>CM059973.1:26578635-27008951 GCA_030490835.1 Annona cherimola | reverse complement strand
AATTTTTCATGATAATTAACTTAATCAAACTCATTCATAAGATTCACCACATCGTTTAACCGTTCATGACAAATTTCATCCCAAAATGACCTTTCTATCATAAGTTATAGATCATTTGAAATTGTCTTTTGGATTTGTATGAAAATAAATAATTATCACCCTAGTCTCATCATACTTTTCATAATCCAATCCATTCATAAGGTTGGGCACATGATCATGTGCTTACCTTTCAAATTTCACCTCATTCCGCTTTGTAGGCGTCAGGTTATGAATTTTCTAACATTTATCACCTGAAATCCATAATTATCAACATAATCTTCATTAATTAAACCATAATATATGAGGTAATTATCCCCAATATATTCACATTTTCTAACCCTCATTAGGTCACCTTAGTCACATTAACCCACCTTGAGCTATGGGGATTAATTTAATCACCTTTCTTAATCAATAGCACTAAAATCAATCAATCAATTGAATCATGCATAAATCACTGTATACATGCCTAATTTACATGTAAATGTCTTACTTGGGTCTGGGTATCACATTATCAATTTCAAGCTTCAATATCAAGCATTCTCATTTACTTTCTAATTCTATAAAATGATTCAATATTTAATAGTTTAGTAAAAATACCTATAATTTCATTTCTATTTTAACATATTTCAAACAAATATCATGATTTTCAACATGTTCTTTAACGAAACGGCGTTTAATGTCTATGTGCTTAGTTCTAGAGTGTAATATTGGATTCTTTGTTAGACAAATAACACTTGTATTATCACACCTACTTGATATGTCTCTATAATCTATGTCATAATCTCTTAATTATTGTCTCATCTATAACAATTGGGCACAACAACTACTGGCAGCAATATATTCGACTTTCGTCGTAGATAAAGCAACATTAGTTTGGTTCCTTAAAACTATGAAATCATCACACTTCCAAGGAACTAACAAGTCCTACTGGTGCTTTTTCTATCACTTCATAGCTAACAAAATCCATATCAAAATATTCGATCAAATTAAATATTGAGCCCTTAGGATACCATAAACCTAAATTAGTTGTATCAATCAATATTTAAAAATTCTTTTACAACTATTATGTGAAATTCCTTAGGGCTCAATTGAAATCTAAAATACATGCATACGCTAAACAATATATCAGGTCCAGTCGTTTAGCAATGATTCTATTATGCTTATATATAATCATTGATTTATTTGTTTATCTTTTTCGTCTTTGTCCATTTTGATTGTAGATTCACATGAGTGTGCTTGCTCCTTTGTTACTTTGCATTCCAAACTTCTTGAATATTTTTTCAATGTACTTGAACTGATTTTAAAAAATTCCTACACTTTGTTGTTTGATTTTAGTCCAAGAAAGAAATTTAATCGCCCATCATGCTCATCTCAAATTCATTTTGCATTATTTTAAAAATTTGTAACATAACAGTTCATTGGAAGCACCAAACACTATATCATTAACATAAATTTGAACAATTGAAGTGTCTCTTTTCTTGTATTTAATGAACGAGGTATTGTCTGTTGAAATTATTGATCATGTGCTTATCGAATAGAATGGTTAATTTGATTTTGATGATTAACAAATAATTGAAATATCATTAAAAAGGATCTAACACATTTGTATAAGTGTTCTCAGATATTTTGTCTCTAATTATGTGTATGAAAATGAGAATGTAAAATAATTTAAGTTTCAAGAGTTTTAGTTCATGAATTGCAAGTTCAGCAAAGTGAAGTCTCAGCCCAAGTCGACTTCACTTGCGACTTGGGTGAAGTCTCAGACCCAAGTCGACTTCGCCTGCGACTTCGGACAGACAGCAAAGTGAAGTCTCATCCCAAGTCGACTTCGCCTGCGACTTGGGTGAAGTCCCAGACCCAAGTGGACTTCACCTGCAACTTCGAAGGCAAAATTCTGGACAGCAAGTTTTTACAAGGCGAAGTCGCATCCCAAGTCGACTTCACCCATCCGAAGTCGACTCCACTCATCCGAAGTCGACTCCACTTGCGACTTCAACTCGTAACGGTCGAAAATCCGAACGTTGGAGCTCTAGATGCGCGTGAACCTCCACTCCAACGGCTAGAACCTTTTTTCCTCTATATATACCATTGAAGAATGAACGTGGAGAAAAGAGAGAAGGAGGAAAGAAAGAGAAAAACACAAGTTGAGCTTCTATCTTCAAATATTCAAGTGTGTTGAAGTCATTTGATTAACTATTGAAGTTCCAAGTGCTACAACTTCCAAGTGCGCTTTCAAGTTTATCATCTCTACATGACAAGGAGCTTCCGGTGCTTATTGAATACACATTGTAAAGTGTAAATTCTCTTTTGTTTATTTTGTTTTGTGTTGTTGCCTTGAATCGGTATTGGAGACCGAATTCAAGAAGAAAAAAAACAGGGGGTTGGTTTGAGTTTGTCTCACTAACGGGTTTTGCTTGATTGGTTGGAGTTTGTCTCACCAATCGTTTGGATTTGGTTGGTTGGAGTTGGTCTCAGCAACAAGTGATTATTGTATATGCCCCCTAGAGCTACAATCTAGAAGAGAGTGGGTGCTCTAGATTGTATTGAAGATACAATAGTGGAACCCAAGACACAACGGGTGTGTGCTTGGAAGAGTGGAGTAGGGAAGGTTGCCCGAACCACTATATATCGTTGTCTCTTGTTTGGTTTGATTGTTTACATTTTTATGTTCCATTTACACCCTCTCATTCTATCTCATATCACGTTTCATCAAGGGGATTGAAATTACAAGGGGTTAAGTTTTAACTTACCAAAGAATTTTTCAAGAACCCAATTCACCCCTCCCCTCTTGGGTTTTGCCATTAAACTCGGGGCCAACAAGTGGTATCAGAGCAGACCTCTATTTTATTTGAGGAGATCTCTTTTATATTTTTATGGCAACCTACTTAACTTCTGTACCTGCATTTGCCAAAGGCCAATCATTTTTAAGGCCACCTCTATTTGATGGCAATAATTTTAGTTATTGGAAGTTAAGGATGAAACAACTCATTATGGCAACTAATATGAATTCTTGGATAGCCATACAAGACGGCATTACATTACCAAATGGGGACAAGGCGTCCACTTGGACTAGAGAAGAAACTATGTCCGTCCAAAGTAATGCCAAAGCTATGAATTTCTTATTTTGTGCATTGACCGCAATAGAATTTGATAGAGTTTCTTCATGCACAACGGCTAAAGAGATATGGGATAAATTGGTATCTATTTATGAGGGTTCCTCCCAAGTAAAGGGAACTAAAAGGAATATCCTTGTTGGTGATTTTGAAAGATTTCAAATGTTAGATGGTGAATCAATTTCAGAAATGTATGCTAGATTTTCTAAAATCACTAACGCTCTTAAAGGCCTAGAAAAGCCAATTTCTGAAAGTGAGCAGGTTATGAAGATACTTAGAGCATTGCCAAACTCATGGAATGAAAAGATCACAGCTATTGAGGAGGCAAAGGACTTAAACAAGCTCAAAGTAAATGACTTGATTAACTCACTCATGTCTCATGAGCTCATCAAAAACAAGAAAGAAGAATCTCAAAGAAGTAAGAAGTCTATTGCGCTCAAAAGTATGATGAAGAGCTCAAGTGAATCTACATCAAGCTCATACGAATATTCTAGCTCAAAGAAGAAAATGAAGAACAGAAGAAAGAAATTTCCAAAGTGTTATAAATGTGGTGGTCTTGGACATATACAAATCGAATGTACCACCCCGGATGATTTGGAAATTCAAAATAAGAGAAGTTTTTCAAAGAGACAAGCTAGAAGAATGCTTAAAAAGAGATATACTACCTCAAGTTCTAGCACCTCATCGAGCGAAGGAGAAGATGCAGTAAATTGGGCAAGAATTTGCTGCATGGCCATTGTAGAAGATGAAAAGAAAACTTGCCAAAATTTTGAGGAAAGTGATGCATCTATGGATATCGAGGTAAACTCATCTGACTCTTATTCATCTTCTAATGATTGTTCTAAATGTAATGAGTTGAATGATTTACAACAAACTTATGACTCATTATTTGATGAATTCAAAAGCCTTGGTACCAAATATGTTCAAAAGAAAAGGCAATTCGATACAACTGCCATTGCAAATGGAAAATTGGCAGAGGAGAATGCATCCTTGCAAAATGATATAAATGCCTTGAAAAATGAAACAGAAACATTGAGAAAGGAGAACCAAAATTTGAAGGATTCATTGGCTAAGTTCTCCAACATGGGAGAAAATGTGCAGAAATTTTTGAGATTGACCACTCAAGTTAATAAGAGAGGTCTTGGATTTGTAAAGCACATCAATGTTAAACCAAATAAAACAAACTCTCCTATTTGGATTAAAGCTTCTAGTACATCAAATGTGAGGGGACATTTTAAGAAGCTTGTTGATAAATCATTGACAAATATACCTACTTGGCAACCAAAGAGTTATCATGGTACTCCAACTTATGCTAGAATCACTTGCCATTATTGTAATAAGTTTGGACACAAAATATATCAATGCAAGGCAAGAAAGATGGTTTACAATGGAGTCAAATTAGTTTGGATGCCAAAGAGACATATCTAAGGTGGAACCAAGTCTCCTTGAGTTCCTATGCATTATGGTACTAACATTCATGGACCCATAGCACGGGTACCAAAAGAAAAGAAGATATCATATTTGTGATGCAGGTTTTTATTTCAAAGCTATCTAGAGAATGGAGGAGCATAAATTGCAAAAGAAAGGGGGAGTTGAGCAAAATGACAATGATAACTTTAGTCAAAGGTAAGTGAAGGTATGTTGCTCTCCCAAAGAAACTAATAAAACAAGTGGTACCATAGTTAAAATAATTAATAAAGAAATGATTGCGCTTATTGATCATATGCTTGACTCAAATGAATGATTAGTATGAAAAGGGGGAGAAAGAGTGTAGTATGAACCTATCTTTTAAAGCCTCATTTGTACTACCTATTTTATATGTCCCATTGAACCCCATTGTGCTACCTTTTTGTATTGATTGACAAAAAAGGGGAGAGAGTATGGAAATATCTTAAAGAGAATAATATTGCATATAACTTAGGGGGAGAAGTATTTCCATGAAAAGAATATATATTATTACGCTTATTGATGAAAATCATGATCTTCATATATACACATTTGTGTTTCATTTGAGAAAGGAAGATATTTCAATTAAGTTTTGTCAATCATCAAAAAGGGGGAGATTGTTGAAATTATTGATCATGTGCTTATCGAATAGAATGGTTAGTTTGATTTTGATGATTAACAAATAATTGAAATATCATTAAAAAGGATCTAACACATTTGTATAAGTGTTCTCAGATATTTTGTCTCTAATTATGTGTATGAAAATGAGAATGTAAAATAATTTAAGTTTCAAGAGTTTTAGTTCATGAATTGCAAGTTCAGCAAAGTGAAGTCTCAGCCCAAGTCGACTTCACTTGCGACTTGGGTGAAGTCTCAGACCCAAGTCGACTTCGGACAGACAGCAAAGTGAAGTCTCATCCCAAGTCGACTTCGCCTGCGACTTGGGTGAAGTCCCAGACCCAAGTGGACTTCACCTGCAACTTCGAAGGCAAAATTCTGGACAGCAAGTTTTTACAAGGCGAAGTCGCATCCCAAGTCGACTTCACCCATCCGAAGTCGACTCCACTCATCCGAAGTCGACTCCACTTGCGACTTCAACTCGTAACGGTCGAAAATCCGAACGTTGGAGCTCTAGATGCGCGTGAACCTCCACTCCAACGGCTAGAACCTTTTTTCCTCTATATATACCATTGAAGAATGAACGTGGAGAAAAGAGAGAAGGAGGAAAGAAAGAGAAAAACACAAGTTGAGCTTCTATCTTCAAATATTCAAGTGTGTTGAAGTCATTTGATTAACTATTGAAGTTCCAAGTGCTACAACTTCCAAGTGCGCTTTCAAGTTTATCATCTCTACATGACAAGGAGCTTCCGGTGCTTATCGAATACACATTGTAAAGTGTAAATTCTCTTTTGTTTATTTTGTTTTGTGTTGTTGCCTTGAATCGGTATTGGAGACCGAATTCAAGAAGAAGCAAAACAGGGGGTTGGTTTGAGTTTGTCTCACTAACGGGTTTTGCTTGATTGGTTGGAGTTTGTCTCACCAATCGTTTGGACTTGGTTGGTTGGAGTTGGTCTCAGCAACAAGTGATTATTGTATATGCCCCCTAGAGGTACAATCTAGAAGAGAGTGGGTGCTCTAGATTGTATTGAAGATACAATAATGGAACCCAAGACACAACGGGTGTGTGCTTGGAAGAGTGGAATAGGGAAGGTTGCCCGAACCACTATATATCGTTGCCTCTTGTTTGGTTTGATTATTTACATTTTTATATTCCATTTACACCCTCTCATTCTATCTCATATCACGTTTCATCAAGGGGATTGAAATTACAAGGGGTTAAGTTTTAACTTACCAAAGAATTTTTCAAGAACCCAATTCACCCCTCCCCTCTTGGGTTTTGCCATTAAACTCGGGGCCAACATTGTCAACTTTGCCTCTTTGAAAATTATGATCAATCAAAAATTTGTTAAGCCTTTCGTACCAAGCTTTAGGAGCTTGTTTCAATCCATACAAGTTTAGTTAGTTTGTATACAAACTTAGATTGATTCTTTTCGTCAAAACTTAGAGGTTATTCAACATATACCTCTTCATTAAGATAATCATTTAAAAATACATTTTTAACATCCATTTAAAATAATTTGAAGTTCATATGTGATGCAAAAGCTAGTAGTATGCGTATGGCTTCTAATCTAGCTATGGGGGCATATGACTTCACAATCAATTCTTTCTTTTTTTGAATATCCCTTTGCTATAAGTCTAGTTTTGTTTCTTTCAACTAGTCCATTTTCATCTAGCTTGTTTCTAAATATCCATTTGGTATCAATTACTGTGCAATCCTTGGGTCAAGGAACTAATCGATTAAGCTCTTTCTGCGTAGCAACAATTCAATTTTCATCATTAAGAGTTTGATCAATTGTGTTTGGCTCAATCTTTAATACAAAAGCAAAATGCTTTTATACATTTTGTCTTGAGCCTCTAATTTCACACCATCATATATGTCTTTTATAACTTACTCAATTATATGGTCGTTTTTTAATTTCAAATCTTTGTGGGGTTTATAGAAAATATTACCATCACTTACCTCTTAATCTTGCTTGAGCTCTTCTCCCCTTTGCTTTCTCACTTGAAGCTTCTCAAAAATTTTTAACAAGTCATTTGCATCACCAAGTTCGTCCTCATTCTTTAGAGTTGGGTTAAACTCATTAAAACTAATATGTATTGACTCCTCTACTAGTTCAGTTCTTTTATTAAATATTCTATAATTTTATTATTAGAAGAGTAGTTAAAAAATATTGTCTCATCACTTTTGGCATCTGATTTGCCAAGGTTGTCATTTCTATTATTCAATACATAACATATACAGCCAAAAACATGAAAATATAAAATATTTGATTTCTACATTTTCGTAACTCATATGTGGTTTTTTCAAAATTATTCTAATGATAACATGATTTAAAACATGACAAGTTGTACTTACAGCTTCATCCCAACATTCTTAGATAATTTACTTTTATTTAGCATAGTTCTAGCCATTTCTTTGTATGGTTGTATTCTTTCCTTCAACAATTCTATTTTGTTGAGGAGTTCTTGGTGCAAAAAAATGTATGGTGAATTTCTTTTTATCACAAAATTCTATAGAGTGTTTATTTTCAAATTCACCACCACGGTCACTTCTAATAAATATAATTGTGTTTTCCTTTTCATTTTGTACTAATTTTAAAAACTAATAAACATAAAAAAGGCTTCATCCTTGCTAGCTAGTAGCATTATCCAATTGAACTTTAAGAAATCATCAATAATAACATAAATATATTTTTTCTTCAAGGCTCAATATGTCGAATGGTTCATAAAGATCTATGTATAATAACTTAAGTGGCCTAGAGGTTGAAATCTCATTCTTTGGTGAAAAGGATATATTTTGATTACTTAGACATTTAACAAGCTTTGCAAATTTTATTTTTGTCATATTTGAGTTTTAATAAGCCTTCTACTAAGATCTTTTTTCAAAAAGTCTTGATATTTAATTTGTTTATTTGTCCAAGTTTCTTATGCCAAACTAAAGAATCATTATCTACTGCCACATAACCATTTTCATCTAGTTCATCAAGACATACTAAATATATATATTTTTATGTGTCGTCCCAGTAAAAATATATGTTTTTCATCTAAAATATTGTATATAGATGATTCAAACACAATTTTATAACCTTTGTCACGTAATTGACTAATACTTTTAAATTGTATTTGAGTCCTTCAACAAATAGAACTTATGTTATGCCTGCATTTAAAATCCTATAAATATTGCCTTTACTACTGATTTTACCTTTCTCATTGTTGTCAAATGTAACGGTTATACCATTGTAAGGCTTGCGATCATTAAATAGAACATTGTCTCCTATCATATGTTTTGAATAACTACTATCCATAAATCATTTATTACTTGTCTTTGCTCTAAAACGTACCTACAAAATCAATTAAATACATCTCATCTCTTTGGTACCTATTTCTTGAGTCTATTTGGGTTAGTAAGCATTTGAATCATATGTTGCTCATACTTTGAAGGTACAAATCTACTGCTCTTCGGTACCCAAACCAATTTAGTCTTGATTCTACATTGATGAATTTTATGTCCAAACTTGTTGCGGAAATTGCATGCCTCATAAATCCTTTAGGGAAGACTCTATGTACAATCTGACGAGCTGCGTATATGTCAATTAAAATGCTCGCTATTTACGCAAGTATACGTGCCGTGTCAAGTAATAAAGAGTGAGTAGAGTATCATTCTCATGAGGAATTGTTAACCGAATTATGAATTAGTTAAACTGCGTTCTATGGATGGAAAATTCTGATTTTGTAATTTAACTAACCTAACGATTGCAAAAAGAAATCAGAGTAGAGATCACGAGACTACTGGATACTAAAACCGAGTTTGCTGATTAGGGATGGTAAATGGATAGATCAGAATTCTTGAATCTAAACTATATTGCGCTGGTTCTTTTTAAGTGGATTGTATATGGATTTACTAGCCCAAATTCATATATCTTTATATATGTTTTCCAACAGTATATAAAGCTAATTACACCCTATTTAAGTGCTATGTTCTCATGCCATTAAATAAAGTGAAATTGATAAGTGCATAACTTGTATGATGACTACACAGGGTTTAACGGTATATTCCTATCCGTTAAACAACTCTTCTTACACAAAGGTCGAAACCTATGCCTTGCACATGGATCTGGCAAAGATCTTCCTCTTCCAAGGATAAATCAAGCAATTAAATCATCTTACGATGTAGCTAATCTTGTAAAAGCATTAAACTCACACATGCAAAGGTAAATCATACACAATCATATATAAACTTAAATATTTATTACTAAATATTCTAAGAACTAAGAAATAATATAGTTTAGAATTCAGTTCATCCTAACTATCCATCTAATGGAGGTTTAGCTCAAAGACATGATCTTAACATCCAATACATCCAAATAAAAAGTATCCATAAGGCAGAGAAAGAAAATTGGAAAGAATAAGAAAAATTATTTTTCGGCGATTTCCACCAACGGGACTTGAATCCTTTCTTCAATCTGAGCTTTAATCTTGATTTCTGCTTTCTCTTACACTATAGTTCGTTCTCAGGCTCCTCTCTCCTTTCTTTCCCACACGCAAACCCCTAGGAACTATATATAGAGTTCTATTTGCGCAGCTTACGCATTAGAATATTCGCGTACGGATGCGTATTGGCGCCTAGGCGCTAGCTCTCTGTGTGTTGAGCAGTTTGGACACATTCTGGAAACCCTAGAAATTCTTGCACTGGCGCCTAGGCGCCAACTCCCTAGACTGCACCACCTGATTTGTGGCTTCTGACTTGGATTTCATGTAGAGAAGTGGCGCCTGGGCGCCCCTAGGTGGCGCCTAGGCACCACTTCTCTGGAATGCCCTGCATGTCAACTGTGTGTGCTGCAAATGGTCAAGGCGGGTAGGGTGGTGCCTAGGCGCCATCCATCTACCTCTGGATGCCTCAGCTGGCATTCAACTCGTCCACTCTGCCGACGTACGTCCCGTCCTTCCTGCAAAAGATGGAAAACTAAATAAATAAACTAAAAATGCCTAAATAATGCTAAAATTGCCAAAAACTAATTAATGCTCCTAAAATGCAAAGCGGGTGAAAATTAAGCTAAATGAGTGCAAATTATGCCTAATCTCTCGAACTAACACACAAATTAAGTCTAAAATAGGTCATGATAACTCGTAAAAATACGAGTTATCACAATCGGGTTGCCAAGTTGGTCTTCGTACCTAAGATACTCTTATTATTCTGACTTGACCATGGGGTGTAACCACTTTGGCTTGAGGTCTAACCCATTTTAAAGCATTTGATTTGCTACTTTTTATTTTCTTAAATGTAGAATATCCAAGTATTCTTTTATTTGTTTGACTTGTTATATTGATAAACATTTTGACACTCTCACCTGGATTAGAGAATTTTACTACTGATTCATTCAACATTGCATTATGTTTCTTTAATTTCTCAATCTCAGTAGTTAAGGCTTTGGTTTCATCAACTAAATACTTGACGCTTTTAGGTTGTTTTTCATTTACAATAATGTTAGAGTCACATTGTTTCTTCTTTAAAATATACTTGTTACCAAGTTTCTTTGCTTCCTCAAAAAATAAATTATATGTTTGTTGCAATTTCTCTAACTATGCACATTTGAGACATTCCAACGTAAAGGAATAAATAAATATAAAATGAGATTTTGTTAAGTTTAGAAGTTACCTCCTCACTATTTGTACAATCAGTTGAGGCAGTCCTTCCTTCCATAAGCTTCGTAGCCATGAGGCAATCAAGAGAGTCTTTCTCTTCAATTTGTGCTACACAACATATTCTAGCGCTATTTTTAGTCTCTTGGTTTTCATTTGATAAGATACTTGTCAATGAGAAATCTTCATTAACATACATCCCTCTGCCTTTAGGCTTTGAGAACCTTCTTATGCTGCTTCTTTCTTTCTTTTATTGTCTCCCCTTGGACTTATTTTTTTCAGACGTCGAAAATTGTGCTTGTATGTATCCCATTCAATCATACTTGTGGGATTTCGGTGTCTTTCTTCTTTTCTCTTCTGCTTTTTCCATTATGGGTTTTAGATGATCCCATGTTCTTTCCTCTTCTCAGTCCAATTAGAAGCCCTTTCATTTACAGGTAGAGTAACCCCATATTGGATTGCTATCTAAGAATCCATGTATGTTGTATTATCACTTATTTCATGGACAAGATGAGTTCAAAGCCGAGGAATAGAAGAGGTCGCTATACCCCGAAGAGGATGCTAGAGAATGATCTATTTACAAGCACAGTTCCAGCAAATGGTCTCTTGGGGAGAAAGATTGGCCAAATAGGAGATAAGCTATGAATGGTTCAATAATCGAAGTTACTTCCGTCAAATAGGAGTTATCTTATAAAAGATTGACCCTCAGCAAATACGGGGACGAAAGTTGATTGGGATGTCATTTAATAGATCTCTTTAGTAATAAATTTAAAAACCTGCTCTAAAATCACTTGTTGGTCCCGAGTTTATAACAAAACCCAAGAGAGGATGAGTGAATTGGGTTTTTCAAAGTTTTTTGGTGTTTAAAAACTTTAACCCCCTATGAGTTTAATCCTCTTTAATAAAAACATGGAGAGTAAATAGAGCAAGTAAAATCATACATAGAAGATAAATAATTATAGTAGTTCGGGACAACCCTCCCTACTTTATTCTTCCAAGAACGCACTCTTTTGTGTCTTGGATTCTACCAATTCAACAATTATATAACTAGAGTCCTTGCTCTCTTCTAGATAGTAGCTCTAAGGAGCCTCGATAACAACAACACAAGTAGATGATGAGTTCCATTCTAACCATACCTTACTTGTATTTACTTGGCCTTGGTCTCCAACTAAGGAGAAATACAACAATACAAATTCAAAAAAAATAAAATTTACACTTTAAAATTGTGTAGAGCAAATTTAGCACATGAGAGAACTCTTGAATGCTTAAGGTGAATGAGAAGTAGTAACTCTTGCAGCGAAGTGAGAGTTTCTCTTTGTAAAACATTTAATGCACACTTGAATGCTTGTGGAGAGGAAGGTGTAAGCTCGATGAATGTTCTAGCTAATCCTCATAACTCCTCTTGATGTCCTTTAAATATATGTGGAGTTATTTTGAACGTTGAAAGGCAAGTAGCACGCATTAAATGTGTTAACATTCGAATTTTTTTACGGTTACGAGACAAGTTGCATCTGGAGTCGACTTTGGATGCAACTTCACCTAAGTCATAGACTGGAGTCGACTTGGGGTGCGACTTTGGTCTTCCTTTTTCTTCCTAAGAGATTTTCTCTTTATCTTTAGTTCTAAGTTCCAATTTGAGATCTACTTAGTCTAGGACTTGACCCAAGTCGTAAGAAAAGTTTATTTGGGTTATGATTTTACTCTTCATTGAGCATAGTAGAACTTCAAATCTTCATAACTTGTATATTTGAGCCTTGTAACTTTATGTCTTTAGAGTTTAACTTTCTTATCTTCAATTTGTACTTATTAATCTCAACTTTTGTGTGATCAATAAAATATAATTTTCTTTGATCCAAGTCTCATCTTTAAAATCTCATTTCTTCATGGCTTGAATCTCTAATCATTGATATTTATCTTGAAACTCATCAAGATATGCAATCCTAGATATTCAGATGTATGTTTGAGTTGACTTTGAGATGAAGTTCAACCCAAGTTGCGAATGGGGTCGACTTGAGTTGGGTATACAACTTGACCCAAGTCACAAGTGGAGTCGACTTGGGTATGCAACTTTGGTATCCGTTGCACACTTGATTCTTTAATATCTTTATTCTAGTGCTTAAATGCTCTAAGTCTTATTGTTGAGTTGACTTTATGTAGAACTTCATCTAAGTTGCATGTTGAAGTTGATGTAGGATGTCATTTGACTTCTTCGGATTCTTCATTTGTGGTTTGAAGTATCCCAAGTGGCATGTTGAGTCTACTTAGGTTGCGACTTGACCTAAGTCGCATGCGAATCAACTTTGGTTACGACTTTGCCTACTCACGAGTGCACAATTTCAACTCTGATGGAAAATGCCGTTTGAAGTCAATCCTAGAGTCGACTTTGGTATCGACTTGACTCAAGTTAATGCCTGAGTCGACTTGACTCATCTGTAATGCTTTATTTTTGAAAAAATCTAATTTAAGACGTTACACCAAATAATTTAATACCTTTAGACTCTCAAATTTGGGTTGTTAAGGATTAAAATATGGATTGTACTTGATTTTCTAATTTTGTTCACAACACGTGAATTTTTAACTTTTTTATGCACAACCTCTACACTTATTTTTTTCTTTCAAAGCCTAATGTTGCCTTTTTTTACTTAACGAAGTTAGTCTGAATCTTCCTCATCATATTTTAGAATATCTAGGAAGAACACAAAATTATTCAATAATGCTCAAATATTTAAATACACTTAGTTCCCATTAACCATTTTAGCTCCAAACATATTCAAGATGCTTCATTTCAAAAATGGTATATTAAGATAAAGAGAAAATAAAGTTCATGCTCAAAGTGGGGAACAAAAAGTAATGTACAAAAAAATATTGCTCAAAGTTCAAATCCAAAAATCGCCCCAATTATTTTCTTTAAAAAAAGTCAGACTAAGCGATAGTCTTAGAAAATTTTACATCCAAAATTTAACTTTCATCCAACATACGAACTTCTAAGTATTCTCCTCTTTTTCAATAAATTTCTCAAGTGGGTTCAAGATTGGAGTTTTTGCTAAATGGGTTTCGGATTAAAATTAGGTTTCATGAAAAAAAAAACAAGCTTAAAGATTTCAAAAGATAGTTATTTTAAAAATAGGTGGGTTAATCTGGTTGGTTAAGAAATAAGTTACTTCTATTACACTAGTTTTTCACCTCGACAAATGAAAGAGAATTATTCTGTGATAGGTGGAAAGAAAAATTTATTTCCATACATATAGATTTACTTAAGTAGTTTAGGAAAAAAATTGATTGTTTTGACAAACACATGCATAAGTAACTAATTTAACAAGTATCATTAAGCATTATTCTCATTTTCTTATTCTTGAAATTTTTATGAATTTGCCAAATTTCAGCCTATGTGTTTTATTAAATATTCTTAACATTTGCATTACACGATAAAACATTTATATAATATCCTACTTTATGGTATTTATTCAAATGGTTGAAAAAACTACAGTAGGAGGTCCCAAATAGCATATATCAGTGTGCTAATGCAAAAATCAATTAAAATTTAAGTCCGATAAATACTAATATTTTCAATTAAAGTCAAAATGCAATGCATTGACACCCTTATATTTAGAAACAACATTTTTCCCAATGTCTTGGACAATTTATCAGCACTTGTCAAAATGTCAATCAAACATTAAAAATAAATAGGACTAAAATTAGTGTTTTCAAAATATTACAATTATCAAGATCAAATTCATTCAACAATTTAGAGTATCAAACAGCCTAGTACAAGTTTACTTCTATAATGCCTAGGCCCAGAGAAATAATCTTGGGCTCATGGGTTATGGGTCTCACAGTATGATATTGTCCACTCTGACTTGACAAATCAGTCGCATAGTTTCAAAACAGGCCACACTATATTTAAGTTTATACCCACTCATAGACCCTAGGAACTCTCTCCCCTTTTGATGTGTGATTTGATTCTAGGTTGTTACAGGCCTCCAACTTTCTCCTGGTTCATTCTCGAATTATAGCTCAATTCAACTTTGGACTTCTACCCACTCAACTCAACTCTAGACCTCAGCTTACTCATCTCAACTCTGAGCCTCTACCTCACATCTACTAGAGGGGATTTTCTCTAATACCATTTGTAATTCTCGACCCAGAGAAACAATCCTAGGCTCGTGAGTTATGGATTTCATAGTGTAATATTGTTCACTTTGGCTTGGCAGCACAACCACATAATTTTAAAATACATCATACCATCTTTAAGCTTAGACCCACTTATAAACACTCAGAAACTCTTTATCCTTTCCGATATAGGACTTGGTTCTATGCTATTACAACTTATTAATTTATTGGAATTTTGAGCTACATTCCTCCTGAGCAAGTTCCTGTCAAATGACACATGAATACTCTAAATCAATAATATCAAAATACTAAAATCAAAACAAAAATACTTAAAAGAAACCAATACTCCCTTTATATGGTTAAGATAGATATTTTTAAATGTCTTAGAAGTAGGATTCATCCATGTGTAAATTCAACAATGACAAATTACAGATTAAGTGATAAGTTTTGATGAATAACAACTAAATTGAAATAGATTTTGGTTACTAATATATTTTTGGTTAGGCATGTGCAATACAATATATAAAAATCTTAAAACATCAAAGAATACAAGGGTAGAAATTTGAAGTCATAGGTCAAGTTAACCTCATATGTGACTTAGATAAAGTTGCAACTCAAGTCGACTTCAAAAGCAACTTTAAACATTGGTTTGGAGATAACAATGAAAGAAAGGAAGAAGGCACATGTCAAGTCGCACCCGAAGTCGACATTTATATGCGACTTGGGTGAAGTACACCCAAAGTTGACTCCATGTACAACTTGGAAAATTAAATCATGAAAGAAGGAAGACTTTACAAGAAAGAAAAACGATATTTAGAGTCACATTCAAAGTTGACCTCAAATATGTCTTAGATAAGTCGTACCCGAAGTCGACCTTATCAGCGACTTTGAGAAAATAAGGAAGGATAAATTTATTGTAAAGAAAAACCCATTTGAAGTCACATTCGAAGTCGACCTCGGATGTGACTTAGGTGAAATTGCACCCAAAGTCGACCCCCAACTGTGACCCCCAACTGTGACTTAAAAGAAGCAAAGGAAGCATGAAGTTGCCATAAGAAAAAGCCAATTGGAAATTGCACCCGAAGTCTACCTCATATGCGACTTTGGTGAAGTTATACCTAAAGTCGACCTTATGTGCAACTTAAAAAATAACTCATAATGGGAAAACCTGTTGTGAAGGAAATCAAGTTGAAGTTGATAGTTATGTCAACCTCAAATGTTACTTGGGTGAAGCCACAAGCTAAGTCGACCAAATGCAACTTCACTTTATAACGAATAGAAAATTTGAAATTTTAGTGCATTCAATGCACATCACCTACCCCTAAATGTTCAAAAATTTCTCAAGATTACAAATATTCTATGAAGAAGAGTTAATGGGTTAGCTAGAATAGTTGTTATGCTTCGAACTTTTGACTTACTTATATTCAATGCTCCATTGAAGAAGATACAAGTCAAGCTCTCAAGCGTATCGTCAAAGCTTCAACTCTCATTCATTCTCTACTTCAGAGTCAAGAGCTTATTGTGTTGCAATATTTTACATAACTTGTAAAGTATATTTTTCATTTACTTGATAATTTATTGTTGTGTGTTATCACTTGGTTTGGTATTAGAGACCAACACCAACTTTTGAAGACTCTCATTTTTACTATAAAGGATTATAAGTTCTCATTTCCTCAAGTATTTAAGAGTTTTCTCAAGTGCTGAAATTGTCATACACAATCTGTAGAGTATAGATTTCTTTCTTTTCTATTATTTTTATTGTATTGTGGTGGTTGGCTTGGTGCTGAAAACCAAGGCAAAGTTGAGATAAGTATTGAATGGTTGGAGTGGAACTCATCGTCTAATTGTGACTATTGTACAAGCCCACTGGAGCTACTATTTAAAAGAGAGCAAAGGCTCTAGTCGTAATTGCTATTGAGATAGTAGAACCCAAAATATAAGGGAGTGTGTGTTTTGAATAGTAGAGTAGAGAAAGTTGCCTAAATCGCTATAGTTTGTTGTGTCTTTTGTGGTTACTATTTTTGCTTATTTATTTCTCTCTCTAGCCCTTTATGTTTCATTCAAGGGAATTAAATTCATACGGGGTTAAACTTTAAATTACCAAAGTAAAATTTAAGAACCCAATTCACCCCTCTTTTCTTAGGTTTTGCCACAAATTCAAGACCAATACTATTTGCATAAATATCCCTTTGCTGGACCTAAAATATGAGTCAAACTCAACATTATTTTATGATAGTGTCATGCCTAAAGGAATGCAAAAATCACAACAACATTACTAAGTCAGGGGTTTAGTAAGACTACATCTATAATATTGTTGAACCTTATGAAAATGAACAAAAGACGTGATGCAAAATGAAGAAATGTAAAGAATGCAAATTTGCATATTAGGTTATAGTTACCTTCTTGTAATAAGAAATGAGAAGAAACTAATAAAGTTCAAGTGGAATAAATTCAACAAATAATTATTTATTTAATTATATTAAACCACATGAGATTAAATATTCTAATCCGCTTCATGTAACTAAATATCCATTCATAGATGCCATCGATCCAGTGTTTGATTCCCCCTAGCATGGAAATATTTTACAGATTCCCCCATGGTGTGGTATGTTTATAGAAATTTTTTTTATGATGTGAGGGTTATGAGCATGCTTGATTTCAATATCAACGTTGTGATATATAAATATCAATAAAAAATAATTCATAAAATATTATTATTTATATTTTATACACAATGATATTTAAATTTAGATGATGCAATTCAAATAGTGTCCCACTTAAAACCAATATCAAAATCATATTAATCTAGTTTCATAATTTAACATCATATAAACATATGAAATGCATGTAATAGATTTGATTCATCTAGTTTCATAACTTAACATCATATACATAAGCTTCCGCTTATGGTTTTATTTTTCTTAGTGATTTAGCATGGAGGATCCTAGGATGATTATGAATTTAATCAATAAAGTTTTCCCAACAAACATCATATAAATATATGAAATGCATGTAACAAATTTTAGAAAAAAGATTGGTTGGGTCAAAGTTAACCCAACCCATTTGCACTCTACGAATTAGTTTAACATATTTAATTTAATTTCTTAGCTAAACTACATAACAAAATTATATTTCATAGCTCATTTCTATAAATAAGTTTTTGGTTTCAAAATATATATTGAAAATTTTTAGCTAATATATTTAAATAATAAGATATTGTATTTTTAATTAAATATTATTGTAGGGTCTGTTGAGTATTGACAGAAAATGAAAGAAAAATCTAGAGGAAGAAATTTTAAAAAGAAAGAGAGTAATGATAATGTAATAAGAAAATGATTATAGAATAAACAAAATAAATTGAAATGGATAAGTTAGTTAATATAAAATATATGAAAATAATTAGAAAGTTGTGTAATAAGTAGTTCTTATATCACATAAGATAAAAAGGGGCATGGAAAATGAGAAAAATATTTTTTCTTTTCCTTTGTGTATGATGTTGTAGATTAATTTTTTAATTATTCTATGATTTTATTTTTCGTTTCATAATGTGTATTAAAATCCTTAAGTTTTTGTTTAATATATTTAAATAATAAATCTATCATATTTTTATTAAATATTATTGTAAATTAAATTAAATTATTTAATTATTTAATTTTTATAAAATTATTAAATGTTTCAAAAGTTAAAGAGCTTCTGCACTCTTGGTAAACGGTAATTGGGACTTGAGAGAAAATAAGGGCCCATTGAATGACTTTTGCTTAAGAGAAATTCATTAAGTGCCTGTTGTATAAGCGATATTTCCGTACTTTTTCATTACCATTTAAATACGGAAAAATAGAAATTAAAAGCACCTTGCTTCCAAATGTGCAAGAGTCTTGAATAAGCGCTTAAACTCTTAGAAATGCAACTCGAATAGACCAAAAATTGAATTAGGTTGAGTTGGGTTGAGTAAAACGTAACCCACTTGCACTCGGTGGTATCTAGGATATAAAATAAGATATGTACATGATAAGTTTTTTCATTTTAAATACTTTTTTTAATTCCAATAAAACTTTTATATTCCCTACTACAAATTCTTAGGTTCTTCTCTAGTTTCTCCATCCTATTTGTTATTATATCCTTCATTCCCAACTAGGGGTGTAAATTGGGTTGAGTAAGGGTAAACACAACCTTAACACGCTTTATAAAATTTCAATCCAACTCTATTTTCAATTCTATTTTTTACATCTTAACCCAATCCTATTTTAACCTTACTAAAATTTGTTTGATTTGAGTTAGAAATTGGGTTAATAAAGATATAATATTTAAAAATTTCACTTAATTAAACCTATTTTAAAATATAAATTTATATGAAAGAATAAAAATTAATCCTTTTTTATATAAATATTTTCTAATTTATGACTTATACAATAATATAATTGCTAAATAATTTTATTTTAAAACTATAATGCCTAGTTAATTACTATCCATTATATGCTAATGTATGACTATTTTTTAATAATTGATTATATTCTGCGCTAATATGTGAAATTGGGTTGAGCCGGTCAACAATCATCTAACTCAAATTAGGTCAATAATTATCTAATTCAAACCAACTCACTTTTGAAATCGGATTCTAACTCAAACCAACTTATTTTTGAAATCAGATTTAATTTAATTTGGATAATATAACTTTTTTTTTTTTTTGCAGACAAATCCTATTTACACCTCTTTTCGCAGCCGGCCCTACAACCGGCCCAAGAGTCGGCCCGGTCCGTCAGTCAACCTAGCTCATTTCGCACCCATGACTCAACGACCGAGGTGCGCAAGGAGAGCGGGAGGGGGAAAAGCACAGCAGCCTCTCTCTCCTGGCTTGGAAGCATAGTCATGGGTCTCATGGCCTAGGGGATTAGGGCTTTTAGATTCTCACTCTCGTGCTGCCTAGCTACGTCCGCGCCATGGAGATCAATTTCCTCATCCTCGCAGCCGCCATTGCTGCTTCTCTAGTCTCTCGGCCTTACTTCTCTGTTGCTGGTGGGTCCGGTGATCGCCTATTTCATTTACTTCTCTTTAATCCTGATCTTTTTCACCCTTTTTTCGTTTCATAGCAATTTTAATCATTTTGAGGTGGATAAATTTTCGGAATTGCGGAATCTCACCATTGTCTGAATGCACCGAATTTAATTGTAACCTGTAGTCAATGGGGCGTTACACTCCACCCGCCAAAAAATTGCACTGACGGGAAGATCCAAAACCCGATGATGATAAGATGGAAATAGGCTGGTGGTCTTTATTCAATTACACGACTTTTCATTTTGCCACTAGAAAATCTTTGTTGCTTTTGTGAAAAGGAAGGCCACCAGGGTGTTAGCCTGCAACGCAGACATCTCTACCAGCTGCATTAACTAGTTTACTGCAAGATCATCTTTGATGCTTGGTTGTCGATTTTTGTGAAAATAAATTTTACCTGAGAGTTGGACTATTTGATTTGAATTTCGAAGGAGTATTTTGAGTTGATGGCCCAGTGGATTAATTTATGAGATCCAAGTTGTTCATTATGATTAAAAATCTGTATTTAGCAAATAATACAATTATCATATTGATAAAACTTTTGTTGGGCCACAAAATTAATCATGTAAACCGAACATTTGAACCCTTCAAAATATTCATTTTTAAGTGATATTATTTTGCAGTCTGCCAGAACTTTTATCAATGTGATAACTGTGTACTTAGTTAAGTTGGATCTTACATAAAAAAAGATGAATGGTTTGGATCTCATAAATTATTCCATTAAGCCATTAAATAAAGAGATGTCTTCAAAAATTTGAAGGAATCAATACCCTGAAATTGGTTTTGTGAAAAAAATCGCAATTAATAAATGGCCCTTGCTAGGTTTGTAGAGAGTGGAAACAGAGTCGTCAAAGGTGTAAGGCACACTTAGGTGGGAAGGATCTGGGGGCCTAGGCACAGGGTGCACAATGAGGCATTTGCCCGAGTCAAGCGAGGCGGATATAACATGAATATTAAAAAATTTAATAATATATGTAATTTATGGGGGAATATCCAATATGTTCTGAAATCATAGCCATTATGAATAAAAAGCAACCTCAACTAAACTAACATGTAATTGAAGAAAAGGTGAGATTGAAGAAGTCAACTTTATTTGACTGCTAAAAATTGTATATTTTCAAGCAACTTAAATAAGGAGCACCGGAGGCACTTCAAGGCTCAACAGGTGGGCTAGAGTGAGTCTTGGGCCTAGACGCATGCTTAGGCATGCCTTTAACAACTATGGGTGGAAATAGGAAAAATAGCACTACCATGCTGAATTGGATATATCTTGTGTAACATTGTTATTAACAATTTCAGGAAAAGTCAACACTCTGGAGTCTGTTCCCGATCTTGAGAAGGCAATGTACTTGACTATTGATGGATATCCTTGCGTTAGGATTTTGAATCTTTCTGGAGAAATTGGTTGTGCAAGTAAGTTAATTGACCATATTCTTCTTTATGAGAATTTAGTTTAGATACAAGATATCAATTGCCATGCCAAGCCTAAAATCCGAGTAACGAGTCCCCTTAAAACCCATACAGTATGGCCGTATGATATCAATATTGGATGACTTTTTTTTTAAAGTCAAAAATTACTAAAAAGAATTCAGAAAATTCAGAAATGAGAATGAAAGAGTATATAATTATTTTTATGTTTTGCCTATATAAATGATAGTGCATCAGCCATTCTCTCCTTAGATTGTTGACTAGCTGTATATGATTGTCATATATAACTATTCATTAGAACATTAAGTAAGAGGCTAATAGCTTTTAAGTGTATAAGCAAATCATCCCACATTATAAGTGATAAGATGAAGTTCACGACTACCCAAGTCACAAGTATTAAATAAATAAATAAACGGAAAATACCATGAAGATGTTTTGATATATTTTGTAAGATCATGTATGTATTATCAAGTAGGCTCATAACATGCAATAGAAAAAAATTAAAAAAAATTGATTTTCTATTGTTTAAATCCGAAATTTTCTAAAAATATATAAAATATCATGGATCTTTTTGAGAAACATGGAAATATAGGGCATGTTTGTTTCAAACTAAAAATTTTCAGCCTCCATAACTAGTTATTTTAAAATTATTTATTTACATCTTCCTATACAACTACCCTATTTTTAAATCATTTTTACACAATTATCCTTATAACTAACCTGTCTATTTTGACTTTATTCTCTTTATACCTCATCCTTACTCCTATCATATCACATGATTTTTTTACCAATTTAACAACTTTTACATAAAAGAATTTTCATCCGAAAGTTTTGTCATTTCCCAAATACACTCATAAAGAAAAATATTTGAAACAACTTAAACAAATATTTCCAAAAAATATAATTTTTTAAAAAATTCAGAATAAAAATTTTAAAAATAAATAAATAAACGGCAAAACACAAATCTAGCATCATTTGTTCATAAATCTGAAGTTTGATTTTTGAAGGCATTTGGAAGTGAAAATCTTATCTTTTCAACTTTTCCTAAAAATTTTCTTCTTCATAGATTTTAATGCTAGCCCAACAAATGTATTTTTTTCTCTAAAATTTTAACTCAAAATGCTACCAAGTTGCTATTGTACCTCAAATCTTCAACTAAACAGGGATTTTAGTCCATGTTTCTTTAACCTAGAAAATTTGGGTTAATTTTTGAAATCTAGGAAACCGCACAAAAAGGAATGTTTCGATTTGTTTTTCTAGCAGGTTAGGCACTAAAAAATGAGTGTAGAGGAAGGGAGAAGAGTTCTGGAAAAGAAAACATGCAAAATCACATTTATCAATATGCCACTGTATTGGCTGATACACCCAGTTTTTTTGAATCCCTAGCTGAAACTCCCTAGTATCTCAGTATTGGAGATGGCCAGTGTGGGTACAATATGGCCAATACGGGGGTGTCTTGGGCAATATTTGGATCCATGATGGTGTACCACCAGTCATTCAACAGGCGGACCTCATTATGTAGTTTGTATTGTGTATGTAATGAAAGTTAATATCACAATCTCATCAGGTGGGCCTTGTTTGGCAGTAGATATCATGTATCTGATGATGAATGACATCACAGTTGACCTTCATTGTTCGCGAATAGCCCACATCCCCTAGATAATTGGGGAGGCCTGATTTCCAGACTTTTACACATTCAAAAGTGGGGGCTGTTTTCATGAGTGATTTACTTCCACAGAGCATCTTGCAAACAACACTGTAATGACAGTTAAATCATTAAAGAATGATTTTAAGGCTGTGTTTGGGTGCCACACAAAAGTGAAGGGAATTTAAAAAAAAAAAAAATCTACCTTCCTTTTTTACGTACTTTTTCTTCATCATTACCTATATCTTTCATAATCATTTCCTTTTTTTTCATCTATCTTATTATTTCATTTTTGTTTATTCATCCTATTCACACTTGCATCACCGTATATCTCTCATACATTTCCTTGTATATCATCTTTTTCGCCATTATCTATTCCGTGATCCTACACAAAATGCATACGCTATTTCTCCATTAAATGGAAAGGATCCACTTGATCAGCTGTTTTTTTAAGAGAGGAGAAATAAAAAGGCCGTTTTGTCATCTTTCTGTTATGTTAATCGTGTTATGGTTAATATCTCCAGATCCTGGCAGAGGAAAAGTTGTTGCTCCCATAATGAGGCTCAAAAATGCAGGCAGTAACCTTGCACATCCGTCTGCAGTCTTGCTATCATTAGATGAAATCAACGGCTTCCTTGACAGGCATGGAAACGCTCTTGACTTGCTGAGCCATCTTGATTTTCCTGATCTTTTAAAACGTGAACTGTGTTACATGCTTGCTGAAACGAAGAATTAGCTTTTTCATGTTATAAGATATTGGAACATGCTGCATCTATGTATACTCGTTGTGTTATTAATTCTTTTTTTTTTTCGGAGCAATATTGAGTTATTAATTCTTGAATATCCATGTTTGATGTATAATTCAGTTTACTGATCTATCACTCTAACACACTGGCTGCTTTTGAGTTAGATAATGTACACGATGAATTTTGTGGTTAAAACAGAGATGTGAAAGTCTTTCTCATTGTTTATTGATGACTAGGTGATGTAGGATGGGTAAAGAGGAAGATAGAAGAAAGAGGAAGGAACCTCTAGAGAGGTGAGAGTGAAGAAAGAAGATAGAAAGAGTAGAAGAATAATGGGAAGGATAAGAAAAAGAGAAGTAGAAGGGAAAGCCAAAGAAACATTTCTTTATAATTCTCAAAACTGATGTCCTTTAGAGCTTACAAGAGTGGTACTTATATAGGAGAACATGTCACCTTATTTTAGCAACATTTATTAAAGATTTAATCTTTTAGAAAAAGAAATGGCATATTTTAAGTAAACTTCTAGAAGAAGTAGACTTAAAATAGATATAAATTTATTCTAAACATATTCTAAGATATTCTAGGAGATCTTCTAAATATTCTAACAAATCCAAAATAGAAATAAACATCCTAAAACAATCTAAACCCAAATTTATGAAAATATCTTCACGTCCCGCATTATTCTCTCTGACTTGGAAAAAACTCGTCCTCGAGTTTTGCAATGAATTTTCTTCAACTTCGATGAAAAGTAACAATGTAATTCAACACTTTTGGAATGACATCTTGTTAGTGGACTAAGGCTTTGTCAATGAAGTTGCAACTTTTGTTCTAATGAGATTTCTGAAATTTTTGAAATTACTGTAATCTTTGTATTTTTCTGAAAATGGACCTTTTTGAATTTCTAAAAATTGAGGGAGACTTGTAATTTTAAAAAAGTCAAGAGGCCTGTTGTAATTGCTGAAAAGTCTAGGACAGTTCTGCAATTTTTTTGGAAACTAAGGGGCAGTTTTGCAAAATTTTAGAAATTGTGAACAGGTTTTCCAATGTCAGCTAGCAAAGGGGCTTCTAGAAATATTTGGTTTGTGCTTTTTGAAAATTTCTGAATCAATGATGTCTTAGCAAAAGCTAGGAAGTGGAAAGGCTGGTTTGAAGATCTCCAAAAGTTAGATGGCAACTTGTCCTTGAGGCAGCTCTGGAAACAAGCTGAAATTTCCACCAAGCTCTAGAATTTGTCTGCACAGAGTTGTGAAAGTGAAGAACAGGAACTCTATGGAAGAATCAATGTTGCTGCATCAATGGAGTTAATGAAGAGATTGCACAAACTTGACAGATTTCAGCTATGGGCCTGAAGCTTGGTTGGTTGTAAAAACCAGTGTGCGGAAACAAAGATTCACCAAGATTTGCTCTGATACCAATTGATGTAGGATGGGTAAAGAGGAAGATAGAAGAAAGAGGAAGGAACCTCTAAAGAGATGAGAAGTGGAGAAAGAAGATAGAAAGAGTAGAAGAATAATGGGAAGGATAAGAAAAAGAGAAGGAGAAGGGAAAACCAGAGAAACACTTCTTTATAATTCTCAAAACTGATGCCCTTTAGAGCTTACAAGGGTGGTACTTATAGGAGAGCATGTCACCTTATTTTAGCAACATTTATTAAAGTTCTAATCTTTTCGAAAAAGAAATGGCATATTTTAAGTAAACTTCTAGAATTTACTTAAAATAGATACAAATTTATTCTAAACATATTCTAAGATATTCTAGGAGATCTTCTAAATATTCTAACAAATCCAAAATAGAAATAAACATCCTAAAACAATCTAAACCCCAATTTGTGAAAATATCTTCACGTCCTGCAATACTAGGTACAGCCAACTATATTTGTACGCCTGTCCATTACTTCATGGGTCAGCTGCCAGCATTGTTGAATGATTACCTTGCACTCCCTGTACATGTTCAAAATTTAAGCACTGGTGATCACAGAAGCATACAATTGTCTAATTAGCTTCTCAGCAGTCTTTTTTACTGCTAATAATGGTTGGATAAATTAGAAAAATAAAGCAATTGTTGACTAACCTGATTTTTCAGCATGTTAGGACTGAAACATGTTGAATTACATAGAAGGTTTAGTTGATCAAATTAGATTCAATACTAATGATATTTGGATATTTGGATGCTTGTCGTCCAATAACAACCCTTTGGAAGGGGAATGGAACTGTGAACTTCGAGAAACAAATGTTTATTGAAAATTTGAAAACTGAACCAAATTGGCTGGTTCAAGTTTATTTGACTGTTGATTAGTTGTTCCATTTGAAAAATGGTTCTTTTCACTATATCTTTTATTCCAGTAATATCCACGTAAAATACAATAAAAGGCTGTTCTGGTTGGTCACATTATTTACTTTTCTTGTGATTGATGACTTAGTTGTTGGCATGAGCATTTTTTTCCCTTTTATGTATCAAAAGATTCAACCAGTCAAATGGAGTTGGATCAATTTGAGCAAGAGCATTCAAACAACTATTCAACCTCCGGTTTGGTTTTTAGTGTGAAACTAACAGTCATTGACTCGTTTTACAGAGGTGTAAAAAGATGGAAAGGGTGACGTCCTGCTCATTATTAACTCTATTTTTCATTATTTCCTCACATCTTATTGACAATTTTTGAAACCTTATACGAGTTAGTAAGTAGGAATCAATTTTGCAAATTTTCTTTTAAAATGTGCCATTGCATTTTTTAAATGTCTAATAGTACCATTAATGCACTTACCCTTCTGTCCAGGATATCAAGGGATCCAAACTTCGCCCAGAAAGTAGCTGGAGTTTTAGTTGAATCGAAGACAGGATTTCAAAGTTGTTTCTTACTCATTGTTGTTATCACATTTCCAATGTTAATTGCCGTAGGGCTGCAATCATGAAGTTGGTAAATTGCAACTTGGTTTCTCTTGTAGGATTCTCACCAGATAAAAAATTTCCACAAGCTGAATTTGCACCATACCAGAGGCCTAATTATCAGTGGAACCCTGCAGTAAGTTACCAAGTGTTACACTTATAAGCTTTTTTCTGGACTCTAATCACCTCATGAAATATTTAAGTGGGCATGTTTGAATATTGTCAACTACTCCGAAACATGTCAGTGTTATCACCCTATTTTGACCCACTTTCATGATTAAAATAAAATGCAATCCACTTATTTTGTTTAACATCATTTTTTTTATTATGATACCAAAAGTAATTTCAATCAAAGTCTTGAGTGGGCTTTATCTGCTTAAAGTTTTTTATAATCGTATGTAAGTTATGAAATTCACTTAGATCCAACTTACAGATGCATTAAAATATTACGATAATTTTTATAGAATCATTTATTTACGTGGAGAATGTTTTAGATGGCATAGATGTTGAATTAACAACTTCTACGAGATATATAAGTCAAACATTTTTATTATGTTGATTTTATGTTTGTATCAATTGGGGCTATGGAAATATCTGATTTAGATGAAACTTGGTTCCATAGTTAAAGAAATAATTGAAATGCAATGGTTGGATTGGATTTTGGTTTTAACCATCAAAGTGAGCCAAAAGTGGAAAGACAATACTGAAATATTTCAGTGTAATGAAAAACATTGAAATACATGTCACATTGAAGTACCACATTGAAGTACCTCTTTTGTGATTTTTGATTGGTGCTGAAGAAATATAACTAACAAAGCTACTTTTTTCCCCAGGGTTCTGGCATCATGTGGGATCGCTACAATTTTCCTGTATTTTTACTCTCTAATGATAGTGCTCTGATACTGCAACAGGTAATCATAGGGGTGATGCTAGACAGAAATGGAGTAAAGTTAAAGTTAGTAGGATATACTGTAAGACACGTAATAACGAAAAAAATAGGATTTAATGATAGCTAGATGTCATTCCATATGCTGGAAGATTGAATTTTCCATTTCATTTTTGTTCGAAATACATTTTTACAATACTGGACATTCCCCAGAGGTGCTTGCTGATCCTTCTCACTCAAGGTGATAAAATTTTTTCAGTGCATTTTGTCAGAGAAATTTTTTGCTACAGGACAGATTAGTTGGATATTTCTTAGTTTTGGTAGTTGTAGACTTTCTAATTGTTACATGTGCAGATTGCTAGCAAGAATGAGAAGAGACAGGAGGCATATCCCATAGATGTTGCAGAGTTTGATCTGGTTATGCAGGTATATGAGACCTGTTATGAGGTCTTCTTTAGATGTTTGTTTCTGGCATTTGCGTGACTTTATGATCTTCTCTTGGCACAGCATGGACTATAGTCAAAATTGAAAATGAACTGTTTCCTAAGAGTTAAAACTTGCCAAGCTTTGAGAGGCTTATTTATAATTGCCTGGTCTTTTCTAATGAGGATGGCCTTAATTTCAGACAACGAGGACTGGGGATCATGATTCTGAAACATGTCTCAGGGAGCAGTCTTGTCTGCCCTTGGGTGGGTACAGGTGAGATTGCATGATGTTTACCAGATGAGGTTGTTTGCTTATAAGCGTAAACTAATGGTTTCCTGATTCATAGAGCTTACTGAATGATAACACTCTTATCCTGTTCACTTTGAGGATTGGCATATCTGATGTGATGACGCTTTTTTTTTTTTTTTAAAAAAAAAAAAAAAAAGTTTCTTCAAATGCATACACAAGTAATGCACTGGAGTGGTATATGAGGATGTTATCAGTTACCTTCTTAACTTCTAATATGAGTGTACTTAAATACAGGTGCATTTCCACTTAGAGAGGTGAATGATACTGCAATCCATTTTGTTGGAAGTGACTTTATAGGATCACAATGCTATACAATGGGTTGTTGTTATTTAGTTGAGTATCAACCTCATATATTTTATATTTCTTAATATATATTTTTAAAATTTTCTCTTGACTTTTATGTGAGCCCAGCTTGTTTAGTTAAAACACCAAATTTGATCAATTTTGGATTCTTGTACATATTTTTTATGAAATTTTTATAATGAAATTTTTTATCATGTCTCATGTGTGGGGGAGTGTGAGATGAGTGAAAATTTTTATTTTTGAAAATTTGTAAAATAGCTATACAAGAATCCAAAAATGTTAAAATCTTATATATGAATTAAATACACTTGGGCTCACATAGAAGTGAGGAAAAAACCAACAAAATATATTGAAAAATATAAAATACATGAGATTGTTCTTAGCTAAGTAACAGCCTGTTGTATGGTATCCTAATCTGATTTTATATGGCAAATTTGAGCCGGATTTTTTGTGCTTTATTCGCATGATAGCATTTTGTGTCACTGATTTTTTCTTTGGTTTTGTTCAAGCTTTTGGTTTTTATGGTAGCTTTCATGACAGTTCAAATATGGGTGCAACTCTTATTAAAAAACGGTGCAACTTGGGCTGGCTGAGTTCTGTCTAATTATGAAAATGTGCACCGTTCAACCATAACTCAGTTTTGCCTTTGAATCTCTGGCCCCACTGTCCTCTTTCATTTTGATCTCCCATTACCTAAGCTTTTAAAAAGAAAAGCAGTTTTTGCTGGTCTAGTAGTGGTACTCATACTGCATTGGTGCTTCCAGCAACCAGTATTTCATGTACAGTTGTTAAAAAGAAGATTTCTAACTTTTTTTCTTCTAGTGCTTGGTGAATAAATAATCCATGCTTTCTATAGATACGGTCATGCAATGTTCAATCTCATAATTTATTTCTTATATTAACCTTCATATTGATATTTCTGGCATGTGAAGGGCAGTGTTTGGTCATCGCTACCCCCAATTAATGTTTCATCCCTCAAACCGCCTAAGCCCATCTTATTAGTTGTGGCATCTATGGATTCTGCTTCATTTTTCCGAGACACAAGCATTGGTGCTGATTCAACTTTATCAGTAAGTCAAGGTCACATCGAAATTTCTAACAATCAAGCCTCTTCCTTCAATATTCCTCAGATCCAAATCAGAAATTAATGTCTGCATATTTTTCAGGGAATGATTTCATTGCTGGCTGCAGTTGATGCTCTTTCTCATTTAGATGATGTAAATGAGCTCAAAAAACAGGTATTTATTAGCCAATATTACAAAAATAAGATGATAAGCTTTACAATAAAAGGGAAGAATTAGAAGAAAAATGCTGCTTTTTTTTTCCCTTTTTTGATAAAGAAGAAAAAATGCTACTTGTGTTATCCATATTATGGCTTCGCAAAAATTTGCTGTTTACATCAAACAAGAAATCGTGCTATCTTCTGTTCTTAAACCATTATGTTGATTATTCCAATTCCTCATTGTGAAACACATAGGATAGGGTTTGTGCTTTGCAGGCTATGATGGTCTGTGTTTCTAATGTTTATTAGGTGACCCCTAATATGTTCCATTTGATAACTGTAGCTCCAATGTGATGTGAACTGAATAATTTATGATGGTAAAAAAGGTTTTGGCGAGTCACCTATTCTGGCAGTCCTTTTCTTTCCGACGAGTATTCTTTTTACAAGTTCTAGGGCTATTTTAAGATCTGCGTTCCTCCTAAATTGATGTTTGTTGTGGGACTCTAACCTTAGGGACCATTTGGTAACAATGGTTGGTGGGAAGCCATCTCTCCCCCACACTTTCCAAAAAATGATTTGATATCATAATTACCTAACTACCCTTTATTTTCATTTTTATTCTTACATTCAAAATCATTTTCTGATACAGCTATTCTATTTCTTCCCACTTTATGCCCATCATATCACACCTCTCTCACAATTTCTAATAATATTCCTTGCCTCACTTCTCCACTTATCCCTCTACCCACATTACCAAACGGACCCTCAATTTGACATGTTCTTTTCCTTGAAAACAGGCATGTCTGCCAATTTTTACCCCACGAACTTTCATTTTCTGTCTCTTGGTTTGATGCCATGCTGACCTTCCCAATGATTGCTTTTGTGCAGCTTGTTTTTGTGGTTTTCACTGGGGAATCATGGGGATATCTTGGGAGTAGAAGGTTTCTAGCTGAACTGGAAATTGGTTCAGATGCTGTCAATGGTCTTAACAGTACCCTGATAGAACTGGTAATAAACTTTGATTATCAGATACTGACTGCTTGCTGAATGGGATTTGCTGTGCTGTTGTTCATATCTTCTTCATGTAATTCTTGTTGTTTAGGTATTGGAAATTGGTTCTGTTGGTAAAGGATCAAGCGAAAAGTCCACAAATTTTTTTGCTCATGTAGAACAGGTGGGTAACTGCAACTAGTCTGGTCCCTTGGGGATCATTTCATTGCCTCACATGGGTTACATGACTTGCCATTATCAAATTTTGAATTCAATTTTTAGTCTTAAGACTTTCATTTTAACCTTGAGAATGTATTAGACTGCCAACCTTGAGAATGCATATTTTCTGTTATTCAGTGGGAATGATGCAGGAGGTGGTCAAATACTGTCGTGTGTGCCGAATGTATAACGTTAATCGGACTGTATTTATGACATATATTTTCTCTTGACCTGTTTTCCAAGTTTCATTGTGATGCACAATGATTCAAAATTTGAAATCCTCATGATCGTAAGCTTCTTCATCGTATTGAACATTTTTGCTTCTCACTGCAGGAATCACCTGGTGTTAAAGAAATGTTCAGTGCCTTTGAAGTTGCTAGTGGTTCGCTTGGTTTGAACAGTGTGAAGATCAAAAGGGCAAATACTTCAAATCCTGGCATACCTCCATCTTCGTTGATGGCTTTTCTAAGGAAGGTTAGGAGAATTAAATGGTTTTTAAAGTTTATTCTTCATACAATAATCAATTGCTCAGGATTGGTGATGATCCTTCATGCTTTTATGAAAAAATGGCCTTTTACAGAATGATGTGATGGTTATCTTAGTCATTGCTAGATTTGTTCTGGGAGGAACATTTGGATAAAGAGTGTATAATCTTCTCCTGAGGAATTGGGAGGAATCATGTTAGTAACAGTCGAGAAGATGTTAATGAGGTAATGGACAAAATCGAGTAATCAAAAAGACAAAATGGCATCACAACTGTGGGAAGTGGCATGTAGAGAAGACAGCTTTTCTATGAAAAATGGAATAATAATGGAAGAGATATATTCAATTGTGGAAAAGTTGGAGTTGACAAGGGTGAGCAAATGTTCTTTTCATAATTGCGGCCAAGGGAGTGTTTGTTCACCATGTTTAAATAGATATAAATACCTTCAACTTTGTAATGTTTCCATTCAACCTATCTATACAGGCATATTATGGATTTCAGGAATTTTGTGTTCTTATTTGAAACTGATTTTTTCCTTGAAGTGATTATGTTACATGATGTGAATATATTTGAAAACATTACTTCTTAAAGCTCTGGATATTGACTTCTTATTTTTAGCAATGTGGGATTTCTAATTATGAACTTGTGGCAATTTACAATCAATCGTGCTATGTGTTGTATGCTTCAGTTGCTACGGTTGGAAGATGAAGGTGACTATGTTCTATTTCAGCCCTGACTTTCTTCTTGGCTTATTCTTGTTGCATCTAGGGGGCCTGCCTAAGTTTTGTGTTCTCATGCATTGGATCTGCACATTTGTGCATGCGTATGTGCATGCTCGTGGCTGTTGAATCATTCCCATTTCCTGGTGCCACTTGTGGACTGGTTGTGGGAAGTTTACTGTAGGAAATTTACTGTTTTATTTCTTTGGTTACAAAATTTATTCTACTTGTCTGTTCTCTTCTTCTTTGCACGGGGGTGTTGCTTAGTTATATTACTTCTGTCCACAGAACTCCTCAACATCTGGAGTTGTATTGGAAGAATTTGACTCCACTTTTACAAACAACTTCTACCACAGTCATCTTGATGATTCAAGTAAGCTAGGTTCTTGAATTTATGATTATTACCAAATGCGTTTCTCTTACACACCAAACTGCAAGATTGAAGCAAAGCTTCTACTCTTCCATGGCTGTAAATTTATTTGACTTATGGTTGTCTTTTTTTAAAAAATAAATTAAAATTTTAAATGGTGAACACAAATTGGAAGGGAGATTAAGTTATAATGATTGGTCCTAACATGAAAGAGTGACCAATCTCAGTAATTTTCAGGATGCCTTGCATCATTCAATTATAAGACGTTAGGTCCCCACCTGTACTACCATCAATGGAACTGAGATTTATATCTTTTGATACCAAGAGATGATTCCACCTTTAAAAGGAGCAGGTTTTTATTTATTTTGGGACTCAGAATCAACAACATGTATACCATTCAGTGCTCAATTGTGGAGATAATTGGATGATCAAAGCAAGTTGTGCTGCTCATAGCCTTAAAAATTAATGATTAATGAAATTTTACAAGATTCATGTTCTGATGGTTAAAATTTTGACCCCTCAAATCATTGATGGTTATCATCTCTCAGCAGATTATTGGGAACTTAAGCATTCAAAACGGTGCTGCAAGAAGTATGGTTTGGTTTTATCCAACCATCTATTGTGAACTGTGCATTGAATCCTATAGTCAGTAGATAATGCCTAGAAACCCTGCTGTGAACTTCACAGCATTGTTTACACTTCTGTTTCACAGAACTGCTTACACATCTGTTGATATATTTCTCCACCATAATGCAGCAAATGTCAATGCAACATCAATCATCTCTGCTGCTTCTCTTGTCGCCCGCACACTTTATATTCTGGCCACCAATGAATCAGAATCAGAATCAGTGATGTCAGTTCTCAACAATATCATGGTTAATGACTCTTTAGTTAATGAATTGCTGGGATGTCTATTGAGTTGTGAACCTGGGCTATCTTGTGGCCTGGTGAAAGATTTCATTGCGCCAAGTAGCGTCTGCCCGAACCACTACGCTGGAGTTCTTGGGTCGCCTTCAGCCTCACTACATCCTGCTTATGCAGATGACACGTCGCGGTTTGTTTGGAATTTTCTAGCAGAGAGAACCTCAATCCCAAACAATAATTTGAGCTCTTGCTCTGGAGATTGCAGTAATATGGGTGAAGTATGCATTGGAGCAGAAAAAAATGGGAAAGGTGTTTGTGTTGTATCAACAACAAGGTGGTAAACTGATTTTAATCTCTACTGCTGCTCGTTTTGTTCCTTTTTTCAATGTGAAAGTGTCAGGATGATGGCTATTGGATGATATTTACAAAAATTCAAGGGTGATGCCAATGATATGTGTGAATCTTCATGTCTGGCTTCCCAAGTGACTGCAGTGTTTAATTCATTCTTGCTTGTCCTGCACTCAGCAGTCTTGCACTTTGATCATTGGAGTCAAGAGCTTCAGAAGTTCTAATACTACCATTTTGATGATTGCAGATATGTTCCTGCCTATTCAACACGGTTGAAATTCGAAGGTGAGTCTTGGCATTTGTTGCCTGCCAATGATTCTGATGCAATGGGGATGGTGGACCCTGTTTGGACAGAAAGCTTTTGGAACACCCTCAGCCTCAGAGTTTACACACTGCAGAGCTCTGCTTATGACCGTTTCATCCTTGTACTGGGCATTGGCATCACCATTGCAACATACGTGGCCATAATAGCCGCCAGGTCATTTTTTATGAAGGCTCTCAAGCGGGATTGAATATTGGTAATTTCTGTTGATTTCTGGAACGATGCTGCTAACGAAGATTTTTTGAAGGATGTTGTCAACCTGCTTGGGCCACAGCTTGTTACCTTTGGGGTACTGGGGTGGCTTTGTTACTGTCGTGTCCTTCCACAGTAATTTTTGTAGAATGCTGGACAATGCAGGTATAGATGATTCATGGAGATATATAGCAAGCCCAGAATTTGAGAACTTGTAAAAAATTTCATGACTTCGAAAGATTTTGATGGTGTAAACTGTGTCAAGTTTATACGTGGGAATTCAACTTGCCTATAATAGTAAATCCTATTTTTGATTCTAACAAAACCCTAAAAAAATGTTAGGTTGGATTTGGGGTCAAAATTGGGTGGGCGGTTGAGCTGAAAATTTTAATTTTGGAATAATGTTCTATATTAAACAAAATATATAATATTGAGATCTTTTTCTAAAATAAGGATACAAAAATGAAGAGAATTATTGGTGGACATGGTGAGGGATGCAAAGGCTATATTATAAAAACATTAAAGATTTGTTAATCTGGGATATTTGCAATCAGTTTAGATGCCTCGGATAAACCCATCCAGATTAAAAATAGTTATCCGAATTCCAAATCCGCCAAAATCCAAAGATCTGAGTTTCGAAAACATCACCTCCACCGTTGCAAAAAAAATATGCAGACGTGTACAGTGGAAAATAAAGGGGTTTTTCCATATTCGTATGTCAAGTTTGCAAATTTTATTTTCAATTTTAGGGTGTGTTTGGTTACACACAAAACATGTCAATGAAAACTTTTCAATCAAAAACTTTTTACTCCCCATAACTACCTTATTTTTTAATTATTTTTACACATTTTTCTATATAAACAACTTTAATTTTCAATCATTTCCACACAAATATCCATACAACTACCCTATCTATTTTAACTTTATTCTCTTTACACCTCATTATTACCCCTATCATATCACATCATTTTCTATCAACTTGACAACTTCTACTCTGAAAAGTTTTCATAAAAAAGTTTTACCTCCAACCAAACACACCCTTAAGTTTTATAGTTACACCAGTGATTTTTAAGTTTCATAAACTTGCAAGCACGATCCGTCTTAGGCGAAGGCCCAAGTCTCTTCTTCTTATTACATGAAGTGATTAAAAATGTCCTGATAATCATGTCTAAACTGCAAGTGAGTAAGCATGGTTTGATTAGATTTCCGGGAATATCATAAATTCTAAAGGAGTGATTGTGTGTGTAGGCATTAGAAGGATATTTTGGTTATTTCTAGCTATAAATTACTGACAGGCATCACAAATCGGAGAGATATAGGAATTTATTCAAGTGCATTTAAATTGCACTATAATTATATGAGAAGTGATCATGTGCATTTACATGCACCACAAATTATGATGAATTTGACTCAAAATAGGTCTTCCATGCATTTAAATGTATCAATACTTTATAAAATCATTTATCTATATATAAATTATATCTTAAATAGTTTACACGTTGAAAATTAACTTTAAAATTAGTATTTGCATCAAACTATTTTATTACATTATTTTGTACTATTTTCAGATAGAGCTTATACATATATCTAATTAGGATAAAAATTGTATGCTAATAAAAGAAATAATTCTAAATACAATGAGTGAAGTAAATGTATATTTTATAATCATGTGAGACTTATTTTGAGCCGAATGTACCATAACTTATAGTGCTTGTAATGCACAAGATAACTTTTTATAGATATGTGGATGTATGGAAAAATATTTTAGTGCAGCCACCTGCACTGAAAGTTATGGTACAATTGCCTCAAAATGGAGCTCCATATGATCATAAAATTATAATCTACTTCACCTATTGTATTTAAAATTATATATTCATTATCGTATCAAGTTTTATCCAAATTGATATGTTTATGGACTCCATTTGAAAATGGTATAAATTCAACGTAATAAAATAGTTTGATGTAAATAACAGCTTTAAAATTATTTTTTCAACATGTAAACTATTTTCTACATAATTTATATATGGATAAATGATTGAATAAAGTATCATTACATTTAAGTACATGTATTTTAGGTCAAATGCACCATAAGTTACGGTGCAGGCAAGTGCATTGTATCATATCTCTGTGTTTATATATACACACACATATATATACATATATACATATAAATATATGAGATATGTTACTGTAAATTTACATGCACATTAACTTACGGTGTATTTGACTCGAAATGGCCTCTACATGCATTTAAATGTATTTATACTTTATGCAATCATTTATCAATGTATGAATTATATCTTAGATAATTTACATGTTGAACAAACAACTTCAAAATTATTATTTATATCAAACTATTTTATTTCTTTGATTTTGTCCTATTTTCAAATGAGGCCCATACACATATTCAATTTGGATGAAAATTGGTATTCTAATAAAAGAAATAATTCTAAATACAATGGGTGGAGTAGATGTACATTCTGTGATCGTATGAGATTCAGTTTAAGCCAAATGCACCGCAAGTTATGATGCATTTATGTGCATCGGAATATTTTTTCTCTTTCTCTATATATAGAGAGAAAAATATTCAGGTGCAGCTTTATTGCACGAAAATTATGGTACAGTTATCTCAAAATGAGTCTTATATGATTATAAAATTATAAAATCAGATATGTGTATGGATTATAAAAACTACTTTAAATTTGTTATTTAAATCACAGTATTTTATTATGTTGAATTTGTACTATTTTCAGATGGAGTCCATACACATATCCAATTGGCATGAAAATTGATATGGTAATAAAATACATTATTCTAAATACAATGGATGGAGTAGATTATCATTTGATTATCATGTGGGGCCCATTTCAGCGCTATTGCACCTGAATATATCTTTATATATATAGATCCAATCATGTGCAGACAGACTGTACCGTAATACGGTGCAGTCCATTATAAAATGGACCCAACACATATTAGATTGCAATAAAACTTTATACAATCATTTATCCATATAAAAATCATACTTTAGATGATTTAGATGTTGAAAATACCACTTTTAAATTTGATATTTATGTTAAACTATTTTATTACATTGATTTTGCATTTTAAGATGAGGACCATACACATGTTGAATTTGAATGAAAATTGGTATGCTAATAAAGTGAACAATTCTAAATACAATGGGTGAGATGTATTTTCCATTCATGATCAAGTGGGGCCCACAGTGCATGGACTGCACGGTGCAGTCGCATGCACTGGAACCATATATATATATGAAAATCTTTCTTGTGTATTTTCCTGTACTGTAATTAATGGTGTTTTTGGCCCAAAATGGGCTCCACATGTACTTAAATGTATTCATACTTTATACAATAATTTATCTATATATAAATTTCACAGTAAATGACTTATATGTTGAAAAAACAACTTTAAAGTTGTTATTTACATTAAACTATTTTATTATATTGAATTTATGCCATTTTCAGATAGAGTCTATGTACATTTTCAATTAGGATGAAAATTGATATGGTAATAGAATACATAATTCTAAATACAATTAGTAGAGTAGATTATAATTTCGATGATCATGTGAGACCTATTTTGAGATAACTGCACCGTAATGCACCATGCATTTGGCTCAAAATAGACTTACATGCAGTTAAATATATTAATAATTTATAGAATTATTTATGAATAACCTCGAAAATAAAGAGTAATCAGTATTCAGTGATGCATGCATATGAGATAATCCCATGGCATCTCCACCTATAAGAACTATAAAAACGGTACACTGCCATTGGCCATTTTTATTTTTCCACGTAACTTTAGCTAACATGGCACATGGGATCCATAACAATTTCCTCCCCTCCAAAAGCAAAAGGCAGTCTCAACTAGCCCTGAAAATTATGTCACACACATCATTCCTACTCAGCAACCATATCATATCCTTCTTTAAAAATCGACCAAAAAGACGAATGTAGAAGCGACAAATAGCTAAAGCAAGCCCCCTATTCCTGATCAACAAAAGAGCATGGCAAGCTTAATTTAGAGGAAAACACATACAAAACAGATGATCCAGACTCTTCCCAAAAACTCTATTTTGACACGTCGGCAACATGCAATGCACTGAGTTGAGGAACAGAAAGTTGAAGTAGATTAGAAAGAAAAGGCCAACATACATGTTCAGAAAATTTTGGATCAAAAGCAAGATTTTTTGCATCAACCAGGCTCTTCTTTCAAAGGGGAATCTATTTGGGTTTTGCTTTAGGTCCTTGCTCATGCAGCCATGCTTATAAATGCGGCCTGAGCCCTATCCACAATCTTCCACTTCTCCAAGCAACAAAATCCTTGAAAAGTAAGAGGGTAAGTGGAAAATGGAGAATTTGCAAATCATCCCAGCTTCAGCTTGTAAGCAGGTGGAGGCCCAGTATGTGGAAATGAAGGTCCCTCTTTATTCTTATGGGTGCGGGAAGAAAATTAAGAAGGCTCTGTCACATCTTAGAGGTACAGTGGCGCCATTTTTGCTGTGTAAAACCAAGCAGCAGAACTGATTCTCTGCTCCCATTTTGATGCCTTAGCCTAGCGTGGATTCTGTTGGTACGTAGATCTCATAACACGGGTTTTGGACTGGGGTCAGCTGAATTTCTAGTCCAAAAAATGATTTTTATCATTTAATGAGTCACGTGTGCCAGCAAAATCTAATAAGCCTAAAGTGGACGATATTTGTGAATCCTTATACCCATAGTGAAATGTATACTGAACTTTTTTAATTTGTTTTTGCATTAGATAAAGAGTCCGGATCCCGTTTCTATACGATCGAACATGAATGCTGCAATTTATTGGCGACCGCTAAAATATATTTATATATATTTTTTTAACTAAAAATGACGTGATTTACGGGCAATAATAAAATATATTTATTCATGGGTATGTTTGGGAAGTGATAATGTGTAACTATTTTTGTAATGGAAGTAAATGATAGAAGTAAAGAAAATAAAGTTAAAATAGATAAATTAGTTGAATATATAGTTCTATAGAAATGACCGAAAAGCAATATAGTTGTAGAGGAAAATGTGAAGAAATAATTAAAAAATAGGATAATTATGGAGAGTAAAAAGTTTGATAGTGAAAAATTTTGTTTTGAAAAGTTTTGGTGGTAAACAAACGCACCATGTATTTAAGTCTTTTATATACGTGGGCTTCATCAAAATCTTTGGCCGTGTGAAACTTTACAAAAATTTGAATTTGTTTGACATATTCTTTAAATTTTAAAAAACCAAAGAGTCGTTCATTTTTTTAAAATCTAAAAGCATATCGAGTAATTAAATTTTAAAAAAAGGATGAAAGAGTTAACTGTAGTTCACACTGATATTAAAAATAAAATAAATATTTTTTACAGTCACCTGTAAATTACTCAATTTATGGGCAAACATATAAAATTTATGCAAATTTTCAGTCTAGATGAAGATAAGAAAATAGAAATCTGAAAGTAAGTTGATTGGAATGAATTATAATATGGTCAGGTATATACTCAGTCACGGTGGATTACAAGCTTCAGAAGGTGACGGTTTGGGGCATCTGTGATAAGTACGATGTGCTGGCCACCATCAAGAATAAGAGAAAAGGAGCTCGATTCTGGAATTCCGATGAGGCAGAAGAGCAACGCCCAAAGCCGGAGTTCATGTCCGTGACCCCTTCTTCCAGACTATGGAGTTGGAAATCATTTAAGAATCTCATCAAGTCCTATAATTAAATTAATATGCATGTTAAAAAATTTTCATGGGTGACCCTTCTGTATATTCTTCTTTATAATATGATGAAAGCCCTTCTCTGTCTTTAATTGCAATCCATCTCCTAATACCTGCATTAAAACGCACCATACGTATGCACATTATGTTCTTGCAAAATTACTTGGGAAAGACGCGTTTAAGATGGGTACTTTTCTTTTTTATTGGTCCATTTACGTGCATATCAATTCATAATGCAATCAACCGCTAAGATATTCTTACAGATGTTGATGCCGAGACTTGAACACTCAACCTACTCCAAATGAGGCTTGAATGTTTACCACCAGAGTGAAAATAAATACTTAATTGTATCATTTTTCAGTAAAAATCAAAATACAGTTTTGGATTTTTGGAATCGGTTTCCGTCAATTTGATTTTGTTATTGTTTTCTAACGTGACATGTCTAATGTCCCTCTACCATAAATTATGCTGAAGTCGATATGGGGCCGTTTCCAAGGCGCTCCTTTGAAAGCACCCGATTCACTTTTTTTATTTAAATTTTTCATGAAATATATTATTCTAAGTACATTTAGTTTATTTCATAAGAACTTAGTTTATACATCAAACTTTACAAAATTTAAACATTTGTATGTGTTTTTTTTTATTCAAGGTCCGTTTTGCCTTATGGAATGTTGAGACTCTTTAAGGGAAAAGTATGGAAGCAGTAGATGTTATGAGAAGGAGAAGAATTAATATAGCGTGCCTCCAAGAGACTAGATGGAAAAGAGAGAAGGCTAAAGAGATTAATGGATTCAAATTATGGTATATAGGAAATGATGGTAATAGAAATGGTGTAGAGGTAATAGTGAAAAATAAATTTATAAATAAAGTTGCAGATGTCAATAGAGTAAATGATAGAATTATTCAAATAAAACTTATATTAGGTGTAAAGGTCGTAAATGTGATTAGTGTTTATGCACCACAAGTAAGATTAGATGATAGAATCAAAAAATAATTTTGGGATGACTTAGATAGTATAATGTAAAGGATACCTAACTAAGAAAAGGTTGTGATTATTTGGAGATTTAAATGGACATGTAGGAAAGGAGAATGAAGGATATGAGAGAAGTCATGAAAGTTTTGGCTTTGGAATAAAGAATGAAATGAGGGTGCCATTTTGGATTTTGCTACAGTATATGATGTAGTTATAATGAATACCTTATTTTAAAGACGAGATGAACACTTAACAACTTTCAAGAGTAGGAAAAATTCTAGCAAACTAGATTTCTTCCTTATTAGAAAATTGGATAGATCCCATTGTATTAATTGTAAGGTTATTCCAGGGGAGAGCTTAGCTATACAATATAGATTATTAGTGATGGATATATACATACAAAAAGAGTCAATAAAAATTGAAGGCAATGTAATTCTAAAAATTAAATGGTGGAATTTAAAGGGAAACAACGTAGAACTTTTTTAGTAAAAGAATGATAGAAGAAGGAAAATGAGAAATACAAAAAAATGAAGTAGAATCAATATGAGATAAAATGGCAACTAACATAAAAGAAGTAGGACAAAGAGATCCTAGGGGTGGGAATCGGGGCGGGTCGACCCGTGACCCGCCCCGTCCCGACCCTATTTAATACCGGGGCGGGACAGGTTAACATACCCGGCGGGGCGGGGCGGGTCAGATATTCGATATTTTTGAAGAACGGCGGGGCGGGGCGGGGCGAGGCGACTGTGCTGTAGATGGCTGAGATGCATGGGGCAGCCGTAAAGATCGACGGTCGAGGGTTTGCAGATCGGAGAAAATTCAGGATGGGTTTGCTAATCGGAGAGGAAATTTGTAAATCAGAGAAAACTTGTTGATGGGTTTGCAAATCGGAGAAGACAATCTGCTAACGGCACTAGGAGTGCTCAGATATGAGATGGCTAGCACTAATCTCGCTGGTTTAGATCTTCGGGCGGCGACAGCAACAGCACTGCTGCTCCGTTGGGTTTTCACCTGATTGGAGAAGATGGGTTTCCCCCGGCAGCAGTAGCGGCAAAAACGATTGAAGTGGAATTTTTTTTTTCACCGGTCGGTAGTGATAGAATCACGGGCAATAGGGATCTATTTTTCATTGGGCTCAAAGAAGATCAATCCTTGGTGCGGCTGGAGAAGAAAACGTGCTCTGGCAATGTAAGAAAATATGTACGTATGCGGCCATGTGCACTGATTTGCAACATTAATTCTCGGGGCTGGTGGACCTACCCAGCGGACCTTTTTTTTTCTCTCACAACAAAAAATCATCATTCAATATTAATATTCATATTTCATTTAAATATTTATATTTTACTTTGACTAATTAGTAATAGATCGAAGCATATAATAATTAAATTTAATATAGATTTGTATTTATACTTGATAGGTTCATAAATTTTTAAAAATTTCTTACTTGACCCGCAGTTTTTACCCGACCCGTTGACCCGATACCGACCCGAATTTTATTCCGAGACCTATTAGAAAAAAAGTAAGGGTCAGATCGACCTTGTCCCGACCCGGTATAAAATAAGGGTCAAACAAGATTTTTGAAAAGTAGGGTCAGGGTTGGGCACACCCTGACCTGTCCCGACCCGCCCCGATTCCCACCCCTAAGAGATCCTCACATAGGGAAACTTGGTGGTGGAATGAGGATGTTCAAAAAGCTATAAATAATAAATAAGAAAAGTTTAAAACATGATAGAGAAATAAAAATGATATGAACTTACAACAATACAAACTATCAAAAAAAAGCTACTAAAAAAATTATTAGCGATAAACTAAACACAATGCTTATGACAACTTATATAACAGATTAAGGACTAGACAATGTGAAAAGGATATTTTTAAGTTTGGCTAAATCAAGAGAAAATAAAGACAAGGATTTAATACATGTTAGATGTATTAAAAGTGAAGACCAAATGGTTTTAGTCAAAGATGATGAAATTAAAGAAAGATAGAAAAATTATTTTTATAGTTTACGAAATGATACCCCATATGAACATTTAACATTAGATGTTAGTTTAAATAGAGAAGAAAAATAAGAATATCAGTTATTTCTCTAAAATTCGAATATCTGAAGTAAAAGAAGCTGTAAAGAACATGAAACGTGGAAAGTCTTAGGCCCAGATAATATACCAATTGAGGCATAAAAGTGCATGAAAGATGTAGGTGCAACATGGTTAACAAATTTCTTTCATAAGATTATAAAAACAAAGTTAATACTAAGTGAATGGAGAAAAAGCATTATAGTTCCAATTTATAAAAATAAGGGAAATTCAAAATTGTACAAATTATCGTGAAATAAAATTAATGAGTCATACTATAAAATTATAGGAAATAGTAATTGAACATAGACTAAGACAAGAAATTAATGTATTTGAAAATCAATTTGGCTTTATGCTAGGCAAATCAACCATTGAAGCTATTTTCTTACTTAGACAGCTATTTGAAAAGTATAGGGAGAAGGAAAAGAACTTATACATGATTTCTATTAATTTAGAAAAAGCATATGATCAAGTACTAAGAAAATTAATATGACAAGTGATGAAAAAAAAAGAAATTAATAATAGATACATTGATATTGTTAAAGATATATAGGGGGTGCTACTACAAATGTAAGGACCATAAGTGAAGATATTAATACTTTTCCAGTTAAAATAGGTTTACATCAAGACTCAGCCTTGAGTCCTTACTTCTTTACCTTAGTAATAGATGAAATCATTAGACACCTCCAAGACGAAGTACCTAGGTGTATATTATTTTCAGATGACATTGTTCTAATAGATGAAACTAGAGAAAGACTAAATTTAAAACCGAGAAGGTGTGTAGATGCTTTAGAATTTAACGATTTTAGAATTAGTCGTACAAAAATTAAATATATGAAATACAATTTTAATAATAGTGAGAACCTGGATGAAGAACCAATTAAGATTTTAGATCAAGTAGTAGCAAGAACCAATCACTTTCGGTACCTAAGATCAATAGTTCAAGAGAACAAGGAAATCGAGAAAGAAATAATACATAGAATTCAAGTAGGATGGAAGAAATTGCGAAGTACGTCCGGAATTTTATGTGACCGTTGAGTTCCAATCAAATTAAAAGAAATTTTTTATAAAATTGCAATTAGACCTGCTATGCTTTATGGGGCAGAATGCTAGACAGTTAAAGAACAACATACATAAAAAATGAACGTAGCAGAAATGAGAATGTTTAGGTGGATGAGTGGTAAAATAAGAAAAGATAAAATTAGGAATGAAATAATTTAAGAAAATCTAAAAGTGAGACAAATTTGTGATAAAATGAGAGAAAATAGATTAAGATGGTTTGGTTATGTTAAAAGGAGGATAGAGTCTATCTAAGTAGAAGGTGGTAGGAGAATAAGAGGACAACCCAAAAAAAATGGATGGAAGTAATTTAAAAAAGATTTAAAAATATTATAAATTACTAAAAATTTAGTCTTAAATCGCCTAAAATGGCACAATAGAATCAATGCAGCCGACCTACGTGGGAAATGACTTATGATGATGTATGTGTTTTTTTATTGAGGATGTGTTTGTTTAATACCAAAATTTTTCCAATTAAAACATTTCAATTTAAAACTTTTCACTCTCTACAACTACTTTATTTTTTAATTATTTTTTTATTTCTTCTTATACAACTACTATACTTTTCAATCATTTTTACACAACTACCTATACAAATAATTTATCTATTTTAACTTTATTCTTTTTACTTTTCATCATTAGTTCTATTATATCACATTATTTTCACAATTTTAAAATTTTTATATAAAAAATTTTCATTCAAAAATTTTATTACTTCCTAAACACACCATGGATTTAAAAGCAAATAACTTTTTGAGGTTCGAAATGACTTAATTTTTGAAATTCAATAAAAATATAAATATTCAAAACTTATAAAATATGATATATTAATTAAATACATTTAGTACTTAATAAAAAAGAAAAGAAAAACAAAAAACATGTAAATCAGGTTGCTTTATGGGAATTCATGGGAAGTCGGCCTCACATAATGAGGATGAATGGGTATCAAGATTATCAGAGATAATAATATCGTGATACCATTATTATAAACAAAGACTTATATACCATTGTAGAATTACCTAATTCACGTACAAAATCTATGCGTAAAAACTTTATTAACTTACTGTATTGATATGATGTTTATATACCATTATTATAACCAAAGACTTATACGCCATTTTAGAATTACCTAATTCATGTAAAAAATCTTGCGTAAAAACTTTATTAACTTACTGCATTGATATGATATTTATGAAAGAAATATTTTCTCAACGGCTCATTTAAAATTCAATATTAATAATAAGAGGTGGAATAAGAAAATGTTCTAAAAAGTATAGATAAATCTTAAAAATTACCAAAGATTATGCTTAATACGTTACGAGACATTTAATATGCTAAACAAAAACTCTCAAAGTTTAGAAAATAATGAAAAAGAGCTATTTTTGATATAAAGTAATAAAAAAATATTTGACCTAGGTTGAAAGCATATTTGTCTAGGGAAAAAAAGCCATATAGTGATAGTGAAAAACCTGTTATTAAGGTCTAATAACCATTAGTCATAAGAAATCTATATACATGATTGTTTTAAGTGTCAGTAATAGTCCTTCAGGTATAGGGCTATCCTGATGGTTTTTAAAACATGTATATAGATATATCTATAGTAACGATTATATAATGATAGTTTTGTACCATCATAATATAAATATACTAGTGATTTTAATTTGCTAGTATAACTTTAAAATCTAATATTTAATGATACTTTTATATGTATACAAACATTTTGTATTCGTTACTAAATCTTAGTACCTTATAATGATACTTATTTAGTGACCATTTTTATTGTCACAATAGTTGTAATTTTAATTAAGTAATAACGAAAATATTATCATGATTTTAGCAACAATTAGAGAGTAACACTTTTTATTTATCACTATTGCTATTACAAAATTTTTAAAATTAGTAAATTAAATAATTTATAAGGCTCTGCTTCTATGTAATTAGGTTATATGTTTTGGACCAAATTTTTCGCATAAACGGGCGGAGGACGAATAATTTGAAAGTAAAAGAGGTAAGTTGGACTTGTTTTGAATTAAATGAATTATTTGGAGAAAAGTATGAAAAAGAGCTATTTTCGATATAAAGTAATAAAAAAATATTTGACCTAGGTTGAAAGCATATTTGACTAGGGAAAAAATGCCATATAAGGATAGTGAAAAACCTGTAATTAAGTATTGGAATTTAAGGCAAATTAAGCACAATCCATGTTTTGATGATTAATAACTCAATCTGAGAAATATTTAAGGACTAATGAGGTTGCTAAGTGTTACCAAGGTTTACAAAATCAAGATTCAAAAGATAGCAGGTCAAGTCGCAACCCAAGTCGACTCAGCCATTGACTTAGGACAAGTCGATACCCAAGTCGACTCCAGAATTGACTTCAACTGACATAAAATCGACAGAGCTGAAATTAGGACTCGGAGATAGGTGTAGTCGCAGTCGAAGTCGACTCCTCTTGCGACTTAGGTGAAATCACAATCCCAAGTTGACTCCATATGCGACTTGGGTATGACTTTGCTAAAGACTTTGAAATATCAGAGTTAAGTCGCTTTTCAAGTTGACTCCATTATGCGACTTAAGTGAAGTCGCATCTCAAGTCGACTCGAGTATGCAACTTGGGTAAAGTTGAAGTCCAAGTCGACCCAAGCCTGCAACTCAAGTATATGGCTACCTTATACTGATTCAGAAATGTCTTGTTAAAGATTGGACAACCAGACCAAGAAGAAATAACTATCATGAATTAAGGCCACAAGCAAGAATCTTTCAACAGAGTAGTATATTGCTCAACTTCAGCAAAACAATACACAAACAAAGACATTTAATGAAGTTCAAAAGAAGAAAGAAGATAAAAACAACATATAGATTGCTTGCAAAACCTTAAAGTTCCAATATGATTAATGACTGGTGAAGTCGCTTCCGAAGTCGACTCCACCTGCAACTTAGGTTAAGTTTGAGACCAAGTCGACCTGAACCTGGAACTTGAGTTGGAAGCTGAAGACCGAAATTGCTCCCGAAGTCGACTCCAGCATGCTACTTGGGTGAAGTCGTACCCGAAGTCGATTCCACTTGCGACTTGGGTCAAGTCTGAGACCAAGTCGACCTGAACTTGGAACTTGAGTTGGAAGCTGAAGACCAAAGTCGCTCCTGAAGTCGACTCCAGCCTATGACTTGGGTGAAGTCGCACCCGAAGTCGACTCCACCTTGCGACTTGAACGAAGTCGCATACCAAGTCGACTTCCAATCCGACTTGGCTCGCAACGGTCAGAAAAATTCGAATGTTGGCGCATTAAATGTGCGCCTCCTACCATTAAACGTTCGAATTCACTTCTCATTATTTAAAGAGCATTAAGTGAACGTAAATGTAGTTGGAAAAATATTGAATGAGCTCACCTTCCACTCTCTCTTGCATTTAAAGTGATCTACAAGAAGTTTGAATAAGAACTTGACATTGAAACTGCTAAAAGCTGCATTACTTTATCAACAACTACTTCCACAAGTTCTTTTATGTGCTTGAACTGCCTACACAAATTTGTAACGTGTAGGTATTTTTATTCATTGTTTACTTGTTTTTTCCACTAGGTTTGGAATTGGAGATCGAAACCAAGTGAAGCAAAGTAGTGTATGATTGGAGTGAAGCTCGTCACCTACTTATGCTCAGATTGTATAAGCCCCCTAGAGCTAGAATCTAGAAGAGAGTTGTCACTTTAAGTTATATTGAAAATACAATAGTGGAACCCAAGCCACAACGGGTGTGTGTTTGGAAGAGTGGAGTAGGGAAGGTTGCCCGAACCACTATAAATCTTTGTCTCTTGACGTGGATTGATTGCATGTGCTTTATTCTTTCTACTGCACCATTTCTCTCTAATTTACCGATCGTTTCATTGAGGGGATTAATTCTACAAAAAAGGGAAAATTTCTAATTAAACAAAGAATTTTAAAATTACCCAATTCATCCCTCCCCTCTTGGGTGTTGCCATAAACTCGGGACCAACAAGTTGTATCAGAGCAGGTCTTTGAGTTTATACCAAAGAGATCTTACTAATGACATCCCAATCAACTTCCACCCTTGCATTTGCTGAAGGCCAATCATTCACAAGGCCACCACTATTTGACGGAAGTAACTTTGGTTACTGAAAGTTGAGAATGAAATAACTTATCATGGACACGGATATAGATTCTTGGATTGCTATCCAAGATGGAGTTGTTTTACCAATTGATGAAAGAGCCTCTGCATGGTTTGAAGAGGATGTTAGAACCATAAAAAGCAACGCCAAAGCCATGAATTCCCTCTTTTGTGCCCTTACTGTTTGCAATCTCACCGCAAGTGCACGGGTCGTAGATTGTAGTATATAAAATATCGATCCACAGGAAATTCGGGACTAAAAATTCTGCTTTTAAACACTTTCTCGTCAGATTTAAAGGATTAGAAAAGTTGAAAGAGGATGTAGTAAATTAAATGGAAAAGACGTAGGAAATTGGGAAGAGAAAATAAAATAGAAATTAGAATGATTTGAGAAAACGAGAGTGTGAGTATCTAGGGTCTAGGATTTCATATGCGTCTTTTGCAATGGGTAGTGGTATAATTATTTACTCTGGATATTGTTTGTTAAACGAGAACAAACCCTAATTTATCCTTGCACTTTCTCTCGAAACCTACAAGGCATATCCTAATTTTCTTAACCACCTATTCTCATGGGATTAAGTTAATTAGAATCCATTAAGTTCTGTGGCTTGTTCATGGAATTCCTCAAGGTCATCATGCCTATTCTCATGGTCTTAGATTTCCAGGTTTAATATCTTGATTATCGTATATTAGATTTCCACCTCTCGGTTCCATAATCTAATATATGGAATTATGCTAAAGTACGGGCCAATGTATAAAGAAAGCGTTAAAATCACAAGATTTTAAATTAACAACAATATCCATCATAAATAAATTAACATCCACACCACGTTACATTATACGCATGCTACATCCTAAACCCCAGATTAAGGATTTAGCCCAGCATGTTCAAGTCCAAAACAAAATTAACATAACATCCCATGTTAAACAAGACAATAAAAGAAAAGAAAAGAAAAGCTTATTGGTTTAGAGCCCCAATGATGTGCCGGTCGCCCCACGCAACTCGCCGGTTCTCTTCTCGCCTGTGTTCTCCACCTCTCTCTCTCTCTCTCAAAGAACTCTATAATCTCTTCTCCTTCGATAATTATCCTCCCCAGTCCGGAACCCTCAAAGGGTTTTTATACATTCCTTAAAACAAGACAGCCACTCGTAATCATACGCAGGTCTGCGTATTGGCGCCTAGGCACCAACTTGCTGGAACTTTCTGATTGATACGGCGCTGGGGCGCCAACTTGCTAGAAGTTGTTGATTGAGGGTGTTCGTAACTTGCTTGAAGGTGCGAAAGTGGCGCCGGGGCGCCCCTGTCTGGCACTTAGGCGCTAACTCTCTGGATGATTTGTGACTTGAAAATCCTCCTGGAAGTCCTGTATGAGCATGCCATGGCACCTAGGCGCCAACTCCCTGGAAGCAATTTTACCTTGTGATCCCCAAAACGTTGGTGAAGTGGCGCCTAAGCGCCAACTCTCTGGAAGCAGACTGAAATGTGGTGTTGGAGATTCTGGCATGAGCCTATAGGGTGGCGCCTAGGCGCCGACACCCTTTCTTGCTTTGGTTTCTCTTTTCTTCCATCCATCGACCTCTTAAGTGTTCCCTGTTTCTTCTTGTCCGAATTCCCTTAGACAAAAGAATGGAATGAAATTTCAAACCAAAAGATTATAAAAATTATTAAATATCTTAAAATTCATGTTCAACACCCAATTGATGCAAAAATCACATTTTAAACCAAATTTCACATTGAACTCAAATAATTCCCCATAAAATTGGTATAAAATGCCTACATAATATACTGTTAATTTCCAATTATCAAATACCCCCACACTTAAACTTTCGCTTGTCCTCAAGCAAATACAAAGGAATTCAAGAACACATTGCAAAGTTTCAAAACTTTGAGCGAAACGTGAAAATAAATGCTTAGCCACCCATTTAGTGAGAGTATTAAACTAAAATTTTTTGAAACATGATACTCTTTGAAAATCTCAGTCAACAATCCCTTCTCACAGGACTAATACTGTGTACCCTTTCGCCCATTTTTCTTTCAATCATTAAGAGTTCAAAAACTCCTGCAATAAACTCCTAACTATCAGGCATCTTCCCCTTTTATCTGGTTATTCAATGCACACATTCAATAATTCAAGTAATGGTAGTAATGCAGAAAATATCAGTCAAATTACCTCATATACACCTCATCAAAATTTTAAATCTTCTCTGCCAACTCAATTAGCCAATTCATAGGATCATAAGGACTTAATAGGACAATGGTCAAGTTTGGCACAAGAGAAAGTTTTGAACATTTTCAGAATTTAAACCATCTCCACATGGCTTTGAGCCTCATTTTACAACAGGAAATAATGCTACCCCCACACTTAGTGCTTTTATTCTTTTCCAAGCCTGTTCTTATCCTTGGTTTAGTTCTTTTTTTTTTCTTTTTTTTTTAAACCAAGTCCGGCAATAACTCCCCTCACCATATTTCAGGGTATCTTGGAAGTCTTTTTTTTTTACAAATAACTCCCCTCACCATATTTCAGGGTATCTAGGAAGTTATTTTCATTAATTGCACAAGCCGTGAGGTTAAACCTTGTTCCCATTTTACTTTTCAGCTCAAAATTCAATGTCAAAGTTGGTTAACTAGGTGGGAATTGAGGTTTAGAAAAAATTGAAGTCCAAGTTTAATGGGGGTAAACAACTATTATACTTTCAAAGATAGGCTCATCATGAAGAAAATGCCTTAATCATGTCCACCATGAATTGGTTAGATTGAGTTTTGTCCTTGAAATTTTTTTTATGTATATGGGAAAAAACTACCTTTTTGGATGACAATTGTGTGTATTACAAACAACCTTTGATAAATTGGAGAGGATTACGCCGATTTTGAAAGAAAACAGAATTGGTTCCTAGGTATATCAGTTTCATCAAATGATTCGGGAATAAAATCCAAGTATTTTCAAAGAGTACATATTTAAAACAAATTTAACCTTTCACCATGGTTCAGCTCTTTTTGTCATTCAAAGATTTTGAAATTCCAAATATGGTTTGCTTATAAGACGTACAAGAGTTCAAAGTGGGGTCTCGATCAATCCAATGGCAAGATTTACCCAAAATTTTAAAAAATTATGACAAAACATATCATCATCATGGTAATGTAATGAAAGAATTCAAAGAAAATTAATACAATGCATTCACCCCCACACTTGAAATTGACATTGTCCTCAATGTAAATCATGCCATCAAAATAAAGAGAGATTGTAAAAGATTTGAGATGTTAACTTCCCTGTTTTGGCGAGTTGAACCGAATTTCCATTCCATGGTGCTTCCTTCTAAGTAGGCTCTGAAAGAGGAAAAAGAAAAAGTTCGGGTTGCCTCCCGAGAAGCGCTTGGTTTAAAGTCGTCAGCCCGATTACAGATTTTCATTAGGGTGGCGTGGTTTCACAGAAGGAGTAGATGACACTAATTGGAATGTGATCCCCTGAGAAGTACGGTTTGAGGCGCTGCCCATTGACTTTGAGTGCTCCCGTCTTTTCACTCCAGATTTCAACAGCTCAATGAGGAAACATTTGTAATACTTTGAATGGTCCCGACCACCTCGACTTCAATTTTCCTGGAAACAATTTAAAACGTGAATTAAAAAGCAACACCAGGTCATTAGCTTTGATTATCTTCTGCCGGATGTGTTTGTCATGACAAAATTTTATCTTTTCCTTGTACATCTTTGAATTTTCATAGGCATCGAGTTGAATCTTCTCAAGTTCATCAAGCTGTAGTAGGCGCCTTTCTCCTGCAAATTTCAGATCAAAATTCAAAAATTTGATTGCCCAGTATGCTTTGTGCTCCAGCTCTACAGGCAAGTGGCATGATTTTCTATAAACTAATCGGAAAGGTGTTGTCTCGATCGGAGTTTTGAATGCATTGCGGTATGCCCAAAGAGCATCATCAAGTTGCCTTGACTAATCTCGCCGCGATTGGGATACCGTCTTCTCAAGTATGTGTTTAATTTCGCGGTTCGAGATTTCAGCCTAACCACTTGTTTGTGGGTGGTATGGGGTGGCGATCTTATTTGTGACCCCATATTTCTTGAGAAGTTGCTCCATTTACTTGCTACAGAAGTGACTTCCTCCGTCACTTATGATTGCTCATGGTATACCAAATTTGGTAAAAATGTTGCGTTTTAAGAATTTAGCAACCACGTGTGAGTCATTTGTTAGAGAAGCAATCGCCTCCACCCATCTAGTTACACAGTCAACCGCAAGCAGTATGTACTGGTTGTTGAATGAGGATGGAAAAGGTCCCATGAAATCCATGCCCCAGACATCGAAAGGTTTGACCTCGAGAATGTTTGTGAGTGGCATCTCATTTCTCTTTGAGATGTTTCCTGTTCTTTGGCACCTATCACAGGTTAGTGTAAAAGATCGAGCATCTTTGAACAAAGTGGGTCAGAAGAAACCTGATTGTAAGACTTTTGCTGCAGTTTTGGTGGGACCCATGTGTCCGCCGTAAGGTGAAGAATGACAGTGATAAAGAATGCTTTGGATTTCCTCGTGTGGTACACATCGGCGAATCAGACCGTCGCCGCATCTCTTGTAAAGGTATGGGTCCTCCCATATGTAGTATTTCACGTCCTCCATGAATCTCTTTTTCTGTTGATAGCTGAAATTGGATGGAATTTTTTGACAGACTAAATAATTAACAATGTCTCCATACCAGGGCCTTGGAATTTTCTTGAGTGCAAGCAGTCACTCATCGGGGAAATCCTCGTTGATTTGCTCATCTTTGGATAGATTAATCTCCTCATTTGCTGGTAGTCTAGACAGATGATCAGCTACCACATTCTTTGTGCCTTTCTTGTCTCGGATTTCAAGGTCAAATTCTTATAACAGCAGGATCCAACGAATCAACCTTGGTTTGGCATCTTTCTTGGCAATTAGATAGCGAATGGCAGCGTGGTCTGTGTAAACAATCACCTTTCATCCTATAAGATAAGAACGAAATTTATCAATAGCGAACACTACAGCTAGCAATTCTTTTTCAGTGGTTGCAAAAGTGCCGTATGGATAGGTGAAGGTGGTTTTCTCTTGATCCTGTGGGTGAATAGGAACTTGAAAATAGCATGAGTAACCATCCAAATAGCAAAAGTAAGAGTGATTAGCAAGTCGTTCAAGCATTTGATCAATGAAAGGCAAAGGAAAATGATCCTTTCGGGTGACAATATTTAATTTGCGATAATCGATGCACATTCGCCAACCTGTGACTGTCCTCGTGGGTATAAGTTCATTTTTATCATTTTTCACGACAATCATACCGCCTTTCTTGGGTACCATATGTACTGGGCTTACCTAACTACTATCAGAAATAGGGTAGATGATTCCGGCATCAAGAAATTTTAAAATTTCCTTTTTCACCACTTCTTTCATGTTTGGATTCAGACGTCTTTGAGGTTCAATGCTTGTCTTACAATCTTCCTCCATTAAAATTCTGTGCATGCATAGAGAAGGACTAATACCAGGTAGGTCATTAATGCAGTATCCAATTGCCTTCCTATGCTTTCTTAGTTCAGATAATAGTTCATCATATTGGGATTTAGAAAGATTTGCATTGATTATGACTGGATAAGTATCATTTGGACCAAGAAATGCATACCTGAGATTTTTAGGAAGAGGTTTGAGCTCTACCTTTGGTGCTTCTTCCTTTGTTTTTGTCGAGGGAACAAAATTGAGGTCTATGTCCAGCTTCCCAGGAGATGAGTCGGCAGTAGGTGAGATAAAAGGGCTTCCATCCAAGAGAGCTGCACAAGCAGACAGTTCAGGGTTATCATTTTCAACAGTTGCACTCTGAATGATACATACCTCAATCGGGTCATCTTTTTCTTCGATCGGCAATGGGTTGATGACGTCGACCCGCAGGCAAGAGTCATCGGTTGATAGGTGCTTTGTTGCCTCAGAAAGATTAAATTCAATCTTTCATCTCCAACTGTCAGTGAGAGTCGACCATTCTTGATGTCTATGATGGCTACAACAGTAGCTAAGAAAGGTTGTCCGAGAATGATTAGGATTTGGCGATCCTCCTTCATGTCGAGGACTACAAAGTCGACTGGGATGAACAATTGGCTGACTTTCAAGGGAACGTCTTCAAGAATGCCAACTGGGAATTTGATTGATCGATCGGCCAATTGGAGAGACATAGACGTTGGTTTTCGATCACCCATGTTCAGCTTTTTACAGATGGAGAGTGGGATCAGACTTACACTAGCTCCGAGATCACATAGCGCTCTGCTGATTTGGACATTCCCAAGAGCACATGGAATGGAAAAGCTTCCAGGGTCCTTTAGCTTCTCAGGTAACTTATTCTGCAAAATAGCGTTGGACTCCTTAGTGAGTGCAATGGTTCCGTACTCCTCGAGTTTTCTTTTGTTGGAAAGCATGTCCTTGAGAAATTTTGCATAAGCTGGCATTTGGGAAAGCATGTCAATAAAAGGCATGTTGATTGACAGGTTCTTGAGAGTAGAAACAAATTTCTCGAACTGCTTTTGGAGCTTAGCCTGTCGTTGCCTTTGTGGGAAGGGGAGAGGAGGCTTGTAAGGAGGTGGTGGTACATATGGCTTCTCCACCACTGGTTCTGATTGTGGCTCCTCTTCTTGCTTCTTTTCCTGCTCGGTATCCTTTTCTGTGACCATTTGAGGTGGGTTGAGCTGCTTTCCACTTCGCAAGGTAACTGCCTGCACCTGTTCCCTAGGGTTTACCTCATGTTGGCTAGGGAGTTTGCCTTGGTTTCTTTGGGATGAGGTGGTGACATTCTGAGCAATTTGATTTTCAAGCAACTTGATGTGGGTTTGCATTTGATCCATTCTTTCATCATTTTTCTTGAGCATTAGAATGATATTTTCGAGCATGGACTCAGTGGGTTTGGCTTGAGATGGTGCAGGTAAGGCTGTTGGGTTTGATATGAAGGATGGTTCAGTGGTTTTCTAAGGAAACCAGGTGGCTTATTATTTTGAGCATAATTTTGGGTATTTGACTGGTTTGTCCAAGAGAAATTGTGGTGGTTCCTCCATCCAGGGTTGTAAATGTTTGAGTATGGGTTACTATGAGTGCGCGTGTCATACTGGTTGTTGATTGTATTGGCTTGCTCGCCCATGGTGTCCTGTATGGAAAAACTACACTCAGATGTGTAGTGTGAAGCTCCACAGACCTCACATGAAATGTGCCGAGAAGAAGATGCATTATGATCCGTGGGTTCCTATTTCTTCTACTGCAAAATTTGATCAATTTTAGCATGAAGAGAATTTAGAGACTTGATATCATATACATTAACTCGCCGAGAGGGTCCTCGGACGTCGCCATATTGAGAATCATAAAGCGCCAAGTCATCGAGAAGCTCGAGAGCCTCCTCGTCAGTGAGTCTCATGAATCGGCCACCAGCAGCTGAATTGACGGTACTTCAGCTAGGTCGATCGAGTCCATTGAAAAAGTTTTCAATGATGTCACCTTGCGAGATGCCATGATGAGGGAAATTGCGTTGCAGATCTTTCATTCTCTCCCACGCATCATATAGGGTTTTCACATCTTTTTGGACGAACTGATTGATTTCGTCTCTGATTTTCCTAGTTTTATTAGGTGGAAAGAATTTTTCCAGGAATGCAGTAGAAAGCTCATCCCATGTGTTGAAAGTGTCGGGCGACATAGAATAGAACCACTCGCTTGCCCTATCACGAAGAGAAAATGGGAAAAGTTGCAGACAGATTACCTCACATGGAATATTTTGCACCCTGATCGTGTTGCACAATTGCAGGAACTTAGTGATGTGAACGGTTGGGTTTTCAGAGGGTTGTCCTGCAAATTGGTCCTGTTGAACCATCCGGATGAGACCGGGATTTAGTTCAAAATTTCTTCCATCGATCTTTGGTTCAACTATGCATGATCGGAGTCCACGAGGGTTTGGGCGGTTCCGATCACTAAGAGTTACCCTTCTTGGAGGAGCATTGTTCTCAGTCTGGCCTTCCTCCTGCTCTTGATGTGGCGGGTTTGGATTGTTGTATTCTACCATAGTGTCTTCAGGATTTTGTTGCTGTTTATACTCACGAATTCTTCTCCTAAAAGAACGTTCAATTTCAGGGTCAGCAATAAAGAGTTTTTCATCTAGTTGTTTTGCGAAACTTCGTGTATGTGGGTGCATACAAAGATTCACTAGCTAATTTAGAGGAAAGAAGAAAATACAATAAAAGAAAAAGAATAAAGAAAGAAAAGAAAAGAACAAAGAAAGTATCTAAAAAAAAAAAATTAAAGTAACGCGACGCCAAAATATTTGTTCATAATCTCACCGCAAGTGCACGGGTCGTAGATTGTAGTATATAAAATATCGATCCATAGGAAATTCAGGACTAAAAATTCTGCTTTTAAACACTTTCTCGTCGGATTTAATGGATTAGAAAAGTTGAAAGAGGATGTAGTAAATTAAATGGAAAAGACGTAGGAAATTGGGAAGAGAAAACAAAATAGAAATTAGAATGATTTGAGAAAATGAGAGTGTGAGTATCTAGGGTCTAGGATTTCACATGCGTCTTTTGCAACGGGTAGTGGTATAATTATTTACTCTGGATATTGTTTGTTAAAGGAGAACAAACCCTAATTTATCTTTGCATCTTCTCTCAAAACCTACAAGGCGTATCCTAATTTTCTTAACCACCTATTCTCATGGGATTAAGTTAATTAGAATCCATTAAGTTCTGTGACTTGTTCATGGAATTCCTCAAGGTCATCATGCCTATTCTCATGGTCTTAGATTTTCAGGTTTAATATCTTGATTATCGTAGATTAGATTTCCATCTCTCGGTTCCATCACCTAATATATGGAATTATGCTAAAGTATGGGCCAATGTACAAAGAAAGCATTAAAATCACAAGATATTAAATTAACAACAATATCCATCATAAATAAATTAACATCCACACCACGCTACATTGTACGCATGCTACATCCTAAACCCTAGATTAAAGGTTTAGCCCAGCATGTTCAAGTCCAAAAGAGAATTAATATAACATCCCATATTAAACAAGACAATAAAAGCAAAGAGAAGAAAAGCTTATTGGTTTGGAGCCTCAATGATGTGCCGGTCGCCCCACGCAACTCGCCAGTTCTCTTCTCGCCTGTGCTCTCCACCTCTCTCTCTCTCTCTCTCTTTTTCTCTCTCTCAAAGAACTCTCTAATCTCTTCTCCTTCGAAAATTATCCTCCCCGGTTCGGAACCCTCAAAGGATTTTTATACATCCCTTAAAACGAGCCAGCCGCTCGCAATCGTACGCAGGTCTGCGTATTGGCGCCTAGGCGCCAACTTACTGGAACTTTTTGATTGATAGGCGCCGGGGCGCCAACTTGCTGGAAGTTGCTGATCGAGGGTGTTCGTAACTTGCTTGAAGGTAGGAAAGTGGCGCCGGGGCGCCCTTGTCTGTCACCTAGGCGCCGACACCCTTGCTTGCTTTAGTTTCTCTTTTCTTTCATCCATCGACCTCTTAAGTGTTCCCTGTTTATTCTTGTCCGAATTCCCTTAGACAAAAGAATGGAATGAAATTTCAAACCAAAAGATTATAAAAGTTATTAAATATCTTAAAATTCATGTTCAGCACCCAATTGATGCAAAAATCACATTTTAAACCAAATTTCATATTGAACTCAAATAATTCCCCATAAAATTGGTATAAAATGCCCACATAATATACTGTTAATTTCCAATTATCACTTACTGCCTCTGAATATAATAAGGGTATCTTCATGTCAAATAGCCAAAGAAATATGTAATATACTAACATCTATCTATGAGAGAACTTCTCAAGTCCAAGGGACGAGAAGAAATATTTTGATTAGAGAGTTAGAAAGTTTCAAAATGTTAGAGACCGAAAACATATTTGAAATGTTTGCTTGATTTTCAAAGATTAATAATGCACTAAAAGGTCTCGAAAAAGAAATTTCTGAATCTGAGCAGGTCATGAAGATTTTAAGGGCTCTACTTGAGTCGTGGAGTCCCAAGATCACAGCCATTGAAGAGGCAAATGACCTGAACACTCTAAGGGTGGAGGATCTCATCAACTCACTCATGTCACATGAGCTGATAAAGAAAAAAAATGAGGAGCAGCATAAAGGAAAAAGAGCGATTGCTTTGAGGGCTGTAGCAAACTCAGATGAGTCCACTTCATCTTCTCAAAATGATGATGAAGAGATCGCCCTACTCACCTGAAGGTTCAGGAAATTTGTAAGAAAGGGAAAGAACTTTAAAGGATTCAAGGAGAGAAACAAAAAGAAGAAAAAGAAGGAGATAAGTAAGTGCTACTGGTGTGGTGGAATATGACATATGCAAGCTCAATGTCCCACACCAGAAGAAAATAAGACAAAGAAATGACAAGAGAAGAAAGACAGAAATGAAAACTAATAATTTCAGAAAGTTAAAAGAAGGAGAATGTACGTAAATAAGAAAACATCCACAACAAGCAACTCGTCAAATGGAGACAATGAAGCTGTAAACTGTGCTAGGATATGTTCCTTGGCTACGATGGAGGAAGAAAACAACATGATTTGCCTTGCTGCAACAGAAATCTTAGATGGACAAACTACCTCAACAAACTACACAAGTAGTGAAGAAGTAACTTCTAAACTAAATACCTAGTCTATTTTCTTTTCTACAAATGATTGTCTCAAATGTGCTGAAGTAGAGGAACTACAACACACATATGATTCATTATATGATGAAATAAAGAAACTAGAAAATAAATTCACAATAAAAAAAGACAATGAGACTTAATAATTATTGTGAATGGAAAGCTTGCTGAAAAGGTCGACCATCTAACAAATGAGAAGAATACTTTAACAAACGAGGTGGAAAGATTGAAGAAAGAAATTGAGTCGTTAAATGAATCATTAGCAAAGTTCTCTAATCCAGGAAAAAGTATAAAAATATTCCTAAATATGGCTGCCCAAAACAACAAAAGAGGACTCAACTATTCCATATTTGAGAATTGTGAATGTAGTAAATCAAATGCTCCAAGGATTGTTAAAAACCAAACCAAACCCATTTATCCTAAACCAAAAGCGAATCATGTTGCTTGGACAAAAAGACCAATTTGGGAACCATCTACTACATGGATTCCCACTCCAAGACTTCTAGGGGCATTCAATTTTTGCAATAAAATGGGCTACCAAATTTATTAATGTAAAATAAAGAAATTATATAATTATGGTACAAAATTGGTTTAGGTACCAAAGAGCATTGGATTTATGCCTTCTAGAATAGAACAACGTAGACTCCAATGACTTACTAACCCAAATGGACCCATAAAATTGGTACCAAAGAGATAAACACTACATGATTTTGTTTTACAGGTATGTCTTTAAGCAAAGGCCAGCAACATTTGATTTATGGATAGTGGCTGTTCAAGACATATGATGGGAGAAAGATGATTATTCCACAAGATCAAATCGTATAGCGAAGGGACTGTTGCATTTGGAAACAATGAGAAAGGTATAATAAAAGGTAAATAAAATATTTATGGTATTTCAAATGCATGTATTGAGGATGTACTATTTGTTGAGGGACTCAAACATAACTTAATGAACATTAGTCAACTGTGTGACAAAGGATATAAAGTTGTGTTTGAATCCTCTATATGTAATATTTTTGATAAGGATTACATAGTCTTTAACGGAAAAAGACATGAAAATGTATATTTAGTTTGCCTTGATAAACTTGATGAAAAATGTCTTATAGCCATTAAAAATGATCCATGGATATGGCATAAAAGGCTTGGACATATAAATATGTCAAATATTAAGACTTTGTGGAAAACAAGCCTAGTGGAAGGATTGCTAAAGCTCAAATATGACAAAGACAAAATCTGCAAAGCATGTTAATTATCCAAACAACCCAAAATGTCATTTTCTACCAAAAAGAAAATTTCAACAACTAAGCCACTTGAACTATTATATAGGGATCTTTATGGGCCATCCGACATTTTAACTCTTGTTGGGAAAAAGTATGTATTTATCATAGTTGATGATTTTTCAAGATTTACATGGATAATACTCTTAGCTTACAAAGATGAACATTCTCCATGTTTGTTACTTTCTCAAAATTGGTGCAAAATGAAAAGAAAAATATAATCATATCCATTAGAAGTGATCATGGTAGTGAATTTGAAAACAAACGGCTTATAGAATTTCGTAATGAGAAAGGTATTCACTACACATTTTCTGCACCAAGAACTCCCCAATAAAATAGGGTAGTTGAAAGAAAAAATAGAACGATACAAGAGATGGCTAGAACTATGCTAAATAAAAGTAAATTATCCAAAAGACTTTAGGATGAAGCTGTAAGTACAGCATGCCATGTACTAAATCGAGTTACCATAAGAGCAATCATGAAAAAGACCCCATATGAACTATGGAAGGGCAGAAAATCAAATATTTCATATTTCCATGCTTTTGGATGTATTTGCTATGTGCTGAATAATGGAAAATCAAACTTAGAAAAGTTAGATGCCAAAAGTGAAGAAACAATATTTCTTGGATATTCATCCAATAGCAAAGCTTGTAGAGATTTTAACAAAAGAAATCAAGTAGTAGAAGAATCAATACATGTTGTATTTGATGAATTTAATCCAAATCCCAAAAAGAATGATGAGCTAAGTGATGCAGATGAGACGTTAAAGAATCTATAAAGGGAATAGTCGGAACAACAAGGAGGAGCAAAAACAAAGCAAGAGCAATCCACGGATGGAAGGGTAAGTGAAGGTAATAATTCCTACAAACCTCCCCCATATTTAAAGTTAAAAAATGACCATCCAATTGAACAAGTGATTAACAATGTATATGAAGGAGTAAGAACTAGAAGATCAAGACACAATATTTGTGACGAATTTGCTTTTGTGTCTAAAATAGAACCAAACTCTATTGACCAAACTCTTAATGATGAAAATTAGATTGTTGCAATGCAAGAAGAGCTAAATCAATTTGAAAGAAATGAAGTATGGCACCTAATTCCTAGACCCAAGGATTGCACTGTCATTGGTACCAAATGAGTTTTTAGGAACAAATTAGATGAAAGTGGACTTGTAGTAAGAAACAAGGCCAGACTTGTAGCTAAAGGATATTCCCAAGAGGAAGGAATTGATTTTGAGGAATCCTATGCTTCGGTGGCTAGATTGGAGGCCATATGTATCGTACTAGCTTTTGCTTCTCACATGGACTTTAAATTGCTTCAAATGAATGTAAAAAGTGCATTTTTTAATGGATACCTAAACGAGGATGTATATGTTGAACAACCTTCCGGATTTGAAGAGAAGGATCAATCAAAATTTGTTTTTAAGTGAACCAAAGCATTGTATGAACTTAAACAAGCTCCAAGAGCCTGGTTTGAAAGGTTAAGCAAGTTTTTGATTGATCATGACTTTCAAAGAGGAAAAGTTGATACAACATTGTTTATTAAATATAAAGATAAAGATATATTAATTGTTCAAATTTATGTAGATGATATTATATTCAGTCCTACTAATGAAACTATATGTCAAGGATTTTATGAGATTATGCACAGTGAATTCGAAATGAGCATGATGGGCGAGCTAAACTTCTTCCTTGGATTGCAAATTAAGCAATTAGCCGAAGGAATTTTTATAAATCAGTCCAAATACGTCAAGGAGATGCTCAAGAACTTCAGAATGCAAAATAGCAAAGGGGCAAACACACCCATGAGTTCCACCATCCAAATCGACAACGATGAAAAAGGTAAATCTATTGAATAAAAATTATATAGAGGCATGATAGGATCCTTGTTGTATTTGACTGCTTCTAGACCAGATATTCTGTTTAGCGTTTGTATGTATTCAAGATTTCAATCATGTCCTAAAAAAATAGTTATCATGAATCAACCAGACCAAGAAGAAATAGCTATTATGAATCAAGGCCACAAGAAATAATCTTTCAAGAGACTAGTATATTGCTCAACTTCAGCAAAACAATACACAAACAAAGACATTTAATGAAGTTCAAAAGAAGAAAGAAGATATAAACAACATATAGATCACTTGCAAAACCTTAAAGTTCTAATATGACCAATGGCTGGTGAAGTCGCATCCGAAGTCAACTCCACCTGCGACTTGGGTCAAGTCTGAGACCAAGTCGACCTGAACCCGAAACTTGAGTTGAAAGCTGAAGACCGAAGTCGCTCTCGAAGTCGACTCCAGCCTGCGACTTGGGTGAAGTCGTACCCGAAGTCGACTCCACTTGCGACGTTGGTCAAGTCTGAGACCAAGTTGACCTGAACCTGGAACTTGAGTTGGAAGCTAAAGACCGAAGTCACTCCCGAAGTCGACTCCAGCCTGCGACTTGGGTGAAGTCACACCGGAAGTCTACTCCACCTTGCGACTTGAACGAAGTCACATACCAAGTCGACTCTCAATGCGACTTAGCTCGCAACGGTCAGAAAAATTTGAACGTTGGTGCATTAAATGCGGGCCAGCTACCACCAAACGTTTGAATTCACTTCTCATTATTTAAGGAGCATCAAGTGAACGTAAATGTAGTTGGAAAAATATTGAATGAGCTCACCTTCCACTCTCTCTTGCATTTAAAGTGATCTACAAGAAGTTTGAATAAGAACTTGACATTGAAATTGCTAAAAGCTGCATTGCTCTATCAACAACTGCTTCCACAAGTTCTTCTACGTGCTTGAAACTGCCTAAACAAATCTGTAACGTGTAGATCTTTTTATTCATTGTTTACTTATTTTTTCCACTTGGTTTGGTATTGGAGATCAAAACCAAGTGAAGGCAAAGTAGTGTGTGATTGGAGTGAAACTCGTCACCTACTTATGCTGAGATTGTATAAGCTCCCTAGAGCTAGAATCTAGAAGAGAGCTGTCGCTTTAAGTTATATTGAAAATACAATAGTGAAACCCAAGCCATAATGGGTGTATGCTTGGAAGAGTGGAGTAGGGGAGGTTGCCCGAACCACTATAAATATTTGTCTCTTGACGTGGATTGATTGCCTGTGCTTTATTTTTTCTACTGCACCATTTCTCTCCAATTTACTGATCGTTTCATTGAGGGGATTAATTCTACGAAAAGGGAAATTTTTGATTAAGCAAAGAATTTTAAAATTACCCAATTTACCCCTCCCCTCTTGGGTGTTGCCATAAACTCGGGACCAACATTAAGGTCTAATAACCATTAGTCATAAGAAATCTATATACATGATTGTTTTAAGTGTCAGTAATAGTCCTTCAGGTATCAGGCTATCTAGATGGTTTTTAAAACATATATATAGATATATCTATAGTAACGATTATATAGTGATAGTTTTGTACCATCATAATATAAATATAGCAGTGATTTTAATTTGCTAGTATAACTTTAAAAACTAATATTATACTAATATTTAATGATATTTTTATATGGATACAAACATTTTGTATTCGTCACTAAATCATTGATAGTTGTGGGTCATGACAAACCATCGGGCCATTGTGATGTGATATTTGGAACTGTGAATGTGATACCTAGAATATTTTGAGATCAATAAATATAATCTAGGTATTCAAGAGTAATTAATGGTATAATTTATGTGGTTGGATGAGATTAGGACTAGTAATCAAGTGAGGTGGTTAAGTTAATCACCTTAGCCCAATGTGGTATAACGTGCACAAAAAGAGGACAAAATGAAGTATGGAAATAATGATGTAGCATGATTTTGAATTCTATTAATTGTGATTAAGTTGATAGTAATGATGGAATAAATTTGGTCATTACTTGGAAAATTCATAACTTGAAGCCCATAAGACGGATTGATGTGAAATTTGAAAGGTAAGTATATGTTGATGTGCTCTACCTCATGAATGGTATGGATTATGAAAATCATGATTGGATTATGTTGATAATAATTTAATTTCATGAATTTTCATGAGATAATTTCAAATGATCATATCTTATATTAGAAAGGTCATTTTGGAATGACAATTGTTATGAACGGCTAAAACAAAGTGCTCTATCATATGGATGGATTTGATTAAGATAAATCTCATGAGAAAATGCTTAATTACTTATGGTTAAAATCCTTTGACTTTTGCTTCAAAAAGTGGTTTTGAGTTAATGCAAAAGTCAATGCAATTAAGGGTGCAAATGAGGTATCTCAAGGAGAGAATTTTGAGCAATTTTTGCAATTTCAAATTTTTTAAAAATGCATGAAAATAGGGCTGCATGTAGGGATGTTCAAGGGAAACAATATTTGGACAATTTTGTCCTCACAAAATGCCAAAAGAGGCAGCTCAAGTGAATGTGACCAAGGGGCAAATTAGGGATAGATATTTTGGTATTTTAAAAAAATTATATAAAGAAAAGTCAAGGGGGTTTCTTGGGCAGCAAGAAAGGAGGAAAAAAGAAGAAGAAAAAGGGTAGCAAGAGCAGATGGGATGTTCAGCAAGGAAGGAGAGAATGAAAGAGAGAGAAAGAGAGAGAGAGAGAGAGAGAGAGAGAGAGAGAGAGAGAGAGAGAGAGAGAAGGGAAAGGAGAGAAGAGAGAGAAGGGTAGCTTGAAGATGGCTAAGAGGGAGTAATTCCTCTCCCAAAATCTAGGTATGCAGTGGTTTATTAACATGTTCCAAGTTTAAAATATGCCCAATTAAATAGGTTCATTTATAAATTTTTATTTGGTTACTAATCAGCCCATGCTATCTAACCTATATTCATATGTAGTGAATCTGGAATAGGAAAGAAAAATATGAAAGAAATAGTAAATGAACGTTTTTTAATATAAAAATTTATTTTAGAACTCATGATAGGGTTATTAAAGAAAAAACCAGTTTTCAACTTAAAAGGATAATTAGGTTGAAAATTAAAAATCTGAACAAAATCAACCTAAACAGGGTTGAATGGGTGTTAGGATCAGCTGCACCAAATGATTTTTAATAATTTTATACAAGGAATTTTGAGGCAAAAATTTTATATAATATAGAAGACATCCTTAAATCACTCAATAAAAATAAAAATTGATTTTTTAAGGGTATAAATATACCTAATAATTAATGTGATTTGACTCATCTGAAAATTGATGCTGCTGTCCAGCAGAGTAAAAATACTAAAATAAATATAAATAATTAATATTTTGCACTGAAATTAATTATTTTGGTTAATTAATGTATTTATTAAGGTATGATATAAATTTCAGATTTAAATACATTGATTTGATTATAATTCAAAAATTAGAGAGATCAGTGTGTCTGATTTTAGCATTATGGACAGATTGGGGAATAAATCAAAATAAATGTTAAATTTCAGATTTTTGGAATGGAATTTAACTTATAATGAGATATAAACAAGTACCATAAGTGATTATGAGAGTTTAACCTATTATAGGTGGATTTTGAAAGGAATGGTGCTATGGAAGCACAAGTTATACCAATGTGGGAATTGAAAAATGGACACCCAACTTGAAAGATAAGTGAGTTAAGTAAGTTGATAGAAACCATGTGGGTTGAAAAACTATATGATGTGCAAACATATGAAATTATGATTATGAATGCAATGTCATTCTTACGTATATTGGCAAAGGCAAAGAGAAGATTGATGAAAGAAACAGAAGTGAATTCAAGGTAAGCAAGTAACCTTTTGAAAATATTGATTTCATTCCAAATGTTGAAATGATTACAAGTGCTTTATAATGATGCTCTATTAAGCATTTTCAAATGATATTTTATTGGAAAATATTGAAATGATTTGAACTTGCTTTATCAAGATGTTTCAAGATTGATTATAAAGGTAAGTAAGCTAACCTTAACGAATGTTGATTTTGTTTCAAATATTTATATTGATGATTTTAGAATTGCTTACAGAGTAAAAAAATTTAATTCTTGAAAATATGGCTTTAATGAAAAGCCTTAGCATTGTTTCATAGTAAGCAAGCTCAATTTTTGAAATTATGATTTTATTCTTTATTGTTGACATGTTTCATGATGGTTCCATTTTAAGCAAGTTCTTAGAAATGCTATTTCAAAAGCATTTTATGATGAGAGAGTTTCAACTCTCTTATAAGATGATATTTGAAAATAAACTTTAGGAATTCTATTCCTAAGGAGTTTTGAGAAAAAAATATAAGATTATTCATATAATGATATTTGTAAATAAATAGGGCTTTTGAAATTGTTTAATTAAATGTCTTTAAAGGGTTTATTTAAATACTTTGAAATGATTTATTAAAATATTTTTAGTCTCTTTGAAGACTGAAATACTTCGAAAATGTCTTGTATTTATGTTTTCAAAAGAGTTTTAAGGATGACCCACTCAATAATTTGATGATATAAAACGATTCGATGACTGTTTTGTTTAAATGATGTTCAAAAGACAGTGCAAACGTTTCTTTACATAAGAGTGGCAAAGATGGTGTGTGGATGAGGTAAATAATGGCAATAAAATCTAAGCAGATGTGTTTGCCTATCCTTTGCTCATAAAATGCCCAGAAATGAGAATAAAAATGTTTACAAGAAAAGCTTATTTTTTTCGATTATTGAAATGTTTCAAAATTGGTTTATCGAGATGATTCTAAAATTGTTTACCAACAAATAAGAAATATTCTTGAAAATATTATTTTTTTCAAGTATTATAAATGTTTTGTAAAATTGATTTACTAAAATTTTTCTAAAATTCTTTAAGGGTGGTCATCCTAACATTATTATTTAAGGATGGTTTACGAAAATATTTTATCTTTAAAATAATTATGCCCAGTTCTCAATTTGAGAAGGGCACAGTCTGAGGACTATGATGGATTATGTTATATCAAGTTTTGACTTGAAAAATGACACGGTCTGAGGACTGTGTTGATTTTATGAAATCATGATAACATGACGATGCGAACATAAACGAGTGTGCACGAGGATCATGTACTAGGTCCACGGTAGAGGCGGTTGCAGATCAAGACAGTTGCATACTAAGGCCAACCTCTACCTGTGGCCAAGTCGCTAAGGAAGGCAGGAGGCCGGCGGCGCTCTCCTTAAAATAGGAGTAGGATCATGGATGATCACCTAGCTAACGGTGTTGTCGCATGGATGGTTTCTTTCCTATGGAAGGATGACCACTTAGTAAGTGTCACCTACCAGAGGATTAGAGATGTATATGCATATGTTTTGTTTTAAAAGCCCCAAAATGGGGACATGAGAATATTTTTGGACATGATGATGTCCACAAGAAATAATATTTATTTAAGGATATTTCAGGACATAACAATGTCCAAAGAAAACAATGTTACTCAAATATTTTAGGACATGGTTATATCCACAGGAAATAAGGTTTACATGAACATGTTTTAGGACATAAAAATGTCCACACAGATAAAAAGGGTTTATATACATATGCATTGCTTTTGAAAAGTCCAAAAAAATGGGATATGAAAAAGGGTTTATAGGAAATTATTTGAGGACATATAATTTTCCTCGTATAAAAAGATTTATATGAAATTATTTTAGGACATAAAATTGTCCTCATGAATAAAGGTTTATATGAAAACATTTTAGGACATATAATTGTCCTCACGATTGAAGGTTTATATAAAAATATTTTAGGATATCCAATTGTTCTCATGAATTAATGATTATATGACAATATTTTAGGACATACACTTGTCCTCATAATTAAATATTTATATCACAATGCTTTAGAACATACATTGGTCCTCATATAAAAAGTTTGTATGAATGGTTTTCATGAATGGTTTATATGAATGGATTTCATGAATGGTTTATATGAAATATTTTATGAAAGGCTTAAATGAAATATTTTCATGAAAGGTTTCTTCCGATTGGTAGTTGATCGCTTAATAAGTGTCTCCTACCGAACAACGAGAAATACATTTATATGAAAATGTAAAATGCTTGCTTACGAAGTTATCACTCACGATTTGTTTTTCCAAACCTTAGACAGGTACAGGGAAGCTCAAGAGATAGAGAACTAGATATTAAGGAAAGGTATGAGATGATATTCATGTGTGTGCTAAATAATTAGCTATGTATATGGAATGGTATGATTGGAGTTTTTAAGGTATGATAATGTATGTGAACGTATTGAAAATCGTAAGTTCTATGAGAACTGATGGTTGAATGTATGTATACAAATATTGGTGTTGAATATTTGATAATGAGAGAATTTTATATAGCTATAGCATGGCCAGGTTGATAAAACCAAGGATGTAAGAGACCAAGATGAAAATTTTATGAATGATATGTACAATTGATGACAACTGCCACATGATAAGTTTACAAAAAAGTATATAAGGAAAGGAACCAAGTGGTATTTTAAAATGCTATGTGCAACAAATTACAAGTGTATTGTTTCTTACAAGATGAATAGAGTGAAATGCAAAGAAATGAAATTATGATGGATAAAAGAATGAAACAAAATTTTTTTTGGACGAGATCCAATTAAGAACCCGCCGCGTGATCAGGGTAACAATCTTGTTTCATATTTACCAATTGATAATGATCTAGGAGTAAGGATCAGGTTGTGACACCTCGGGTTGGGGGTGCCACAGTGAATGTGTTCAATTATTTATTAGTATTTATTGTGAGACCAGTATGTAGAGACTGGTGCTCGGGCACAAGTGTCTGAGTAGAGCCATGGGCGTAAGTTTGTGGCGGGGCCATAGGCGTGTGAAGATCATGGCAGGAAATCAGATTCGCTTCCTTATCATTTGACTTGGCATGGTATTTCCCACATTTGATTATTTCATGCTTTGCACTGATGTAAGACAGGGCAAGATATCGAACCTCCCTATTAGATTTAACTTATGTGATCAGAAGATCATGTGTATGACACAGTGTTGGAATGATTGATCATGAGCATGCACATGGTATTGATTTGTACATGATTTATGATTTTTTTGAAAATATGCATTTAAAACTCATTTTGTTTAATTTATGTTTTGGTTTTACTTACTGGGTTTGCCCGGACTCGCCCTATTTTATCCTAATTTAGATGACAAGTATGTGGGTGGAGACCAACATGGGGTTGGTACACCAGATCGGACTAGGACATGATGAATCCAAATTATAATTACTTATTTTGAGTTTTAAGAGTGATGTAGGGACAACATATTTATCTATATATTTTATGAATTCGAGCATTTGGATGCAAATCGGTTTATATTTAATGAGATATTTGTTTTAAATAGTCTACGAAACATTCGATATTACATCATAATTTTTATTATTCCACTTGTGTGTTCTCCCCATTATCACCGATCCTGTCGTATTGGTAGCGACTGTTGACATAGTCGATGGGGCATTACAAAAGTGGTATCAGAGCAAATAATGTGTAAGAACTACAATGTATGATATAACAACATAGATTAGTGATCAGAATTTAACTAATGGGGTATGCTAGTCTAGGAGAATAAACTAAAAACCATAGGTTACTTAAATGCTTACTTTTGTGGCTGAAGTGTTGAAAAATTGCTGAGTTTATGTTTTATTAATAGATGGTAAATAATAGAGGCGGGTGAGGGAGACCTCATGGTTCAAGGCACACTACAATTTATAATACGTGAACCCATGTACGACCTACGAAAGAAGTTCCTGAGCTAGCGGCAACCGCAAATGAAGCTAATAATGAAGTTGGACTTGATCATGTTTTGCCTATAATGGAAAATATGATGGGGGAGTCTTGTATTGACAGGATTTATGGATACAATGTGTGGAGCTATGCACGAGATGCAACAGAAGCTTCACCGAGAGATGGAAGAGGAATGTCTCAAGTTTGACAACTCGCGACAAGTCGACTGCTAAATCCTGCATCATCTAACCAGGCTCGAGCATTTCAACCTGCAATTATGACTGGTACGCAGACTAGAGGACTTCATTTTCCCCCAAGAGAACCAACAACCCCATCAATTGCATTCCAAGCAGGACCCTCTACTCAAATAGTGGGGGAAAATGATGGTATTCGAGTTACAGCTGGGCCAGTACAGGTAGAAAATCCTGAACAGGAGGAGAAGAGAGAAAGGAATAAACTAAGGACATTTCAAGGCATGCAGCCGCCTAAATTCTTAGGAGAGGTAAATTATAAGGCAGCTTCCAACTGGATTAAACGGATGGAGAAGATCTTCAAATGTCTTAAGTGCACTGAGGAGCAGAAGGTGCGCTATGCCATTTACCTATTGGAGGGTGATGTAGAACAATACTGGGACTTGGAACGACAAACAATGCCTGAAGGAGGTGAGGAGCTTTTGACATGGGCTGAGTTTCAGCATCGATTTTTTCAGTATTATATCCCTGATAGTGAGAGGGTACAGAGATTGTGGCGTCCTAAACCAAGCGTCACAACATGAACCTTACTATGAGATTATTTATTGATTGGTAAACGAGAGTAGGATTGTTGCCCTGTCACAAGACGGGTTTATTTTATAAAAATACATTTATAATTTACTCCATATGAGTTCATCTCATGACACTTAATCATTTATTCACCAATTTTGCCTATCTTAGCCATCATCATGCTCTGATTTACACATTCGATATTTATTTTCTACCATCATTTCCATCATATAACATAAAACGTCATAACATTCATATGATGTTAAAATAGACATATATAACCCATCATCATTATTTTTTTCAAGAATTTAACATATTTTAATCCACAATCACACATCAACAGTGTATATTCCTATATAGATGCAACAAGTTTGCCATTCCATCAATATCACCCTTTGTATAAAGGCATACAATGAAATACAAGAGTTATATTTCTTCATTTATGTGGCGCCCCAAACCCGAGCGTCACATCCTGAGCCTTACCTCGGGATCGTATTGATTGGTAAACGTGAACAGGATTGTTGCCCTGTCACACGGCGGGTTTTATCGGATATTTATCCCATTAAATATGATCATGTAGATGTTCACTTAACAGTTCAAATTCTCATATTTTTAACCCAAACATATCTAAGCCATTTCAATCCATTCAACACATATACATGGCATGTTGATCAAGCAACAGTTCATCATTTGCATAAATCAGATGTCACTGCATATATACATCAAAGTCATCAAACATAACGTAAAATTTCAGTTTACATCTTTTTCACATAAATTCCATAACATGAGAACTCTAAAGGTTCTTCATGACTTCCCAAGCTGGAACATTCTCCTTTGCCTTCTCTTGTCCTTCACTTGTCTTTAGGGTTTGGAAAACAAAATCGTGAGTCGAAACTCAATAAGCAAGCTATTTGCATTTTATAGGCAAATTATTTCAAGCATCATTTTGCATTTAAATTCATCTTGGAAAGCATCTTATATCTTGTTTAAAGGTATATCTTAAAAATATGAAATCTTGTACCCATCACGAGTACCATATGCATAATGCCATATAAAATATGAACATATATCTCATTTTTTCCTTAGGATGGAAGCTAGCAAGGCGACCATCCATCATGTTAACTCCCATTTCAGAGAGGGCGCCGCCGGCCTTGGGCCTGTTTTAAGCGACTTGGCTACACCAAGGGGGGACAATCGGTCTGCTTATACCCTTCAGGTGAACCTGGTATCTTGTGCACATGAGCTTTTTCATAAATCCATCTTTAACATGCTAGCATGATTTTTCAATCAGAAACATAGAATCAAATCATTTTTCCATAGCATTTATAAAAGAAAAATTTCATAATATTGCATTTGAAGTAAAACATCATTTCAACACCATTTTGCTAAGGGATGGCCATTCTTAAACACATTAGAAGTAATTTCCATAATTTCATCAAATAAGTTAAAGAAAAAATTGCATTTATGTAAACAATTTAGAAAAGCAAAAATCCTTTAGAAAATTTGCTTGCTTACCTGAATTCCTTAGCTTTCCGTCAGAGCTTTTTCTTTGCCCTTGCCTACATGTGAACAATATAATTTTTCATATATATTTTTTTTTTCATATTTCATTTAGTTTTTCAACCCATTCTACTCACATATAACATTTATTTGACTTTACAAGTCACTATGCATACATTTAGCATATATGTGCATATTTCTTACACATTTCATCGGCCAACACATAACATAACGTATATATGTAACCCCACCATTAGGGTATTCATTTCAATCAAACAAAATTAATTCAATAACCATCATACATAGGTTCATTAAGCTCACTTTGCCATTTATCCATTTTTTCCCAAAATACACGCATGGGTGTTTCTTCTACGTACATATCATTGCCTTAGTTTCATAAATCAAGTCCAAAATTTTGGAATTAATATTATAAAATCTTAAATAGATATATAAACATGTAATTCATCTCATTTTCATGCATTTTTGTACAAAATCATTTTTCATAAGTCATTCATCACCTATTCACCTTTATCCCTTCACATAAGCCTATTTAGCACATATACATAATGCATTTCATAAAATTTGCTAACTTAGAAATTTAATCCATTTTTCAAGGGTTTAATTACCCTTAATTACCACTGCATTCAAGGTATTTTCATGGGATTTAAATCCATTCAACATAGGTTTCCAAAATAGCAAGTTTGGAACCCATTTTTCACCCATTTAAGTGTTTTTTGACACATAACCCTAAGTAATCATAAAATTCCGAAATTCCAGCAAATAAATCCATTTTTCATAATCCATTTTTAGGGATTTAACACATAGATAACATTCATGAATTATTATTTCTCAAAACAGTAAGTTGCCTACACGTTTTGAGTCTCGTTTCATATCGGTTTGACACATTTTTATAAAATCTATAAAAATCAGTTTTAGGGTTTATTTTCCCAAATATTTTTGGGCATCCATAATAACTTAAACCTAGGGTATTTTACCCTACATAACATGCATAAAACATGCAAGTCCATTTTCATAACATTTCTAGCATATAAACTTGGAAATTAGGTCAAAATCATCACTTTGCATTCCATAACTTCAAACATTCATCATTTAAGCAAAAAATAATATATATTTTGCATGGATACATGATTCATAATCTAATCACATCATCAAACCAAAACAGGAACTTGTCTTGGAGATTTAGGGTTTATCAACTTGGATTTTCCACTTAATACACATGCATAACTTCACTTTCAACAACTTAAACTTGTAAATTCATACATAAAACCTAATATCCATTCCATATTCATTCAAAAGCATGTTAAATCACCCTTTTACAGACCCATTATGCATCCCTTCCATATTCCCATTTTAGAGTTTAAAAACTCAAAATAAACCATTCAAACAACACATATACTTACTTGAATTTGTGCTAACTTAAACCCTAGCACTTGGAGATGGTTTCCTCCCCAATTCTCCTCTTTTTTTCCTAGATTTTCTTCTTCTTCTTGTCGGGAAATATGGACGTGAGCTTCTGCTATTATATGGGACGTTTCCAGCTGGATTTTACGTGCATGGGTTTTTATAGCTGCTGGATTTTCCCAGTTGTGGGGCCCACTTGCATGGAATTTTTCACACACATAAATGCATGCATATTCCCTAGATGTGCTGTATCATTTACAGCCACATAAAATGCATTTTCACCATTTTTCAAAAATCAAAAACTGATTTAATCCATGGCCGTCCATAGCTGTCCCCCAATCACGTCTAGTTGCTGTCCAGATGTTCCATCCATTTTTCATTTTTTTAAAATCCCATTTTGAGGGTAAATTATACACCTAATTACCCCTTAATTAATCCATTAATTTATCATGAAAAATTTCAACAAAAATGGCAGCAACAGCAACACATTTCTACACGTTAAAATGGCCATATGTTGTCCACTTATTCCATCTCCAATGCATCTACATCTCATGATTGTTTTGCTGAAAATTTTTCATGTGTAAAAACATATTTTAATGTCCCTACATGTTAGCAAAATTTTTGGCATATTTAACAAATAAAAAAATAAAAAATATACATCAAGGCAGCCCCTTGGACGTCCCATGTTGCCACACCACCTATGCTAGGTTGTGCCTTTTGTAGCTCCAGCATCATATGCATTTAATGGCTGGATAATTCTCATATTTTTGCATTTCAAAAAAATAAACAAAATACCCTAGAAATGGCCTGCAATTTTCATCTCAATTCCCATTCACATCATGCAATTATGCTTGGTACTCTAGCATTAAAAGCAATGTACTCATGTGGAGCACTAGTCAACCATACTCACCTTTTTCAATACAGGTATTTTTCTAACATTTTATGCTTGATCTAAGCCATCCAAAATAAACATCTCATAATTTCATTCAACCGTTTCAAATTTCATCTCAATTCGAGTTTCCTAGATCCCGTTATAGCCGTTTAAAGTTAATGGTTGAAATTAAAATATGATCAATAAATCATAACTCTCATTTCATCATGAATTTCATAACCCATTAATTCTATAATATCAAGCCCAAAATCATCAACTACCATCTCAAATTTCACTTGAATCCGCCTTACGGGCGTTGAGTTATGAATTTTCTAGTGTTTTTCCACTTAACTTGACAATTGTCATATAAATGCTCATAATTCATATTAAATGAATTAAAATGATTTTCCATGATGTATTTGCACATTTAAATCAACAACAATTTACTCTAATCCCATTGTCCCATATTAGCTCAAAATGATTAATCACATCCTTATTGCTATTCCTTAACCCTAATTGCAGTAATTAGACAAATCACATAAACATCCAAAAACTTCATTTAATCGTATATAAATCCCATGTACATGTTCAATGCACACATCAATTCTCCTTAGGTTGGGGTTTCGGAATTTAACTCGTGCTTCTCCTCTGTAGCCATCTTACACCTGTCTTAAGGTTTGAAAAATAAATTGTGAGTATTAACTCAGTAGGCAAGCTGCATGGTTTTCAGGCAATAATTTTCAGGCAAATTTTTCGATGTATAAATATTTTTAAATAACCAACATCATACCCAACAGGGGTATATCATGAAAAATGCAAATGCATTTTTATTAACATAATATAAATATCATATGTTGGTACGCTAGCTAGGCAACGATCCCATCATTCTGCTCCCATCTCAGGGAGAGCGTCACCAACTTGTGGCCTATTTTAGCAACTTAGTCACACCATGAACATAGACATGCTAGCATGATTTTCATGAATAACCATATAAACCATGATTTCTTAACATCATTTAATGAAATAGTATTTGAGTCATTTTGTAAGAGTTATAAGGATGATCATCCTTAAATACTTCCAAAAGCATTTAAACATAAATTGCGTCATAATCTCAACATTTTGAGAAAGCAAGTTTTCAAAGATTTGCTTGCTTACCTAAATTCACTTTAGTCCCTTTCTTCAACTTTTGCTTAAATACATGAGAATGACATTTCATTCACATTCATAAAATTTCATATGCTTGCACATCATAAAGTTGTCAAACCCACTTAATTTTACATCAACTTACTTAACCCACTTGTCTTTCAAGTTGGGTGTCAATTTTTCAATTCCCACATTGGTATAACTTATGCTTCCATAGCAACCATTCTTTTCATTTTTTAATACCCTTATTTAGGATAAGTTTCCACATGAAAGTTTATTACCTCCCGTTTATCATTTAACACTCATTCTTTATATTTTTTACATTGGTGCTCATTCAAGGCACTTATTTATGAGTTAGGGCTACTAATTTTAATTTCAAATTTTTGAGATTTTACAATTTTCCCAGAACAACCTTATTTTTTCTCATTTTACTACATTTTTCTTTCATTTTTACATTTTAGCTAATCATAATTGGTAATTTCTCATTCTTGCCATCCATACCCTTCATGTACCCTATCTTAGTCACACATACATTATGTGTTAATCAAGTTTATACGAAATAGAACTTTTCCTTCCATTTTTGCCTAATTTAGACACTAATTTTGAACATAATTTAGGGTATAATCATAAGATCAAAATCCATCAATTAAATTGACCAAAATAACAACTTTCTTTCTCATTTTTTCTACCTTGGATGTCCACATCAACATGATCATACAAAATAGATTTTTAGCATTTCCATTTCAGCCCTTTTGGACGTCCATACTACTCTATATTTAGGGTATTTTACCCTCATAATCACCCATATATCATGTTGTTTAGGTTATGCACCAATTGTACCCTAATTATGTAGAATTTGCATCAAGTTGTCGACCCTAAGTTTTATCCTTCTAATGTCCATCAGACATGCTTGGTTTAACATATATTAAACATGAAAATTATTCACATAATCCATACATGACATAAGCTCAAAATAGCAACATTAAATGGGAATTTTATAAAAATTCCGGCATGGTGCACTTAGTGTAAACAACGCTTACCTCATACATAGCTTTCTTGAATGCTTGAATTAACTCTCCTAATTCATTTAACATTCAGTAACCCTATCACAAGATTCATAAATCATCACTTAGCATTCATAATGAATCAAATTTATGACTCATTGATTGAGCTAGAAAACTTGAAATTTATCAAAACAAATTTGGTTTAATACCTACTTGTGATTGTGTGGTTTTGTTCCTACCTTGCCTAGCTTGTTTCCTCATCTTTCTTGTCTTCTTTTCCTCCTCTTTTCTTCTTCTTTTTCTTCTTTTCTCCTTGGACGTCCCTGCTGCCCCTTTGTTTGTTTTCTTTTTGACCTTGCTGTCCACTAAATGGGACATCAACTGCCCATCTCCTTTCTTTTATATTGCTGCCTTTTTAGCCTCCTAATTTCCAACACATTTTTGAGGTTAATAATTTTAATAATTATCCTCTAAAGGTACTGGCATGTTTATCCATGTAAATTCTATTTTTGTAAAATTTTTAAACACCAAAAATCTGCCCATTGTCGTCCACATGATCACGTCTAGCCCTTGCCTATTTTTGTCTTTTTGTGGCCTCAAAATCTGCCAAAAATCCTAACGTCCCTGATCTTGCAACCCTTTTAGCATACAATTTTTGAATTTTTTGAAATTGCAAAATGCCCCAAAAATTCCATCTTATGACACATCAAAGAAGGCATTAAACACATTAACTTTTCATTAAGTGAAAAGCCGCTTTTTGAAGCAAAAAGTCAAAGGGTTTTGTCCATATGTGGTTCAACATTTTTCCATGATATGTAGATTAATCAAAGCCATCCATATGATAGGACATCTCATTTTAGCCATTCATAAAAAATTTCATGTCAAAAGGACCTTTCTAGTGCAAATTATGGTCATTTGAAAATGAGTTTTAGATTTGGGTGAAATTAAATGATTATCATTCTAATTTAATCATGATTAATATAATCCATTCCATTCATAAGGTAGAGTACATCAACATGTGTTTACCCTTCAAATTTCATGTCAATTCGCATAATGGGCGTCAAGTTATGAATTTTCAAACAATAACTTCATTAATCTCATAATTATCATCATAATTATCATCAAATTAACATAACAAATTAAATAATTAATTATGTCATATCATTTCTATACCTCATTTGGTCTCTTTGTACACATTAAACCACATTGGGCTAAGGTGATTAACTTAATCACCTTACTTAATCAATTGCTTTAATCTCAATCATCCAATCGAATTATACAATTAACAATAATTAATTACCTAAATTACATGTATGGATCTCAAATGTTCTTGGTATCATAATCCTCCCCCCTTATAAAAGGTTTCGTCCCGAAACCGTCTATTTTTCAAACAATTGGGGGTATTTACTTTCAACTTCTTATCATAATTCCCAAGTGGCTTCGTTTTCAGAATATCGATTCCATTGAACCTTGACATACTCGATTTCTCGATTCTGAAGCTTTTGCACTTTATAATCCAAGATCTTGATTGGTATTTCCTCATAATTCAAATGATCTTGAATTGGTAAATTTTCTGCTATTAGGATATGGGTGGGGTCTGGAATGTATTTCCTGAGCATAGAAACATGAAACATGTTATGTACTAGGGATAAGGCCGGGGGTAAGGCTATCTTCTATGCCAATTTTCCAATTTTCTCCAGTACTTCAAATGACCCAATATATCTGGGATTTAGCTTACTCCTTTTCCCAAACCTTGTAACTCCTTTGAATGGTGTTACCTTTATAAATACATGTTCACCTACTTAGATATTCATATCCCTTCTCTTGTAGTTTGTGTAACTCTTCCGCCAACTATGGGCTGTGAGTATACACTGACGAATCACTTACACTTTATCTGTCATTCGTTTGGATAAGTTTGGGGCTAACCTTCTCTTTCCTACTTCATCCCAGTTCAATGAGGTTTGACATCTTCACCCATATAATGCTTCAAAAGGGGTTATCTGAATATTGACTTGATAACTGTTGTTGTAGGCAAACTCAGCTATGACTACATACTCATCCTATGATCCTTCAAATTCCAATGTGCACATTCGGAGCATATCCTCGATAATTTGGTTCACTCGCTCCATTTACCCATCAATCTGAGGATGAAATGTAGTGCTAAACTTTAGCTGTGTGCCTAGGGTTAGGTGAAAACATTTCCAAAATTGAGATGTGAACATGATATCTCGATCAGACACTATTGACTTTGGCGTTCCATGGAGACGTATAATTTCCTTATAATATACTTTGGCTAGTCTTTCCGCAGAAAAATTTCTCTTTATGGGTAAGAAATGTGCAACCTTCAATAATTGATCTACCATTACCCATATAGAGTCATTTCCAGCCTGTGTTTTTGGTAACTCTTCAATAAAATCCATTGTAATATTGTCCCATTTCCACTTAGGAACTTCAAGGGACTGTAGTTTTTCAGGTGCTTGTTGATGATTTTCTTTCACCTTTTGACATGTCAAACACTTAGCTACATATTCAGCGATTTTCTTTTTCATATTGTTCCACTAATATCCCTTCTTGAGATCCTGATACACCTTGATGCTTCCTGGGTGTATAAAAAATGAAGAATAATGCGCTTTCTTAAGTATCTGTTCTTTCAACTCAACTGAATTGAGTATGCAAAGGTGACCCTTATACCGATACCTACCCTGTTCATCAATGCCATATTCATGTAGGCCTTTTTGCCTCATTTTCTCCACGTACTTTTGTAGGTCTGAATCACATTTTGCTGTTTAGCCTTAATCTGTTCAACTAAGGAGGATTGTATCTACATTTGTGATAATCTTGCCTGTACACCAGGTGGACATACAATCAACTCCAATTGTCTAATTTCTCAAAGCAATCCTTCTTCCTTCGTGATTAGGTGCGCTACGTTGGCATTTCTGCTAAATGCATCGGCTACCACATTTGCCTTACCTAGATGGTATAATATGTTAAGATCATAGTCCTTCAATAGTTCAAGCCATCGTCTTTGCCTCATGTTGAGCTCCTTAAGAGTGAAAATATGCTTGAGACTCTCATGATCCATGTAGATTTCACACTTAGCACCATACAAGTAATGTCTCTAAATTTTCAAGGTAAAACCACTGTCGTCAATTCTAAATCATGAGTGGGGTACCTTACTTCGTTGGAATTCGGTTGCCGAGATGCATAGGCTATTACCTTTCCTCTTTGCATAAGCACACACCCCATTCCTTTCCTTGAGGCATAATTATACACCACGAACCCTTCATTTTCTTCAAGTAGGGTTAAAATAGGTGCCTCTATCAGTCGTTGCTTCAAATTCTGAGAACTGCTTTTGCATTCATCAAATCATACATATTTAACTCCTATTCCCATCACCCGAGTCAGTTGCATGGATAACTATGAAAATCCCTCAACGAATCTTCGGTAGTAGCCTGCGAACCCTAAAAAACTTCGGATCTCCGTAATAGTTGTTGGCCTTGGCTACTTAAGCACTGCTTCAATCTTTTGAGGGTTGACTTGAATTCTCTTTTTCGATATTATATGCCCTAGAAATGTTACTTATTTCAATAAAAATTTATATTTCTTCAACTTGGCATATAATTTCTCCTTCCTTAATCGTTCTAATACCCTTCAAAGATAAATTTCATGTTCCTTCTCCGATCTTGAGTAAATCAGGTTATCATCGATGAATACTATAACAAATTGATCCAAATAATCCCGAAATACTCTATTCGTCATATCCATGAATATGGCATGGACATGTGTAAGTCCAAATGGCATTACCAAAAATTCATAATGCCCATATCTAGTCTAAAATGCTGTCTTATGTACATCAGTAGGACTTATCCTTAGTTGATGGTACCCTGACTGTAAATCTATCTTGGAGAAAGTTGTAGCTCCTCTTAGTTGATCTAATAGATCATCAATTTGTGGTAAAGGGTATCAATTCTTTACTGTAACCCTATTACGCTCTCTGTAATGTATACAAAATCTTAGACCCCCATCTTTCTTTCTTACAAACAACATTGGAGCTCCCCAGGGTGATACGTTGGGTTTGATAAAATCTTTATTTAAGAGCTCTTGAATTTGTGTTCTCAACTCAGTCATTTCAACCAGAGCCATTCAATAAGGAGTCTTAGATATTGGAGCAGTACCTGGTATAATGTCGATCACCATGTCCATTTCCCTTTCCGGAGGTAACTTGGTTAATTTCTTTGAAAAAACATCCGGAAACTCCTTAACCACCGGAATTTGCTCTATTTCCACTTCCTTTCCTTCCTTTACACTAACTGATACCAAATAGGCCTGACATTATTGTCGGACCATCTTAGCCGCCTTTATGGATGATATCAGTATAGTAGAATCCTTAGGCTACCTTAGTTTACCAATAGTGATATCCCTATTTGAAGCTGCTTCAAACTGCACCTTTTTGTTCTTGCAATCAATGGTGGCTCCCCATTAGCTCAGCTAATCCATTCTCAAAATCACATCGAACTCCGTCATTGGAAACAGGACTAAGTCTGCTTCTAATATCATGGATCTTATCCTAATTGGACATGCCTTACATACTTGGTTAGTACTAGCTAACTAGTAGACAGGAGATTCTACATGTATTATATTATTTATTTTTTCTACGGGTAGTGCATGTGTGGTTACATATTGGTAGGCTATAAATGTGTGGGTAGCACCAGAATCAAACAAAGCTACTACAGAATTTTCCAGAATATAAACCATACTTGTAGCCACCTTTTCTTTTTGCTCCTGTGACTTCGTACGAGTAAACACATGCACGTGCACCAGATTCATAGAAGTACCATGTCAGTTAACAATCGTGGTTAACCTTGGCTGGGTTGGTCTTCCTCGCCCTTGTACCGTTTGTGCTTTATTTGGACAATTCGGGGCAATATGCCCTACTTGGTCACAAATAAAATACTTGATAACCTTTGCTTCCCTCGTTCTACACTCCTTGGCTATATGACCCATCTGCCTACATTTAAAGCATTTATTTGATCCTTTAAAATATTTTCCTAAATGATGCTTTTGGCACTTTATGCAAAGAGGGGAACTTTTCTTCTTGGAGGTACCTTTCCCCTTTCTCGTTCCTCATTTCTTACTCTTTCTCTTTCCCGTTTCTGCTTCCTTCACACCCAAGCCGAAAAATTTCTGCCCTTGTATCAACTCTTGAGTTCTCAATGCCTCCACTTCTAACACCCTTGCCCTTTCGAGACTTAATGTGTAGTCCTTAATCAGCAAAGGTGCAAGGCTCTCCCTTAGATATGGCTTAAGTCCTTGTTGAAACATTTGTGCCTTGTTTTTTGGCACATTAGCCATCCATGACACATATCTCACTAAGGCATTAAACTTGATTGCATATTCCATGACTGACATTCTTCCTTGGTAAAGTCGTTGAAACTCAATTACCTTTTGACTTTGGAGTCCCACTGGAAGGTATTCCTTACTGAACTCCTCAACGAAGGTCTGCCAAGTTACTTCCTCTAAGTGTGGCATAGAGATCAACATGATCTCCCACCACTCATGGGCATCTTTAGCTAGCAAATAAGTGGCGCATAAGACCTTCTGCCTATCATTGCACAGAGATATTCTAAATAACTTTTGGATCTCCGTCATCCATTGTACTGCTTGCACGAGGTCGGGTTTGCCTAAGAACTTGGGAGGACGTTGAGCCAAAAAAGGCATTGATGGCTCTCCTATCTACTTCCAATATCTTATTCTCATCTCTAACTGGTGCCGGTGTGGGGGTAGGGTTAGCCGTTTGTGTGGTTCTTTCTCTCTCATAACCACTTAATTGTGCTTGCTGGGTCCTTTCCCATAAGCCTTGGATTATATCCACAGTTTGGGTCGCCCATTCTCGAGTAGCTTGTTGCATAGCCTCATTTACGGCTGTGGCTACCCTTTCCTCCATCATCCTCGCCTGTCTTACTTCATTTTCATTTTCATTTTCAATGTTTGGTTCCGGGCTTATGTTTTCTCGTCATTTACGAGTCCTTTGGTTTTTCCCTCTTGGTCCCAATCTAGTTTGTTTAGATCTATTACTTGTTTCTCCTACTTCATGCTGACTTGGAATTTCCTCATTGGCTATTGCTTTTCCGTTGTTCTGCCTTATTCTTGCTCTCGTGTTAACCATGGTGCTTTTACTATATTCAAAAACATGTTAACATAGCTTTCATTTACGATTAGGGTTTAATCATATCATACATATATCATCATTATTCAAGTAATTGATCGTAACCACATCAGTTATCATAGCACAACATAAATCATTTCATGCTCAATCATCCATCAACATAAGCATTCATAACTTTTCATAACTATTCTTTTCACACATTCATGATTTTCAAGCATAACAGCTTCATATATACATCAAAACATTCATACATTCACATAATTAAACATTCATATAATTAAACATTCCATCTTATAAACCAAAGTCTCACCACATTGCCTTATAATACATTCATATGCACATAGAAAATCCATCTTGAAACCAAAGTTTCAACAAACCATAATGTACATATACATATCACAAAATAAAGAAAACCTTCACCATACCCATCTACTCCCTCCTGCCCCTTAGGTAACGCCTACGACTAGGTGGCATTTGTGTACTCTCATTTGTGATGGTGCTAGTTGTTGGAAACAATGTTTAAAGCAAAACAAAATTGACCAAAGCATGAGTTTTGATGATTAACAAAGTTAAAATTGAGTATAAGGTGATTACTGATGACTTTGCTTAATGATTTAAGGAATGAATTAGCCAAGTCGATATCCAAGTCGACTTGGACTTCGACTTAGGGTGAAGTCGATCCCAAAGTCGACTCCATATTCGACTCCAAAACAGACCACACAGGAAAATTCAAAATGGAAGGAAAAGCAGGTGAAGTCGCAGGCCAAGTCGACTCCACTTGCGAAGCCAAGTCGCAAACGAAGTCGACTCCAGCATCGACTTCAGACGGCAAAAACACTCCAGAGCTGATTTTGGGGTACAAAAATGCCGAAGTCGCAGACGAAGTCAACTCCAGGTGCGACTTGGGTGAAGTCGCAGATGAAGTCGACCCCAAGTTCGACTTGAGTTCTTCAAAGTCCAAAATACAGACTCAAGCTCATTTTCAAGAACAACTTGGGATTTCTTCAAATCCAAATCAAGGGTACAAGCTCATTATCAATTCTCAAGTCCAAGGCACAGCTTCAAACATAGATGAAGATGAAGAAGTTCAAGTCATGAAGACTACTATGGAAAGTAATCTAAAACAAGTCCTTCAAGAAGATTTACAAATATAAGAAGCCATTTCAGAAGTAAGAAGATTCAAGAAAGAAAGCTAAGCAAACAAGAGAAAATCAAACAAGGACCAAGCAAATTTCAGCACAAAGACAGGTCAAGTCGCAACCCAAGTCGACTCCAATATCGACTTGAGGTCAAGTCTGAAACCAAGTCGACCCAGACTCAGACTTGAGAAACGCGGAACTGAAGTCGCACACGTAGTCGACTCCAGTTGCGACTTGGGAAGCCAAGTCGCAGACGAAGTCGACTCCACCTGCGACTTGGGGAACCAACGTTCGAATTTTTGAACGTTGGAACATTTATTGCGTGCCAACCACTTCCATAACGTTCATATCTTCCCCATTCTATAAATAGACACTCAAGCAAACGAGAATATACACACTACATTATCTAAAGAGAGAAAAGAAGTGCAAACAAGAGCTCCCATTTGCTTTTCTCTAAATTTGAGTGATCTATACATTTTCAAAGGAAGAAAGAGCTTCAAGTTGCAAGTAGCTTCAATGACATACAACCGGTGGCTTCTACAAATTCTTCCTCAAGCTCAATCTTGCCTACACAACTCTGTAAAGTGTAGATCTTCCTTATTTTCATTACTCTTTGTTATTGGTCTTGGTTTGAGTGTATTGTAACAAACCAAGACATTGCAAGTAGAGTTGTGATTGGAGTTGAACTCATCACCTACTTGTATCAAGTGTACAAGCCCCCTAGAGCTAGAATCTAGAAGAGAGCATAGGCTCTGTTTGTGTATGCCCCCTAGAGCTGGAATCTAGAAGAGAGCAGAGTCTCTAAGTGTATTCGCGGAATACATAGTGGAACCCAAGTCACAACGATGTGTGAGCTTGGAAGAGTGGAGTAGGGAGAGGTTGCCCGAACCACTATAAATCTTGCCTGTTGTTTTACTTCATTGCTTTCTTTACTTCATTGCTCTCTATCAGTTTCAATCAAAGGGATTAAGTTTACAAGGGGTTAAGTTTTAATTTTACCGATGAATTTTTTAAGAACCCAATTCACCCCTCCCCTCTTGGGTTTTGCCATTAACTCGGGACCAACAAGTGGTATCAAAGCAGGTCTTTGAGTTTACCAAAGAGATCTTATTGACATGGCATCCCAATCTACTTCCGTTCCCGCATTTGCCGAAGGTCAATCCTTTACTAGGCCACCATTGTCTGATGGGAACAATTTTGGATATTGGAAGCTAAGAATGAAACAACTCATCATGGCTACCGATATGGACTCTTGGATTGCAATCCAAGATGGTGTAACTTTTCCTATCGATGAAAGAGCTTCCAAGTGGACCGAAGAGGAAGTAAGAATCGTGAAGAGCAATGCCAAAGCTATGAATTCACTATTTTGTGCTCTCACGGCATCTGAATATGATAGAGTATCCTCTTGTTTAACCGCCAAAGAGATATGGGATACATTAACCTCCATCTATGAAGGAACTTCTCAAGTCTAAGGGACAAGAAGAAACATTTTGATTGGAGAATTAGAAAATTTTAGAATGTTAGAAACAGAAAATATTTTTGAAATGTTTGCTAGATTCTCAAAAATTACTAATGCTTTGAAAGGTCTTGGAAAGGCTATATCTGAATCTCAACAGGTTATGTGTTGGTCCCGAGTTGATGGCTAAACCCAAGAGGGGAGGGGTGAATTGGGTTCTTTAAAAAATTCTTTGGTAAATTAAAAATCTTAACCTCTTGAAAGATTAATCCCCTTTTGAAAGAAAATAGAGAGCAATTAAGATAAAACAGTAAAAGGAAGCAGAAGACAAGATTTATAGTGGTTCGGGCAAACCTTCCCTACTCCACTCTTCCAACCTCACACTCCGTTGTGACTTGGGTTCCACTATGTATTCCTCGAATACACTTAGAGTCTCCGCTCTCTTCTAGATTCCAGCTCTAGGGGGCATACACAACACACAGCACAAGTAGGTGATGAGTTCCACTCCAATCACACACTACTTTGCATATACTTGATCTTAGCTACCCAAGCTAAATCAAGTTTAATACAACAAGACTTGAAATAAGAAAAACTACACTTTACAGAGATGTGTAGGCAAGTTTAGCTCGACGAAGAGATTGTAGAAGCAGCTTGGATGAGTATCGATGAAGCAGCTTGCAACTTGAGGCTCTTTCTTCCTTTGAATGTATATGGACCACTCAAATATAGACAAAATGAAATAGAAACTCCTTCTTGCACTTCTTTTCTCTCTTTGGACTTTGTAGTGTGTATAATAGTGTATATGAGTGTCTTGTATATCCTTTCACGTTCATTTGAGTGTCCTTTTATAGAGTGAGGAAGATTTGAACGTTGTAGAGGTGGTTGGCGCGCAATAAATGATCTCCAACGTTCAAAAATTCGAACGTTATTTTTCAAGTCGAAGGTGGAGTCGACTTGGCATGCGACTTGGCTTCCCAAGTCGCATCTGGAGTCGACTTCGTCTGCGACTCCAGTTCTTCAAATTCCTAGGTCTGAGTCTTCGTCGACTTGGCTTCAGACTTCGACTCAAGTCGATCCTTGAGTCGACTTGACTTGCGACTTGGCTCGGTTTTTGCTGAAAATGCTTTGATCTTCATTTGATCTGCTTCTATCATGCTTGGCTTTCTTCCTTTGAATCATTTTCATTCTGGATGATTCCTCATACTTGTAGATCTTGTTAATCTTGAAGTCCTTGTTTTTGGTTTATCTTGGATAGGCTTAAACCTCATGAATCTTTGGAGAGTTTGATTCTTGTAGGACAGATTCATGTACCTTGCTTTGCTTTGGAGTCATTTGATCTTTAGGACTTGATAGACTTGATTTGATCTTGAACATGTATTCTTACTTTGAACTTGAGTGAAACTCAAGTTATCTTTGAGAATAGTCTTTGCTCCTTGATTTGGATCTTGATAAAGTTCAAGTAGGTTCTTGGAATGGGCTTGGAACTGCATTTTGAAGTCTGAACTTCTCAAGTCGAGGATGGAGTCGACCTTGTCTGCGACTTCACCCAAGTCGCACCTAGAGTCGACTTGGCCTACGACTTGGGCAGCTTTGTGCCCCAAAATCAGGTCTGGACAGTTTTTCTCAACTGAAGTCGATAGTGAGGTCGACTTCGTGTGCGACTTGGCTTCCCAAGTCGCAAGTGGAGTCGACTTAGCCTGCGACTTCACCTGCTACTCTTCCATTTCTGATTTTGCCTTTGAGGTTCAAAGTCAAGTCGATAGTGGAGTCGACTTTGGGATCGACTTCACCCTAAGTCGAAGTCCAAGTCGACTTGGGGATCGACTTGGGTATTTCAGTTCCTTAAATCATTGAGCAAACTCATTAGTACTCTTTAATATACTCAAATTAGCCTTTGTTAATCATCAAAACTTAAGCTTTGGTCAATTTTGTTTTGTTTTAAACATTGTTTCTAACAATCTCCCCCTTTTTGATGATTGACAAAACTAAATTGAGCTTGTTCCTTTTAAGATAATTGCATTTCAAAAACAGAACATAACTGTCATAGCTTTCAACAAAATATGACTTTCAAACATTCAGAACATATCTTTTCAATCATTCATATCACACATATCAATCATAAACACATATTTGAGCATAAACAAGTTTCATATATCATTCATGTTTTCAGTTTACAATGTAAAGCAAAAATGAAAATGAAACTCCTAAATACAAACTACCTGACCCAAAACTCAAAAATTCTACTCAATTCCTATTCTATCTCCCCCTTTTTGTCAATCTATCAAAAATTTGTCAATTCGCAAAGACTTTGTGAATTGAAATTGAGAGATGGGGTATGAGAGAGGTTTGATGGGACGGTTATGGGCTGCTGAATAGAAGGAGGAAACGGGTGCGGGAGACGGCTCGCGATGAACTGAACTGAAACCGATTCGAAGGGATCGAGTTCAGGCATGGGTCGCTTTTTGTGACGGCCTTAGGCGAGGTGATACCGAATGGTACACATTTCCCGATCGATTCGATCTTGTCGGGAATGCATATCATTGATTGCCGTCAAAACCTCGGTCACAAGACTAGTCATCCTATCCTCTTGATGACCCATTTCATCCCGAAGAGCTGATATCTCGTCTTTAATGCTTTGTAGTGTAGCCTCTTGAGATGAAGTAGGAGGCGCTCGTTTGGGTGCAGCAGATCCTTGAGGAGAATGGGATCCGTGCGACACGGGAGATGCGGGCTGTGCAGGCGGTGCCTCAGGAGGTTTCTCCCCCTCAACTTGTGTGTTGTCCTCTTGTTCGCGAGCTGGCTCGCCTAGCTTTTCCCAGATTCTATCTTCTCTGAATTGCTCCAGATTGATCTTCATTTGTTGGAGCAGTGCCTTGTTGATTGCATTCGTCGTTTTGAGAACTTCAAATGGTTCCCCGTCGATGTCTACCTCGAACCGTTCTAGAATTCTAGTGATCCAGGATCTGTAAGGTAGTACGCCTCTCGGATTGTCTTTCCGGCATGCCAAGGCTTCTAGAAATAGCTTGGGAAGGCTGATCTTGACTTTATTGATTAACTTCCACAGGATCATGGCTTCTTGTGGATTCAATTGATTTCTCCCGCCCCCTTTTGGATAGATACAGTGGGCGATTAGCAGACGGAGGACTCTGAGCCTAGGAGAAAGATCCATGTAATGCAAAAACTTTGTGCTTGCATGGTACTTGTTGCTCTTTGTCAGCTCGTTGTAGATTTTGTCCATTGTCAGGTCTTTAGGAAGTCGTTCTTCTTCATAGGGTACTTGAAGAATGCTCCCGATTCTCCTTAAGGCTTTATTTTGATTTGGGTAATTTAGATAACCCAGATACATCTTGCTTCCTTTGACATAGGCTGAGAACTTGGTATCATCCCATAAATAGTAGAAGAGTCTAGTGAGATCGGGATAGATCCTTTCGTAAGACTTTAACAGTTGTGTCCAACCTTGGAAGTCAAGCAACTCTTCTATATCAAACTCGTAGTCGCTTAGAAATTTGAAATCAATGATTTTAGGAATGAATACCTTTCTCTCATAAAAATGTTTGTAGAAGCAACTGTGTTGCTGCTCAGAGTTGAAGTAGGTCGTGGGCATTTTCAAGACTTGCCCCTTTTTGATCGGTATTCTTGAGGAGGTTGTGCTTTGAGGTTGACTTTCCGACCTCGGAGTTCGATCAAACGATTGAGTAGTGGTTTGAAATCGAACCCGTCTACCCGTTGATGTCGATGGTTCCTCCCTTGCTCTCTTAGCGGGTGTCCTTTGTTTTCTAGGAACTTCCTCTTCTGTGTTGGATTGGGAAGGTCTGGGCACTGGTCTTTGGGCTGGCTTTTTGACTGCTAGCTTTGGGAGTCTAGCTTTTGGTGCCATTTTGATTTGGGAGTTGGAAACTGAGGGAGAAAGGAATGGAAAATGAGAGAGAGAGCTGGTAGAGAGAGCTGAGAGAGTTGGGAGAGAGAGAACTGAGATAGAGAGAGGGCTTGTGAGAGCGCAGAGAGAGAGAGGAGAAGAGCTGCCAGAAATGGGAGAAGAATCGCCGGAAGAAGGGAAGGTTGCTGGCGGGAAAATGGAGAAGAAAAGAGAAAAAGAGAAGAAAAGGGGAAGAGACGAGGAAGTCGGACGGTTGCGCGCTCGCGGAGTCGACTTGCCCTAGGAGAAGTCGACTTCGACCCTGTGGAGTCGACTTCGCTATAGAAGCGGAGTCGACTTCACTTTCCCAAGTCGACTTGGCGGAGTCGACTTGACCCATCGACTTGACCTTTTCAGATTTTAGTTTCTTGTTTGATTTTTCTTAATTTAGCTCTATCATCCCCATATCATTCCTAATTTTACAAAATGATTCCTTGGCTAGTGGTTTGGTAAAGATATCAGCAATTTGGTCTTCTGTTTTCACATATTCTAAACAAATATCATGGTTTTCAACATGTTCTCTAATGAAATGGTGTCTTACATCAATATGCTTGGTTCTAGAATGCAGTACAGGATTCTTAGTCAGACAAATTGCACTTGTATTATCACATCTAATAGGAATATCAAAATAATCAATACCATAATCTTTCAATTGCTGTTTCATCCAAAGTAATTGGGCACAACAACTACCGGCGGCTATGTATTCGGCTTCCGCAGTGGATAGAGCAACGCTTGTTTGTTTTCTTGAGTGCCATGAAACTAACAAATGTCCTAGAAACTGACAAGTTCCACTAGTACTCTTTCTATCTACCTTATAGCCAGCAAAATCCGCATCCGAATAGCCGATTAAATCAAAGGTTGACCCCTTTGGATACCATAGTCCAAGATTGGTAGTTTTTGTTAAATATTTAAAAATCCTTTTTACAGCAAGTAGATGTGATTCTTTAGGACATGCTTGAAATCTAGAACACATACAAACACTGAATAAAATATCAGGTCTAGAAGCAGTTAAATATAGCAAAGATCCTATCATGCTTCTATAAAGCTTTTGATCGATACATTTACCGTTTTCATCTGTGTCGATCTTGATTGTAGAGCTCATTGGAGTATTTCCCCCTTTGCTATTTTGCATTCCAAATTTCTTGAGCATCTCTTTGACATACTTGGAGTGGTTTAGAAATATCCCTTCATTTTGTTGCTTGATTTGCAGTCCAAGGAAGAAATTTAATTCTCCCATAATGCTCATTTCGAATTCGCTCTGCATAATCTTAGAAAATTCTTGGCATAGATTTTCGTCAGTAGCACCAAATATTATATCATCTACATAAATTTGTATAATTAAAATATTTTTATTTTTATATTTAATGAACAAAATAGTATCAACTTTTCCTCTTTGAAACTCATGATCAATCAAAAATTTATTCAACCTTTCATACCAAGCTCTTGGAGCTTGTTTTAATTCATATAACGCTTTGGTCAATTTATAAACATATTTCGATTGATCCTTTTCTTCAAATCCTGGGGGTTGTTCAACATACACTTCTTCATTCAAATATCCATTCAGAAATGCACTTTTTACATCCATTTGGAACAATTTGAAATTCATATGAGAAGCAAATGCTAGTAAAATACGTATGACTTCTAATCTAGCCACGGGTGCATATGATTCTTCAAAATCAATTCATTCTTCCTGGGAATACCCTTTGGCTACTAATCTAGCCTTGTTTCTAATTACAAGTCCGCTTTCGTCCAATTTGTTTCTAAATATCCATTTGGTACCAATAATGGTATGACCATTTGGTCTAGAAACTAAATGTCGTACATCATTTCTTTCAAATTGATTTAGCTCTTCTTGCATTGCAATAACCCAGCTTTCATCATTAAGAGCTTGTTCAATGGTAGTTGGTTCGATCTTGGACACAAAAGCATATTGTCCACAAATGTTTTGCTTTGATCTTCTAGTTTTTACTCCTTCATACACATTTCCAATGACTTGCTCAATTGGATGGGCATTTTTGAACTTTAAATCAGTTGGTGGTTTGTAAGAGTCATTACCTTCACTTACCTCTTCCTCCATGAGATTTTCTGGCTTGAGCTCGATTTCCTTTGGTTGTTCTTTTCCTTTTGTTTCATCTGCATCACTTAATTCATCCTCCTTTCTCGGAGTTTGGTTAAATTCATCAAATACAACATGTATGGATTCTTCTACAACTTGGTTTCATTTATTGAATACTCTATATGCTTTGCTATTTGATGAGTAACGAAGGAATATTGCCTCATCACTTTTAGCATCTAGTTTTCCCAAGTTGGTTTTTCCATTGTTCAAAACATAGCATGTGCATCCAAAAGCATGAAAATAAGAGATATTTGGTTTTCTTCCTTTCCATAGCTCATATGGGGTCTTTTTCAAGATTGCTCTAATGGTAACTCGATTCAAAACATGACAAGCTGTACTTACAGCTTCACCCCAAAATTTCTTGGATAGTTTGCTCTCATTTAGCATTGTTCTAGCCATCTCTTGTATAGTTCTGTTTTTCCTTTCAACTACTCCATTTTGTTGTGGAGTTCTTGGTGCAGAAAATGTGTGATGAATTTCTTTTTCATTGCAAAATTCTATGAATCGTTTGTTTTCGAATTCACCACCATGATCGCTTCTTATGGTTACAATTGTACTTTGTTTTTCATTTTGCACCAAATTTACAAAGGTTGCAAACATAGAGAAGGCTTCATCTTTGCTAGCTAAGAGAATTATCCATGTAAATCTTGAAAAATCATCAACAATCACAAACACGTATCTCTTTCCACCAATGGTTAGAATGTCGGATGGCCCGTATAGATCCATGTGTAGCAATTCAAGTGGCCTAGTAGTGGAAATTTCCTTTTTGGTAGAGAAAGGCATCTTGGGTTGTTTTGATAATTGACATGCCTTGCAAATTTTATCCTTGTCATATTTCAATCTTGGTAATCCTTCTACCAAACTCTTTTTCCATAGGGTCTTTATATTTCCCATGTTTATATGTCCAAGCCTTTTATGCTAAACCCATGGATCACTATCAATGGCCATTAGACATTGACCATTTAGTTCATCTAGTGAAACCAAATATACATTTTCATATCTTTTTTCACTAAACATGATATGTTCTCCATCAAATACATTACATATAGATGATTCAAACACAACTTTATATCCTTTGTCACATAATTGACTAATGCTCATTAGATTGTGCTTGAGTCCTTCAACAAACAAAACATCTTCTATGCATGCATTTGAACTACTATGTATTTTTCCTTTTCCTTTAATTTTACCTTTTTCATTATTACCAAAGGCAACTGTTCCATCGTTGCAAGGCGTAAGTTTATGAAATAGACTTCTTTCTCCGGTCATATGCCTTGAACAACCGCTATCCATGAACCATACATTATTTGCCTTTGCTTTAAAACATGTCTGAAAAATAAACAAGTAAATCTTATCTCTTTGGTACCCATTTTATGGGTCCATTTGGGTTAGTAAAATAATTCAATCTTTGTAGTTCTAACTTTGAAAGCCCAAATCTTGTGTTCCTTGGAACCCAAACTAATTTTGCACCATGATCATACAGTTTCTTAAGGTTACATTTATAGATTGTATGACCCATTTTATTGCAAAAATTGCAAGCCATAGGTAATCTTGGAGTAGGCCTCCAAGTATCTAATGGTTCAAACGTTGGCCTTCTAGTCCACATAAAATTTTTCTTTTGTGGCTTGTATATAGGTGCAGTTTTGGTTTGATATTTCCCAAGCATTGGCACATTCGATTCACCACTTTCTTTTTGCTCAAATGTATAGTAACCAAGACCTCTTTTATTTGTTTGAGAGGTCATATTCAGAAACATCTTTACATTTTCTCCTGGATTAGAGAACTTAGCTAATGATTCATTTAATGATTCGTTCTCCTTTTTTAGCAAATCATATTCATCTTTCAATTTTTCTAATTTTTCTGCAAGTTTACCATTTACAATTATTACTACATCACATTGTCTTTTCTTAATTGTAAACTTGCTTCCTAATTTTTTCATTTCTTCATATAATGAATCATATGCAATTTGTAGTTCTTTTAATTCAGCACATTTGAGGCATTCTTGAAAAGAAGAATAACTTGATTGAGAATGGCAAGGTTTGGAACTTACCTCTTCATTGCTTGTGCGCTTTGTTGAGATGGTTTGTTCTTCTTGTTCGATTTGCGCCATGCACATATTCTTGCATAATCTTCCGCCTCGATTTCGTCGGTTGAAGAGCTACTCGTTGTAGATTCCTCGTCATTCACGTACATGTCTCTTCCTTTATTTCTTTGGAATCTTTTGTTGTCCCCTCGATCTTTTTTTTGTTCTTTTACCTTGCTTTCTTCGGGAGTTGGACATTGAGCTTGCATGTGACCCGAACCGCCGCATCGGTAACATTTGGTTGGTTCTTTCTTTTTCTCTCTAGAATTTCTATCTTTGAAACTTCTAAAATTTCTGCCTTTCCTCACAGATTTTCTGAATCGTTTTGTGAGTAGGGCAATCTCATCGTCATTTTGAGAGGATGAGGTCTCGTCTGTATCTTGTGCGGCTTTCAAGGCAATTGCTCTTTTGCCTCTTTGTTGATCTTCATTTCTTTTCTTGATTAGCTCATGTGATATTAACGAGCTAATTAAATTTTCTAGCTTCAATGTGTTGAGGTCCTTGGCTTCTTCTATCGCAGTAATCTTTGTAGTCCAAGATTCCGGTAGAGCTCTCAAAATCTTCATAACCTGCTCAGATTCAGATATAGCCTTTCCAAGACCCTTTAAAGCATTAGTAATTTTTGAGAATCTAGCAAACATTTCAGAAATATTTTCTGTTTCTAGCATTCTAAAGTTTTCTAGTTCTCCGATCAAAATATTTCTTCTCGTCCCTTGGACTTGAGAAGTTCCTTCATAAATGGAGGTTAACTTATCCCATATCTCTTTGGCGGTTAAACAAGAGGATACTCTATCATATTCAGAAGCAGTAAGAGCACAGAATAGTGAGTTCATAGCTTTGGCATTGCTCTTCACAATTCTTACTTCCTCATTGGTCCATTTGGAAGCTCTTTCGTCGGTAGGCAAGGTTACTCCATCTTGGATTGCAATCCAAGAATCCACGTCGGTAGCCATGATGAGTTGCTTCATACGAAGCTTCCAATATCCAAAATTATTCCCATCAAACAATGGTGGCCTTGTAAAGGATTGGCCTTCAGCAAATGCGGGAACGGAAGTAGATTGGGATACCATATCGATAAGATCTCTTTGGTAAACTCAAAGACCTGCTCTAATACCACTTGTTGGTCCCGAGTTGATGGCTAAACCCAAGAGGGGAGGGGTGAATTGGGTTCTTTAAAAAATTCTTTGGTAAATTAAAAATCTTAACCCCTTGAAAGATTAATCCCCTTTTGAAAGCAAATAGAGAGCAATTAAGATAAAGCAGTAAAAGGAAGCAGAAGACAAGATTTATAGTGGTTCGGGCAAACCTTCCCTACTCCACTCTTCCAAGCTCACACTCCGTTGTGACTTGGGTTCCACTATGTATTCCTCGAATACACTTAGAGTCTCCGCTCTCTTCTAGATTCCAGCTCTAGGGGGCATACACAACACACAGCACAAGTAGGTGATGAGTTCCACTCCAATCACACACTACTTTGCATATACTTGATCTTAGCTACCCAAGCTAAATCAAGTTTAATACAACAAGACTTGAAATAAGAAAAACTACACTTTACAGAGATGTGTAGGCAAGTTTAGCTCGACGAAGAGATTGTAGAAGCAGCTTGGATGAGTATCGATGAAGCAGCTTGCAACTTGAGGCTCTTTCTTCCTTTGAATGTATATGGACCACTCAAATATGGAGAAAATGAAATAGAAACTCCTTCTTGCACTTCTTTTCTCTCTTTGGACTTTGTAGTGTGTATAGTAGTGTATATGAGTGTCTTGTATATCCTTTCACGTTCATTTGAGTGTCCTTTTATAGAGTGAGGAAGATTTGAACGTTGTAGAGGTGGTTGGCGCGCAATAAATGATCTCCAACGTTCAAAAATTCGAACGTTATTTTCCAAGTCGAAGGTGGAGTCGACTTGGCATGCGACTTGGCTTCCCAAGTCGCATCTGGAGTCGACTTCGTCTACGACTCCAGTTCTTCAGATTCCCAGGTCTGAGTCTTCGTCGACTTGGCTTCAGACTTCGACTCAAGTCAATCCTGGAGTCGACTTGACTTGCGACTTGGCTCGGTTTTTGCTGAAAATGCTTTGATCTTCATTTGATCTGCTTCTATTATGCTTGGCTTTCTTCCTTTGAATCATTTTCATTCTGGATGATTCCTCATACTTGTAGATCTTGTTAATCTTGAAGTCCTTGTTTTTGGTTTATCTTGGATAGGCTTAAACCTCATGAATCTTTGGAGAGTTTGATTCTTGTAGGACAGATTCATGTACCTTGCTTTGCTTTGGAGTCATTTGATCTTTAGGACTTGATAGACTTGATTTGATCTTGAACATGTATTCTTACTTTGAACTTGAGTGAAACTCAAGTTATCTTTGAGAATAGTCTTTGCTCCTTGATTTGGATCTTGATAAAGTTCAAGTAGGTTCTTGGAATGGGCTTGGAACTGCATTTTGAAGTCTGAACTTCTCAAGTCGAGGATGGAGTCGACTTTGTCTGCGACTTCCCCAAGTCGCACCTAGAGTCGACTTGGCCTGCGACTTGGGCAGCTTTGTGCCCCAAAATCAGGTCTGGACAGTTTTTCTCGACTGAAGTCGATAGTGAGGTCGACTTCGTGTGCGACTTGGCTTCCCAAGTCGCAAGTGGAGTCGACTTAGCCTGCGACTTCACCTGCTACTCTTCCATTTCTGATTTTGCCTTTGAGGTTCAAAGTCAAGTCGATAGTGGAGTCGACTTTGGGATCGACTTCACCCTAAGTCGAAGTCCAAGTCGACTTGGGGATCGACTTGGCTATTTCAGTTCCTTAAATCATTGAGCAAACTCATTAGTACTCTTTAATATACTCAAATTAGCCTTTGTTAATCATCAAAACTTAAGCTTTGGTCAATTTTATTTTGTTTTAAACATTGTTTATAACATTATGAAGATTTTAAGGGCTCTATCGGAATCTTGGACTCCGAAGATTACTGCAATAGAAGAAGCTAAGGACCTCAACACATTGAAGCTAGAAAACCTAATTAGCTCATTAATGTCACATGAGCTAATTAAGAAAAGAAATGAAGATCATCACAAAGGCAAAAGAGCAATTGCCTTAAAAGCCGCACAAGATTCAGACGATACTTCATCTTCACAAAATGACGATGAGATTGCCCTACTCACAAAACGATTCAGAAAATTTGTGAGGAAAGGCAGAAATTTCAAAAATTTTAAAGAAAGAAGTTCCAAAGAGAAAAAGAAAGAAACAACAAAATATTACCGATGCGGCGGTTCGGGACACATGCAAGCCCAATGTCCAACGCCCAAAGAAAACAAGGCAAAGGAACAAAGAAAAGATCGAGACGACAACAAGAGATTTCAAAGAAATAAAGGAAGAGGCATGTACGTAAATGAAGAAGAATCTACAACGAATAGCTCCTCAAGTGAAGAATGCGAAGTAGATTGTGCAAGAATCTGTTGCATAGCAAACACCGACACATGCTTGCAGTAATGGAAACCTTGGAGGATCAAGCCACTTCAACAGACTGCACGAATAGTCAAGAGGTAACCTCCAAACAGAAATCCTTTTCAAATTTCTCTACAAATGAATGTCTTAAATGTGCTGAATTAGAGGAACTTCAACAAGCTTATGATTCACTATATGAAGAAATATAGAAATTAGGAAACAAGTTTACAATTAAGAAAAGACAATGTGATGCAGTAATAATTGTAAATGGTAAACTTGCTGAAAAATTAGACAAGTTAAAAGATGAAAAGAATACCTTAGAAAATGAATTAGAAAAACTTAAAAACGAGAATAAATCATTAAATGAATCTCTTGCCAAGTTCTCTAATCCAGGAGAAAATGTAAAAATATTTTTGAAAATGACAACTCAAACTTGCAAGAAAGGACTTGGGTACAATGCACTTGAACAAACTGAAACTAACGCTCCAAGAAATAATATCAAAACCAACTTTACTAAAATAAATCGAACAGTTTGGACAAAAAGACCAACTAATGAACAAATTATCAAATGGCTCCCTATTTCTAGACTTCCGGGAGCTTGTAACTTCTGCAACAAGTTTGGACATAAGATATATCAATGTAAACTAAGAAAACTGCAAAACCGAGGTGCTAAATTGGTTTGGATGCCAAAATGTATTGGTTTTATGGGATCAAAGTTGGATCAACTCAAACTTCAAAGGTTAACTAACCCAAACGGACCCATAAAATGGGTACCAAAGAGATAAGATTTACTTGTTTATTTTTCAGATATGTTTTAAGGCAAAGGAAAACAACGTATGGTTCATGAATAGTGGTTGTTCAAGGCATATGACCGGAGAAAGAAGTTTATTTCATAAACTTAAGCCTTGCAACGATGGAACAGTTGCCTTTGGTAATAATGAGAAAGGTAAAATTAAAGGTAAGGGAAACATATATAGTATTTCAAATGCATGCATGGAGGATGTTTTGTTTGTTGAAGGACTCAAGCACAATCTAATGAGCATTAGTCAATTATGTGACAAAGGATACAAGGTTGTGTTTGAATCATCCATATGTAATGTATTTGATGGAGAACATATCATGTTTAGTGGAAAAAGAAATGAAAATGTATATTTGGTTTCACTTGATGAATTAGATGGTCAATGTCTAATGGCCATTGATAATGATCCATGGGTTTGGCATAAAAGGCTTGGACATATAAACATGGGAAATATAAAGACCCTATGGAAAAAGAGTTTGGTAGAAGGATTGCCAAAGTTGAAAATATGACAAGGACAAAATTTGCAAGGCATGTCAATTATCAAAACAACCTAAAATGCCTTTCTCTACCAAAAAGAAAATTTCCATCACTAGGCCACTTGAATTGCTACACATGGATCTATATGGGCCATCCGATATTTTAACCATTGGTGGAAAGAAATATGTGTTTGTAATTGTTGATGATTTTTCAAGATTCACATGGATAATTCTCTTAGCTAGCAAAGATGAAGCCTTCTCTATGTTTGCAACTTTTGTAAATTTGGTGCAAAATGAAAAACAAAGTACTATTATAACTATAAGAAGTGATCATGGTGGTGAATTTGAAAACAAACGATTCATAGAACTATGTAATGAAAAAGGAATTCATCACACATTTTCTGCACCAAGAACTCCACAACAAAATGGAGTAGTTGAAAGGAAAAACAGAACTATACAAGAGATGGCTAGAACAATGCTAAATGAGAGCAAACTATCCAAGAAATTTTGGGGTGAAGCTGTAAATACAGCTTGTCATGTTTTGAATCGAGTTACCATTAGAGCAATCTTGAAAAAGACCCCATATGAGCTATGGAAAGGAAGAAAACCAAATATCTCTTATTTTCATGCTTTTGGATACACATGCTATGTTTTGAACAATGGAAAAATCAACTTGGGAAAACTAGATGCTAAAAGTGATGAGGCAATATTCCTTCGTTACTCATCAAATAGCAAAGCATATAGAGTATTCAATAAAAGAAACCAAGTTGTAGAAGAGTCGATACATGTTGTCTTTGATGAATTTAACCAAACTCCGAGAAAGGAGGATGAGTTAAGTGATGCAGATGAAACAAAAGGAAAAGAACAACCAAAGGAAATCGAGCTCAAGCCAGAAAATCTCATGGAGGAAGAGGTAAGTGAAGGTAATGATTCTTACAAACCTCCAACTGATCTAAAGTTCAAAAATGCCCATCCAATTGAGCAAGTCATTGGAAATGCGTATGAAGGAGTAAAAACTAGAAGATCAAAGCAAAACATTTGTGGACAATATGCTTTTGTGTCCAAGATCGAACCAACTACCATTGAACAAGCTCTTAATGATGAAAGTTGGGTTATTGCAATGCAAGAAGAGCTAAACTAATTTGAAAGAAACAATGTATGGCATTTAGTTCCTAGACCAAATGGTCATACCATTATTGGTACCAAATGGATATTTAGAAACAAATTAGACGAAAGCGGACTTGTAATTAGAAACAAGGCTAGATTAGTAGCCAAAGGGTATTCCCAGGAAGAAGGGATTGATTGTGAAGAATCATATGCACCTGTGGCTAGATTAGAAGCCATACGTATCTTACTAGCATTTGCTTCTCATATGAATTTCAAATTGTTTCAAATGGATATAAAAAGTGCATTCTGAACGGATATTTGAATGAAGAAGTATATGTTGAACAACCCCAGGATTTGAAGAAAAGGATCAATCAAAATATGTTTATAAATTGACCAAAGCGTTATATGGATTAAAACAAGCTCCAAGAGCTTGGTATGAAAGGTTGAATAAATTTTTGATTGATCATGAGTTTGAAAGAGGGAAAGTTGATACTACTTTGTTCATTAAGTATAAAAGTAAAAACATTTTAATTGTACAAATTTATGTAGACGATATAATATTTGGAGCTACTGACGAAACTCTATGCCAAGAATTTTCAAAGATCATGCAGAGCGAATTTGAAATGAGCATGATGGGAGAATTAAATTTCTTTCTTGGACTACAAATCAAGCAGCAAACAGAAGGGATATTCTTAAATCAGTCCAAATATGTCAAAGAAATGCTCAAGAAATTTGGAATGCAAAATGGTAAAGGAGCAAATACACCAATGAGTTCTACGATCAAGATCGACACAGACGAAAACGGTAAATGTATTGATCAAAAGCTCTATAGAAGCATGATAGGATCATTGTTATATTTAACTGCCTCTAGACCAGATATTTTATTCAGTGTTTGTATGTGCTCTAGATTTCAAGCATGTCCTAAAGAATCACATCTATTGGCTGTAAAAAGAATTTTTAAATATTTGATAAATACTATCAATCTTGGACTATGGTATCCAAAGGGGTCAACATTTAATTTAATCGGCTATTCGGATGCGGATTTTGCCGGTTACAAAGTAGATAGAAAAAGTACCAGTGGAACTTGTCAATTTCTTGGAAATATATTGGTTTCATGGTACTCAAGGAAACAAACCAGTGTTGCCCTATCTACTGCGGAAGCCGAATATATAGCCGCCAGAAGCTGTTGTGCCCAACTACTTTGGATGAAACAACAATTGAAAGATTATGGCATTGATTATTTCAATATTCCTATTAAATGTGATAATACAAGTGCTATATGTTTGACTAAGAATCCTGTACTGCATTCAAGAACAAAGCATATAGATGTAAGACATCATTTTATTAGCGAACGTGTTGAGAATCATGATATTTGCTTAGAATATGTGAAAACTAAAGATCAAATTGCTGATATCTTTACCAAACCTCTAGCAAAGGAATCATTTTATAAAATTAGAAATGATATGGGGATGATAGAATTAAACTAGGAAGAATTAGACAAATCTGATCTAAAAGGAGCCAAGTCGATGAGTCAAGTCGACTCCGGGAAAGCCAAGTCGACTCCAGCGAAGTCGACTTGGGAGATGTGAAGTCGACTCCGCCTCTGAGGCGAAGTCGACTCCGAGGGGTCGAAGTCGACTTCGCCTAGGGCAAAGTCGACTCCGCGCGTGACCGTCCGTCTTCTCTTCTTCCCTTCTCTTCTTTTTCCCTTCCCTCTCTTTCTCCTCTTCCCGGCAGCTCTGTCTCTCCTCTGCGATTTTCCTCTCTCTCTCTTCCTGTTTTTCGGCCGTAGCTCATCTCCTTCTTTCTCTCCGGCAAAGACCTTCCCTTTCTCTCTCCAAACTCCGGCAGTGCATTTCTCTCTGTCCGGCAGCCTCCTCCCGTTTTCCTCTCTCTCTCATTTGCCTCAGTCAATTCAAATCAATGGCTCCAAAACCAAGACTCCCAAAGCTAGCAGTCTCCAAACCAACACAAAGACCTGTGCCTAGACCTTCAAGGTCAAATACAGAGGAGGAAGTTCCTAGGAAACAGAGGACACCTGCTAAGCGAGCAAGAGAGGAACCCTCAACGTCAACGGGTAAAAGGGTTAGATTTCAAACCGCTACCCAATCGTCAGGTCGAGCTCCGAGGTCGGAAAGTCAACCTCAAAGCTCAAATTCAGGAAGAATCCCGATCACAAAAGGGCAAGTCCTGAAAATGCCCACAACATACTTCAGAACAGAGCTTCAACACAGTCGCTTCTATAAACACTTCTACGAGAGAAAGGTATTCATTCCAAAGATTATCGATTTCAAATTTCTCAACGATTATGAATTCGATATAGAAGAGTTATTGGATTATCAAGGATGGATACAGTTGCTGAAGACAGATGAAAGGGTATATCCCGATCTGACAAGAATGTTCTATTATCTGTGGGATGATAACAATTTTTCAACCTTTGTCAAAGGCACAGAAATGTTTTTGGGAACAATGGCTAACCGAGATCAAGAAAGAGCAATACAGAGAATAGGAAGAATTCTCGAAGTTCCATTCGAAGAAGAAACACTTCCCCGGGATCTTACAGTGGAGAAAATCTACAATGAGCTAACCAAGAGTAACAAGTATCATGCAGGAACCAAGTTCCTACATGTGGCGCCCCGAACCGAGGCGTCCACATAGTCCTTACTCCAAGATCTTGTTGATTGGTAAGTGTGAATCAGGATTGTTGCCCTGATCACGCGGCGGGTTCTTAATTGGATCTCGTCCAATTTTTTTTTTTCATTTCTTTTTCTTTCATCATATAAACATATACTCATCATCATTCATAATGGACTTATTCATAACATCATAAATCATCAACTTCTCATATTATTCATCACTTCATAATTTCATACAACCTATGCCATTTTCATCATATCCCATTAGGGAATCTGTTCATACAAAAATCTACTAACCTTTGTAGATTCTTCTTTTCTTTTAGCAACTCGTAACCTTCATTTCTTGTCTTTCCCTACACCTGTCTGAGGTTGGGAAAACAACGAAACTCAATAAGCAAGCATTTTTTCATTTTAAATGCATTCCTCTCCATTTGATAGAAGACACTTACCAAGTGATCAACTACCAATGGAATAGAAACCTTTTCGTAAACCATATTTCGAAACCTTTCATAAACCATTCATATAAATCATTCGTAAATGCATTTCTCTCCATTCGATAGGAGACACTTAGCAAGTGATCAACTATCAATGGAATAGAAACCTTTTCATAAACATAGGATGTGCAAATGCTTCCTTTCAATTCCTGACAATAACCATTGTGTGTGGGTACGCTAGCCCAGGGAACATCTCACATAGCATGGTCCAATGCGCCGGCTGTCTCCGACTTGGCCTCATCAAGGGAACCTCTCTTCCTCTTGACGCCTACATGGTTCCTACATGCATGACTTTTGATTTCCCGGCATTATATACCTCTTACACCAGGTAACTCGTCATTCTCATGTAGAGAATTGTTTGCATCATCCCTTAAAAATATCTTTTCAAATACATGTGTGCAAATACTTTCTTTCCATTCCTGACATAAACCTTTGTGTGTGGGTACGCTAGCCCAGGGAACATCTCACATAGCATGGTCCAATGCGCCGGCTGTCTCCGACTTGGCCTCATCAAAAGGAACCTCTCTTCCTCTTGACGCCTACATGGTTCCTACATGCATGACTTTTGATTTCCCAAGCATTATATACCTCTTACACCAGGTAACTTGTCATTCTCATGTAGAGAATTATTTGCACCATCCTTTAAAAATCATCATTTTAAATTCATGTTTTTCAGTCCATGTATGAAAATGCAATGCATTCATTCACACATACATTCCTTCACACATAACTTTTCCTTTGCCTCCACCTCTTGGGAGGACGCCGTCGGCACACAGCTCATACGACTCGGCAATAGTGGAGAGGGATCCCTGATCCTACTTCCTCCACTAAAGCCTCTTCCTCATACATCATACATCATACATGTGCATATGTCCATGAACATCACATAATATCAATATGCCGGCATGACTTTTCATGAAAACTCATAAACATTCATCATTTCAAAACATTATAGGAATGGCCACCCTTAAACACATTTCATAAAACATATGAGCAAACAATTTGCAATCATTTAAAACATTTTAGAAAGTTTTCGCTTGCTTACAAATCATCATTTTCAATGAATCAATAAAATCACATTTTCAAAGTTGTGCTTGCTTACAATAAATCAATAAAATCACATTTTCAAAAGCTTTGCTTGCTTACAATAAATCAATAAAACTATATTTTAAAAAAGTTTGCTTGCTTACCTTTGCTTTGCTTCGACCTGACTCCTTTATCCTTTCCTTTCATTTTCCTATACAAGGAAATTGGATATTTTATCCGTCTATTCCATGTCTTAGCTTGCTTCCCATGCATGCTTTACGATCACATATTACCTCATTTTTATAGAGGTTTTCCTTTTATAAATACTTGGTCATTACTCATTTATATGAATTTTTATCCATAAATCCTTTAAAAATTCCATCCATATATCCTCATAAAGATACAAAAATAAATCTCAATTTTTTCCCAAAATACGCTGTTCACTGTTCATAATTACTGTTCACGGCACTGTAGCAATTACTGTTCACGTTTACTGTTCATCCGAGGTTACTGTTCACAGAGACGTGGTTACTGTTCATGGGTTCCAAAAATTGATATTTTTTCCAAAAATAAAAAATATCATGACATACCTTATGCCTAGTATATCATAGGACATTTCATACATTTTGAATTTATCATCATTTACTTGGCCAAAAAAATCATTTTCTCCATATACTAAAAATCAACATAAATTCACTTAAGCATAATCCTTAATTCCAAAAATCATGAAATTAATATATCATCATTCCAACATCATATTTATCATAATCATACATCCAAAATCATCATTTATCAAATTTGGAGCATTATTTCCACATATCATACGCTATCTTCCCGAATGCTCCATCTTTGCTCCAAATTTTCGATGTTTCGGCATAATTCTAATTAAGCATTATAAATTTACTTATTTTCTCATGCTTAGGCATTATCTAAGCATAATTTTACTCTACTTAACATTCAAAAGAAATTTGGGAAGAAATTGCTTACCCGAAGTGGACAACTCCTCATTTCCTTCCCATTTTCTCTCTCCTTCCTTCTCTCCTTCTCTCTTTATGGCCAAAACGTGTTTTGGGGGTTGGAAATGCTCAAAGGAGCTGGAATGGGTGTGCCTTGGTCGTTCACCATGCTCCCCTATTTATAGTTTTTGATTTTTCATCAAATTGGAATTTACCCCCTTGCTTGAGGTATTTAATTCTAAATATTTTTTCCCAAATCCCATGCAATATTTTGAGCCTTGTGCAGCCACCCTAATCAGCAGATCCTGCCCCCTAGCTAGCCCCTATTTATTTATGATTTTTTATTTATTAAAATTAATTATTTTAAAGCTAATTCATCTCAACCGTTGATTTTTGATAAGATTGATTTTGGGCCATTGGATTTGGTCCCAAAAGTCCAAGCTCCAGCAGCTTTTCATTAATTACTCATCTCTTTAATTAATTAAAATTAATCAAAAGTCAATTCTCATTAATGAAAAAGTAAAACTACTTTTTCATTTTCAAATGACGTTGAATCTTGACCCTTGATTTGTGATTTTCATCACATCTTGGACCATTCATCATGTCCATCATCACATCTTAGCCACCCATAAAAAATTTCATCTCAATCCGATGTCCGGATTGCAAGATATGAATTTTTCTTCATTTTCTTCCAAAAATCAATTAAAAATCCGAAAATAATAAAAAATTCCAAAAGTGGCTATTTTGTCCTTTTGTGGGAAGCTTCCTTTTTTGTCTTTTATGATTAAGTTAATCCAAAGTGATTAACTTAATATATTCCTTAATCCCACATTTACTATTCACGTTTCACTATTCACGTGCACTATTTACGTGAACTATTCATCCGAATTTCATACATAATTATTTTAATCTCTATTTTCACATATTTCATATTTATGAATATATATTTCCCAAATATATTACCTAGGGTTTACAATCTTAGGGTTTTGTACACGTCTCAAAGATCGGGGTTCCACACTACATTACATGGATCTTTCTCCACGGCTGAGAGTCCTTCATTTACTCATTGCTCACTGCATTTATCTGAAAGGCGGTGGAAGGAATTAGCTCAACCCGCAGGAAGCCATGATTCTATGGAAATTTGTCAACAAGGTTAAGATCAGTTTTCCCAGATTATTCCTAGAAGCCTTGGCATGCAGAAAGGACAATCCGAGAGGTGTTCTACCCTACGGGACTTGGATCACGAGGATCCTAGAATACTTCGAGGTGGATATTGAAGGGGAACCATTTGAAGTCCCTAAAACCACAAATGCCATTAATAAGGCATTGCTCCAACGAATGAAGATAAATTTGGAGCAGTTTAGGGATGACAGGATACGAGAAAAGCTGGGCGAACCAGTTCGTGAGCAAGAAGGCCATGCACAGACTGAGGGGGAGCAGCCTCCCGAGGCACCATCTGCTCCACCCAGAGACGTTCCCGAGGAGCCGGTATCTCCTATGACGCACGGATCCTACTCTCCACAGGGATCTGTTGCACCTGATCGGGCGCCTCCACCATCATCTCAAGAGGTCACATTACAGAGCATTAAAGATGAGATATCTGCTCTACGGGAGGAAATGGGTCATCAAGAGGATCGAATGACCAGTCTAGTGACCGAAGTTCTTACTGCCATTAATGATATGCATTCCCGACAAGATCGAATCGATCAGAAAATGCGTACCATTAGATACCATCTTGCATCGGGGCGACACAAAAATTGACCCATACCGGAGCTTGATCCTTTCGATTCAGGATTAGTTCATCGAGATCCGACTCCCGCTCCAGTTTCTTCCTTCTATTCCTCGGCTCATGTTCGTCCTATCAAACCCATTCAATCCTCATATCCCATTTCCCAATTTCAATTCACCAAATCCTTGGTGATTGAACCATTTTTGAAAGATTGACAAAAAGGGGGAGATAAAATAGGAATAGAGTTGTTTTTGAGAGTTTTTAGAGCATTTTGGGTCGGGTAGTTTGTATCTAGGTTTCATTTTTGCTTTACAGTGTAATCTGTATTGATTTATGAAATTGTTTATGCTCATATATGTGTTTCATGCTTGCTATATGTTTCATATTTACTATACTCTGTTTGAAAGTTATGATCTGTTTTGAAAACTATATGAATATGATTATGTTGAAAGGTACAAGCTCAATTTAGTTTTGTCAATCATCAAAAAGGGGGAGATTGTTAGAAACAATGTTTAAAGCAAAACAAAATTGACCAAAGCAAGAGTTTTGATGATTAACAAAGTTAAAATTGAGTATAAGGTGATTACTGATGACTTTGCTTAATGATTTAAGGAATGAATTAGCCAAGTCGATATCCAAGTCGACTTGGACTTCGACTTAGGGTGAAGTCGATCCCAAAGTCGACTCCATATTCGACTCCAAAACAGACCACACAGCAAAATTCAAAATGGAAGGAAAAGCAGGTGAAGTCGCAGGCCAAGTCGACTCCACTTACGACTTGGGAAGCCAAGTCGCAAACGAAGTCGACTCCAGCATCGACTTCAGACGGCAAAAACACTCCAGAGCTGATTTTGGGGTACAAAAATGCCGAAGTCGCAGACGAAGTCGACTCCAGGTGCGACTTGGGTGAAGTCGCAGATGAAGTCGACCCCAAGTTCGACTTGAGTTCTTCAAAGTCCAAAATACAGACTCAAGCTCATTTTCAAGAACAACTTGGGATTTCTTCAAATCCAAATCAAGGGTACAAGCTCATTATCAATTCTCAAGTCCAAGGCACAGCTTCGAATATAGATGAAGATGAAGAAGTTCAAGTCATGAAGACTACTATGGAAAGCAATCTAAAACAAGTCCTTCAAGAAGATTTACAAATATAAGAAGCCATTTCAGAAGTAAGAAGATTCAAGAAAGAAAGCTAAGCAAACTAGAGGAAATCAAACAAGGACCAAGAAAATTTCAGCACAAAGACAGGTCAAGTCGCAACCCAAGTCGACTCCAATATCGACTTGAGGTCAAGTCTGAAACCAAGTCGACCTAGACTCAGACTTGAGAAACGCGGAACTGAAGTCGCACACGTAGTTGACTCCAGTTGCGACTTGGGAAGCCAAGTCGCAGACGAAGTCGACTCCACTTGCGACTTGGGGAACCAACGTTCGAATTTTTGAACGTTGGAACATTTATTGCGCGCCAACCACTTCCATAACGTTCATATCTTCCCCATTCTATAAATAGACACTCGAGCAAACGAGAATATACACACTACATTGTCTAAAGAGAGAAAAGAAGTGCAAACAAGAGCTCCCATTTTCTTTTCTCTAAATTTGAGTGATCTATACATTTTCAAAGGAAGAAAGAGCTTCAAGTTGCAAGTAGCTTCAACGACATACAACCGGTTGCTTCTACAAATTCTTCCTCAAGCTCAATCTTGCCTACACAACTCTGTAAAGTGTAGATCTTCCTTATTTTCATTACTCTTTGTTATTGGTCTTGGTTTGAGTGTATTGTAACAAACCAAGACGTTGCAAGTAGAGTTGTGATTGGAGTTGAACTCATCACCTACTTGTATCAAGTGTACAAGCCCCCTAGAGCTAGAATCTAGAAGAGAGCATAGGCTCTGTTTGTGTATGCCCCCTAGAGCTGGAATCTAGAAGAGAGCGGAGTCTCTAAGTGTATTCGCGGAATACATAGTGGAACCCAAGTCACAACGGTGTGTGAGCTTGGAAGAGTGGAGTAGGGAGAGGTTGCCCGAACCACTATAAATCTTGCCTGTTGTTTTACTTCATTGCTTTCTTTACTTCATTGCTCTCTATCAGTTTCAATCAAAGGGATTAAGTTTACAAGGGGTTAAGTTTTAATTTTACCGAGGAATTTTTTAAGAACCCAATTCACCCCTCCCCTCTTGGGTTTTGCCGTTAACTCGGGACCAACACTAGTATCGAACTAGTCGGGGAGGTTCTCATTATCACTATCATCATTACTTTCTTCTTCAGGTTCGATGAACTCCCCTACAGGGTCATTATCATCATTTTCACTCATCATGTCTATGGATCCATCATCACTTTCTACCACCCTCAGTATATGTTCATCGGGGCTGGGTGAGAGAGGCTCTTCCCCTACACGCTCACCTTGAGCACGATACTATTCTCGTTGTCTCATAACTTCCCTTTCCTTTTGATTTATGCGCTCCTAACTCATTCCATGTCGGAACTGTACGTAGCCATCGACAAATTGATACCATGGGCCATGTTTGGGGGTGTAGGAGTAGGTATTTGATTCCAGAAGGCCTGAAGTCCCCTAGCATTAACTTGATCTACAGGTACAGGTGGAAATGGCTGTGAGTCAGGCTGAGGAGCTAGTATGACCTCAGCTCTAACAGCCCTGCTGGTTAACTCTCCTGGATTATACCCATTCTACATGTGGTGGAGATAGGTTCAGCATCATTTTCCTTCTTGATGGGCTGTGGAGGGTATGTGTGATGATAACCTGGTGGGATAGGTGTGCTAAAACATACACTCTACTGGGATGCCCATCATCTATGGACATTCTCTTCTATTTTATGTCTTTTCTCCTCCTCCTCTATCTCCCTCCTCAACTCCTTGGGACTCATCATGGCTTTCCCATTGTCCGCCATCTACATTTGAAAACATAGCAAGTTATATATTTTACAACCATAATAATATAAATCATCTTCACATAACATTGCAATCATAATATAATCACATATGTTTCATCAATTTCAATGCATTCTTTATAACTAGTATATTTCCTTGCCTATTACAAATCCATGCTCTGTGGCGCCCGAAACCGAGCGTTACAACACGAGCCTTACTCCGGGATTGTTTATTGATTGGTAAACGTGAGCAGGATTGTTGCCCTGTCACACGACGGGTTTATAGTATAAAAATACATTTATAATTTACTCCAGAGGGTTCATCTCATGACACTTAATCATTTATTCACCAATTTTTCCTATCTTAGCCATCATCATGCTCTGATTTACACATTCAATATTTATTTTCTACCATCATTTCCGTTATATAACATAAAATGTCACAACATTCATATCATGTTAAAATATACATATATCACCCATCATCATTATTTTTTTCAACAATTTGACATATTTCAATCCACAATCACACATCAACAGTGTATATTCCCATATAGATGCAACAAGTTTGCGTACATTCATTCCATCAACATCACCCTTCGTATAAAGGCATACAAAGGAATATAAGAGTTATATTTCTTCATTTAACCTGTGCTTATCTTCTGTAGCCATCTTGCACCTGTTTTAGGGTTCAAAAAATAAATCATGAGTATTAACGTAGTAAGCAAGCTGCATGGTTTTCAGGTAATAAATTTTAGTCAAAGTTTTCCATGTATAAACATTTTTTAATAACCAACATCATACCCAACAGGGGTATATCATGAAAAATGAAAATGCATTTTAATCAACATAATATAAACATCATATGATGGTACGGTAGCTAGGCAACCATCCCATCATCCTGCTCCCATCTCAGGGAGGGCGCCGCTAGCCTTTGCCCTATTTTAGCGACTAGGTCACACTAGAGGGAGACAATCAGTCCGCTTATACCTCTAAAGTGGATCTAGTACCTTGTGCACCATGAACATAGATATGCTAGCATGATTTTCATGAATAACCATATAAACCATGATTTTTGAACATCATTTATTGAAATAGGGATGACCATCATTTAATACTTCCAAAAGCATTTAAACATCCATTGCAAGATATATTTATAAAGCATTTAAACATAAATTGTATCATAATCTCAACATTTTGAGAAAGCAAGTTTTCAAAGATTTGCTTGCTTACCTGAATTACTTTAGTCCTTTTCTTAAACTTTTTCCTTGCCTTTGCCTAAATATATGAGAATGACATTTCATTCATATTCATAAAATTTCATATGCTTGCACATCATAAAGTTGTCCAACCCACTTAATTTTACATCAACTTACTTAATCCACTTGTCTTTCAAGTTGGGTGTTAATTTTCCAATTCCCACATTGGCATGACTTATGCTTCTATAACAACCATTCTTTTCATTTTTTAATACCCTTATTTAGGATAAGTTTTCACATTCAGTACACTCATTAATTTAACTCAACACATGGAAGTTTATTACCTCTCATTTATCATTTAATACCCGTTCTTTACATTTTTCACATGGGTGTTTATTCAAGGCACTTATGAGTTAGGGCTACTAATTTTAATCCCAAATTTTTGAGATTTTACAATTTTCCCAAAAACAACCTTATCTTTTCTCATTTTACTATAGTTTCTTTTCATTTTTACATTTTAGTTAACCATACTTGGTCATTTCTCATTCTTGCCATCCATACCCTTCATGTACCCTCTCTTAGTCACACATACATTATGTGTTAATCAAGTTTATACAAAACAGAACTTTTTCTTCCATTTTTACCTAATTTAGACACTTATGTTGGTCCCGAGTTGATGATAATTACCCAAGAGGGGAGGAGTGAATTGGATATTTAAAATTTTTCAACTTAAACAGAAACTTTACCTCGTTTTAGTTTAATTCCCTTTAATAAGACAAATGGAAAGCAATGAGATAATGAAAGCGGAAATGAAAAATAATAGACAAGATTTATAGTGGTTCGGGCAACTTTCCCTACTCCACTCTTCCAAGCTCACACTCCTTGTGACTTGGGTTTCACTATGTATTCCGCGAATACAACTAGAGCCTCCGCTCTCTTCTAGATTCCAGCTCTATGGGGCATATACAATTCACAATACAAGTAGGTGAGGAGTTCCACTCCAGTCACACACTACTTTGCTTACACTTGAACTTAGTTACCCAAACTAAATCAAGTTCAATACAACAAGAAATAACAAAACAAAGTTTCTACACGTTACTGGTGTGTAGAGGCAGATTTGGCGCAGAGAAGAACTTGTAAAGCAGGCTTAATGATTCAGCAAGAAGCTCTTGGCAGTTCGAAAGCAAGGTTCTTCTTCTAGATGTAGGCTTGATCAGTTAATACTCTTAGAGATGGGAGTTGTGCTCAATCAATGATGTTTCAGCTACCCTCCACGTTCTTCTTGAATGCCTTATATAAATGGCGAGGGAATTAGAACATTTGGAAGTAGGTGGTGTGCATTTAATGCTCCAACGTTCGAAAAAATTTCGACCGTTGCGACCCAAGTCGCAGGTGGAGTCGACTTCGGGTGCGACTTTGCCCAAGTCGCAGATGGAATCGACTTTGGGTGCGACTTCGGCTTTCCACAAAGACTTCAAGTTCCATTCTGAGTCGACTTGGTCCTGAACTTGACCCAAGTCGCAGGTGAAGTCGACTTTGGGTGCGACTTCACTTTCTGTGCTTGCTTTGATGAACTTGAACTTCCTTGAAGTGATTTTGCTTGTTTAATTTCTTCATGCTTAATTGTCCTTCTCTTGATTTATATCATTCGAGATTTAGTATATTCATCATAGCTTGATTGTCTTTTAGCTCCGTGTCTTGCAAACTTGAATCCTTGAATCTTAGAGTACATGAAAGAAGTCTAAATGTGTGATCTTGATCTTCCATGATGGATACATGCAACTTTGCTTGCTTTGGACTTGATTTGATCTTCATTTGGCCTAAGTCAAATATTTGAGTCTACTTGGTCTTCAATTTTACTTACTCAAGTCGAGCATTGAGTCGACTTGGTCTGCGACTTAGCTCTTCAAGTTCCGCTCTGTCAGTCTGAAGTCAAAGCTGGAGTCGACTTGGCTTATGACTTCACCCAAGTCGCATGTGGAGTCGACTTGGTCTGTGACTTCGACAGCTCTCATCCCCAATTTCAACGCTGGACAGAAAATAATGGTTGAAGTCGATGCTGGAGTCGACTTGGTCTGCGACTTCACCCAAGTCGCATGCGGAGTCGACTTCGTTTGCGACTTCGGAAGCTTTGCTCCCCGATTTCAACGCTGGACGAAAAATGCCACTTGAAGTCGCTTCTAGAGTCAACTTGGGGATCGACTTGGCCTAAGTCGATGCCTGAGTCGACTTGGAGATCGACTTTACCTGTCATGCTTCATTTTCTTCATTTTTATATCCTTTAATCATCTCAGAAACATGCTAGTAACCAAAACTTACTCAAATTGATTTGTTAATCATCAAAACATGGACTTGGCTTATTTTGTTATTGATTTCAATACATGTTTTCAACAACTTATTTTGCACATAATTTAGGGTATAATTATGAGATCAAAATCCATCAATTAAATTGCCCAAAATAACAACTTTCCTTACCATTTTTTCCACCTTAGACACCCACATCAACATGACCATACAAAACAGATTTTTAGCATTTCCATTTCAGACCTTCTGGACGTCCATACTATTCTATATTTAGGGTATTTCACCCTCATAATCATCCATATATCATGTTTTGCATCAAGTTGTCAACCCTAAGTTTCATCATTCTAAGGTCCATAAAAAATGCTCGGTTTAATATATATTAAACATGAAAATTATTCACATAATCCATACATGACATAAGCTCAAAACAGCAACATTAAATGGAAATTTATAAAAATTCCAGCATAGTGCACTTAGTGTAAACAACCCTAACCTCATATACAGCTTTCTTGAATGCTTGAATTAACTTTTCTAATTCATTTAACATTCAATAACCCTATCATAGGCTTCATAAATCATCACTTAGCATTCATAATGAATCACATTTATGACTCATTGATTGAGCTAGAAAATTTGGAATTTATCAAACCAAACTTGGTTTAATGCTTACTTGTGATTGTGTGGTTTTATTCCTACCTTACCTATCTTGTTTTCTTAATCTTTCTTCTCTTCTTTTCCTCCTCTTTTCTTCTTATTTTTCTTCCTTTCTCCTTGGAAATCCCTGCTGCCCCTTTGTTTTTTTTCTTTTTCACCTTGTTGTCCACTAAATGGGACGTCGACGGCCCATCTCCTCCCTGTTATACTATTTCCTTTTTACCCTCCTAATTTCCACCTCATTTTTTAATGTTAATAATGTTCATAATAATCCTCTAAAGGTTCTGACATATTTATCCATGTAAATTCTATTTTTACAAAATTTTTAAACACCAAAAAATCTGCCCATTGCTGTCCATATGATCACGTCCAGCCCTTGACCCATTTTTGTCGTTTTGTGGCATCAAAATCTACCCAAAATCCAGACCATTAATGTCCTTGATCTTGCAGCCCCTTTAGCATACAATTTTTGAATTTTTTGAAACTGTAAAATGCCCTAAAATCCTATCTTATGACACCTCAAACAAGGCATTAAACACATTGACTTTTCATTAAATGAAAAGCCATTTTTGAAGCAAAAAGTCAAAGGATTTTGTCCATATATGGTTCAAAATTTTTCCATGATATGTAGATTAATCCAATCCATCCATGTGATAGGCCATCTAATTTTAGCCATTTATAAAAAATTTCATGTCAAAAGGACCTTTCTAGTGCAAGTTATGGTCATTTGAAAATTCCTTTTAGATTTGGGTAAAATTAAATAATTATCACCCTGATTTAAACATGATTAGCATAATTCATTTCATTTATGAGTTAGAGCACGTCAACATGTGCATACTCTTCGAATTTCATGTCGATTCGCCTTATGGGCGTCAAGTTATGAATTTTAAAACAATAACCTCATTCATCTCATAATTATCATCATAATTATCATCAAATTAACATAATAAATGAAATAATTAATCATGCCATATTATCATTTCCTATACGTCATTTGGTCTCTTTGTACACATTAAACCACATTGGGCTAAGGTGATTAACTTCATCACTTTACTTAATCAATTGCTTTAATCTCAATCATCCAATTGAATTATTCAATTAATAGTGATCAATTGCATAAATTACATGTACAGATCTCAAATGTTCTTGGTATCACAGAGATTTACAAAATTCCATTCTCTTATTTAGGGAAATATGTCAGTCACAGAGTATGATCTTCAGTTTCAATCTTTGTCTTGGTTTGTGGCATGGTGTGGCGCCCTCAACCCAATGCGTCACAACCTGAGCCTTACTCGGAGATCGTTTATCAATTGGTAAATGTGAGTCAGGATTGTTGCCCTGATCACAAGGTGGATTCTTGAATTCAATCTCGTTCAAATTTTTTTCTTTTCTTTATTTCAACATAAACATTCATACATTTGACCAATCAAAAAAAAAAAAAACATTCATACATTTGGAATCAATCACCCTTACTGATTTTCATCAAAGGTCCTATCGACCTAATCATGACATTTTCATTTAATACATACATAATCTGACCATTTCAGGTTCAATATAATCTTTCCATCCATTCACAGCATACAAGCACATACAATGTATTTTTTTCCTACCTCAGTCATTTCATATCTATACAAGATATCCTATAAAATATTCACAGGTAAATCAACCTGCTCTTTTCCATCACTTGGCCTTCTCTGCACTTATCTAAGGTTGGAAAAACAAAACATGAGTCGAAACTCAATAAACAAGCATTTTTCATTTTCGTATAAATGCATTTCTCTCCATTCAGTAGGAGACACTTATCAAGCAATCAACTATCAATGAAACAAAAACCTTTTCATATAAACGTTTCATACAAACCTTTCATGAAAACTTTATCAATCCTAACTTTTAGGCATTTCATAAATATTGGATGTGCAAATGCATCATTTCTATTCATGACATAATCCTACATGTGAGGGTACGCTAGCCCGGGGAACATCCTTTCGTAACATGATCCTTTTCATCCATGACACCGGACTTTCTGATTTGGTCTCACCAAGGGGGACATCTGGTCCTCTCGCTACCTTGACTAGCCTACATGATTTCCATTCCATGCATGACTTTCAATCACCCCAGTATTATATACTTCTTACACATAGTAACTTGTCATTTTATGTAGAGAATTATTTGCACCATCCTTTTGAACATCGTTTCAATGAAACATCATTTAAATCTAGGCTGGCATGCCATTTCCAAATAGAGAAGAATTTAATCAATCATTTCAATAAGAGCAATAATCGAATTGTTTATGAAATAAAGGGATGACGGGATGGCCACCCTTAAATAACTTTAGAAATATTCTAGTAAAACAACTTAAAAGCTTTTTAGCATTTGAAAATAAAATATCATTTTCAAAAGTCTTACTTGCTTACTTTGTAAGCAATTCTAAAATCATCAATATAAACATTATTAAGTTGTTTCAATATTTGAAACAAAATCAACATTCTTGAAAGTTTACTTGCTCATCTTGTAAACAAATCTTAAAATCATCTTGATAAAACAAGTTCATATCATCTCGATATTTGCCAATAAAGTAACATTTTGGAAATGCTTAATAGAGCATCATTATAAAGCACTTTCAATCATTTCGACATTTGAAATAAAATTAATATTTTCAAAACGTTGCTTGCTTACTTGTGGCGATCAACTCATGCATTTGATCTTTTCCTTGCCTTTTCCTAAACAAGTGAAAACAATCATCTTATATACACCTGTATAAAATCATATATTTGCACTCTTTGCCTTTTATTAACTTACATGCACACCTTAATTCCAACCCCTCTTTATAGTCTCATTTTATATGTGACTCTTAATATTTCAACTTTATTCCATTTTTCCTTGGTGATAAACACTCTCATCTCTTTAGTCACATATATTGATTTTATTTCACTCAATATTCCCAATTTAGGGCATTTATTTTTTTCAATCCTTTAATATACTTACTTGAAATTATAATCTAAGTTGAAGTAAGGTTTTTCAAGTTCACATCTAACTCTCTAATATTCACATATTTTTACTTAAGTATCTTAATGATTGTTTTCTCACTTTTTTCAAAATCCATCTCTAGTAGGTTAAACTCTTATAATCACTTATGGTACTTGTTTATATCCTATTGTAAGTTAAATTATATTCCAAAAATCTAGAATTTAACTTTCATTTTAATTATTCCTTAATCTGTCCATATTTGCTAAAATCAGACACACTGATTTCTTTAACTTTCGATTTATAATCAAATTAAGGTATTTAAGTTTGAAATTTCTATCATACATTAATAACTACATGAATTAACCAAAATAAATAATTCCAGCACAAAGTATTAAGTATTTAAATTTATTTAGGTATTTTTACTCTGCTGGATGGAAGTATTAATTTTGGGACGGGTCAAATCACATTGATTATTAGCCATATTTATATCCTCCAAAAAATAATTTTATTTTCATTGAGTGATATTCTATACCATATAAAATTTTTAAATCAAAATTCCTAGTACAAAAATTATTAAAAATTAATTAGTGCAGCTAATCCTGATCACCATTCTACCCTTTTTAGGCTAATTTTTTCGGATTTTTAATTCACAACTTGGTCAATATTTCATATTAAAATTAGGTAATTCCTTAATCATCATATCATGAGTTCTCACACAAATTTTTATGCTAAAAATCATTCATTTACTATTTCTTTTATATTTTGGTTTTCTATTCCATTTCTACTATGTTTTGCTCCCATCCTTGCATCTTAATTCAATATACATGCAAAACCCTTAATCATTAGTTCATAATTCTTAAACTCAACATATATCCTCTGTTTAATCATAAAATTAACTCAAGACATTATAATTTTTCTTTCATTATACCCAGGTTTGGACGTCCATTAATTCGTGCTTACAACTCACTTGAAGCCTTAGTCACTTGAACGTTCACCAAGGGTAAGATGAGCTGATGATTAATTAATTTAAAAATTCATACATGAACTTAACATGGGATATCACTACTAACTATACGCCTCTTAAAATTAAAATTTTTAGTTTCAACACTTACGAAACATTAAAGGTAACTACATACCTAGATTTTTAGGAAATTTTTTTCCCTTTAGATGAAGCTATGGACATCTAGGGTAGCCCTTCTCTTCCTCCCTTTAGGCTTTCCCTTCAAATTTCATCTCAATCCAACTTATGTATCATAAGATATGAATTAATCAAATAATTAATCAATAATTAAAATGAAAATGGGGCATTAATTAGCATGCTTCCTCACCATTCTCTACTCCACTTTTGTGTTTTAGTGGTTTTTGTCCTCTTATGCATACTTAAGCAAAAGTGATTAACTTAGTCACCTTTCTTAATTGGTTACCCTAATCCCATTCATCTTAATCAAAGGCATATAATTTAATCATTTCCATTTCCTAAAACATTCAATTTCCTCCTTAAATAAATTCCAACTATATTCATTAAGCTTAAAATCCTGGGTTTCACACATGGACGAAGACTGACCCATTGGAGAAGGCACGCAAATTTCTTGAAGGACTGAAGCCTTCAATTCAAACTAAAATATCTGCAATCCAAACTAATGATTACAAAGTGATTTTAGACATGGCTTGTAGTGTGGAGCGAGAAGAACTGGAATGGGTAAAATATCAGATCAAGAAGAGAAATGCTGAGTAGAAGAAGCAAGGCAGATTCCAAAGTAATAAGAAGCCTCATATTGAATCCCAACTTTGGAAAACTGCCTAGAAACCATCCAAGATGATCAAGTGTTTCAATTGTGGTGAGGTTGGCCATATAAATTCTCGATGCCCTCATACCAATATATTTTGTCATCATTGTGGACAACAAGGAGATCGTCAGCCTATGTGTCCACAACTTCAGGGAGGTGTACCTCAGATGGCTAATGTACCAATGCGACAACAACAGCGACAACAGAATGGACCAATATGTGTGCCTATTGCTACACATGGTGTAGGTCTAAGAGGATGACCTAATCAAATAACACAATATCAACCCCCACAACAGCCACTTGATAACTCGTAAAAATACGAGTTATCATTGCCTATTTCAGTCTATTTTTGCGTGTTAGTCCAAGAGATTAGGTTTAGTTTGCATCCATTTAGCTAAATTTTCACTCGCTTTGCATTTTAGGAGCGTTATGTGGGTTTCATGCATTTTTAGTATAAATTTGGCATTTTTAGTTCAGTTATTTAGTTTCATTCATTTTTACAGGAAGGACGGAGAATTATAGGCATGCGAGCGAGTCGAAGAATGAACATAGCCAAGTGAAGAAGCAGGTAGGTTGGAGCCCAGGCACCACCCTATATGCCTAGCCAGAAGTTCCAACACTCACACAGGAAAATGCCTCAAGAGAGTTGGCGCCTAGGTGCCACTTCACTAGCATACAGTTCATTTCGGGAAGTTTTCAAGTCACAAAGCTTACAGAGAGTTGGCACCCAGGCGCCACTTCACTAACATGCAGAGTCATCCCAGAGAGTTTCTAAGTTACGCAGCTCCAGAGAGTTGGCTCCTAGGCGCCAATACACATCCGTATGCGCGGGTTCTGCTGCGCAGGCTGTTATGTTTAAATAGAAACCTAGAGTTCCAGAGATAGGGGGAGGAGAGGCGTGGAGAGAGCCGCTAGAGCACCGCATAGAGAAGGAAAAAGATCCATTTTCCATCGCAAACGAAAGAGGAGATCCGATCTCGCTGGTGGAAGCTTCCGGGATTTAGTTCTTCTCTTTCTCATTTTCTTTCCTTTCTCTTTCCTTTCCTCTGTGTTCTTGGAGATGATTGTGAACTTGATTTTAATGGGAATTGAAGTCATAATTATGGGCTGAACCTTCCTATGGTGGGAGATATGTAGGATTTGAACTCATAGATTATGATATTTGGTTTTCTTATACTTGAATTGATAATACTATTGTGCTGTGACTTGTATTATTTGAGATTACCCTTATATATCATTCTTAATGCGTTTACAAGCTTTGCAACCTTGTGGATTGATCAAATATTCAGATTCATGCTTTGAAAAGTGGAATTTGAATAAGATCCATATATAAGGCACAGGTATTCTAGCTCTTGTTTGTGTTGGATGTTAACATGGATAGGAATATACCTATTAACCCTGTGTAATCTTGATTAGGTTATGTGGTTATCAATCTTATTTTACTTGTGTGCATGGGAACATAGCACATAGCTAAAACTTGGTTAGGTTTGTATGTGTTGGAAGACAAATATGAACATGAATGAACCTAGATTAGTAATCTCTGTACAACTAACTTAATTGGAACCAAATAACATAGTCATGATTCAATAAATTCATATTCCCACCTGTCTTAATCATCTCAAGACAATCTCAGCAATACCCACCCCACTCTAGTCATTTACTGATTTGCTTAGTTAGTTTAATTCAATTCTTCGAAACCAAATCTCATTCCTTTTACCAATTCACTTAAACAATTGAGATTTAAGGTGATAACCTGTTTAACACAATCCTCGTGGGAACGATACTCTACTCACTCTTTATTACTTGATTGACACGTATACTTACGTTAAAACGAGCATTTTAATAGACATATACGTAGCTCGTCACCACCCCGCATTGAGCAAAGTCCACAAGCCACATGTCGTATTTAGGCAACTACAATAGAGGAGGTGCAAGTTGCTAATGAGGTGGTGACGGGTAATTAATTAAATTAAGAAAATCACTAATTATCTATATATATTCTTAAAAATGCATTAGTTATGTCATGTACAAAAAAGTCATGTGAACTTTCAATCTGTGGACAATTAGCACATGTTTTATTTGATCCTGGTGCTACCCATTCATTTGTTTAATATGCATTTGCAATGAGAGTGCAACTATATTTGAAAAATATGGAGTCAACCATGAGATATCTACACCTTTGCGGGTAGTGTGTACTGCAACACAAATATGTTTGACTGTCTAGTAATTATAGAAGGTAGGTCTTATCCTGTTCATTTGATTGTATTAGACAATTGTGAGTTGGATGTGATACTTGGGATGGATTGGCTAAGTAAATGCAGTGCGGTAGTCTACTACAAAGAGAAGCAAGTCATGATCCGACCTAAGAACTGCCCACCCTTTACTTTCACTGGGAGTTCACAAGACAGAGTTCCAAAGCTAATATCAGTTGTGAAAGCAAAAAGATTAACGCGGAAGGGGTGTATAGCATATCTAGTTTCCGCAGTTGATGCGGGACTTGAAGGCAGAAGACTAGAAACTATACCCATAGTAAGAGATTTTTCCGATGTATTTCCTTAAGAGTTACCTGGTCTACCCCCAGAGTGTGAGGTAAGTATTGGATTGTATGTAGGTACTAGTCTTATGTCGAAGGAACCATATAGGATGGAACCAATAGAGCTTGAAGAGTTGACGAAGCAGCTCTAATAGTTATTAGACAAAGGCTTCATTCATCTTAATATATCTCCATGGAGTGCACCAGTCCTATTTGTAAAGAAAAAGGATGGCAGCCTTAGACTCTGTATTGATTATAGAGAGTTTAACAAGGTAATAGTAAAAAATAAATATCCATTACCATGAATTGATGTTCTTTTAGATCAATTAAAGGGTGCTAGTATATTTTCTAAGATTGATCTACAGTCAAGGTATCATTAAGTGCGAGTTTGAGATACTGATATCTCGAAGACTGCATTCTGAACCAGATATGGTCACTATGAGTTCTCGGTGATGCCCTTTGGTTTGACTAATGCACCTGCTTTCTTTACGAATTTGATGAATCGTATTTTTTGGGAGTATCTTGATCAGCTTTTGGTGGTCTTCATCGATGACATATTGATATACTCTAAAGATAATATAGAACATCAATACCATCTACGGTTAGTCTTGCAGCGACTACAAGAGCAAAAATTATATGCTAAGTTAAAAAATGTGACTTTTGGTTACCCCGTGTTTGCTTCCTTGGGCATGTGGTTTCGGGTGATGGCATAGCAGTTGATCCATAAAAGATTGAGGTTGTGGAAAACTGGATAAGACCAAGCACTGGGATAGAGGGTCGAAGCTTTCTTGGGTTAGCTGGTTATTATAGGCGATTTATAAAGTGATTCATGACAATCGCTTTGCCTCTCACCAATTTGACTAGGAAGAATGTAAATTTTGATTGGAATGACCAATGTGAGGAAGCCTTTCAAGAGTTAAAGCGGCGGTTAGTGGAAGCTCCTATTTTGGCTTGTGATATACAACGATGCATCCAAGAAATGTTTGGGTTGTGTGTTGATGCAAAATGCAAGGTGATTGCTTATGCATCTAGGCAATTAAGCTCGCATAAGCAAAACTGTCCAACCCATGACTTAGAGCTTGCAGCAGTTGTATTTGCCTTGAATCTTCGAAGGCATTATTTATATGGAGAAAGGCGTGACATCTTTATAGACCACAAAAACCTTAAGTATATTTTCACTCAGAAAGAGTTGAACATGTGACAACGACAATGGTTAGAACTGCTAAAAGACTATGACCTGACAATTTTGTATCATCCAGGCGAGGCTAATGTTTTAACCGATGCACCTAGTAGAAAGTCGGGTGATAGTAGGGCTAGTATTCTAACTGCCCTACCCATTCTTTCTGAGGAGATGAGAAGAATGGACCTATATTTTGATGTGGAAGGAGTTGTAGCTCAGATCAATCATTTGAGTCTGCATCCTACTATATTTAATGAGATTAAGGAGGCTCAGCAGAATACAACGGACATCAATTTTTTACATAGAAAGGAGTGCACCATCAAGGGTGAATTGCCAGACTTCACTATTGAGAATGATGGTATTCTTCGATTTAGAAATCAATTAGCCATCCCACGAGGAACTGTAATAATTGTAGATATATTACCAGAGGCCCATTATAGTCCTTATTCTATTCAACCTGATAGTACTAAAATGTATCAAGATTTGAAATCATAGTATTGGCGGGATAGAATGAAGAGTGATGTGGCAAAATTTGTGGCTAAGTGCTTGACTTGTCATCAAGTCAAAGTAGAACATCAAAGACCTAGCCGATTGCTACAGCAAATTGAGATACCGATATGGAAATGGGAGGAAATCATTATGGATTTTATCATCGATTTACCTAAAACTCTTGCCGAATATGACAGTATTTGGGTTATTGTTGATTGATTAACCAAGTCAGCACATTTTGTTCCCATAAGAACTACATACACAGTTGAAAAGTTGGCTTGGATCTATCACAAAAAGATTATCCATTGCATGAAGTGCCAAAGTCTATCATCTGTGTTAGAGGTTCTGTATTCACTTCTCGATTTTGGAAGGCATTGCATGCTGCAATGGGAACTAGATTAAAGTTCAGTTCAGTCTTTCTTCCTTAGATAGATGGACAGACCGAGAGAGAACCAACAACTTGAGGACATGTTTCAAGCTTGTGTGATGGATTGGGCTAATAATTGAAGCGAGTACATGCCATTGGCAGAGTTTGTATATAACAATAGCTACCACTCCAGTATACAAATGGCAACGTTTGAAGCATTGTATGGAAGAAAATGTAGATCACCACTATGTTGGGCTGCAGTAGGTGAGGCTACTATCTTGGGACCTCAGATGATTGCAAAGACTGAGGAAAAAGTTGCTAAAATTTGGGAAATGATCCTTGTGGCCCAGTCACGACAAAAGAGCTATGCAAACACTCAACGTAGACTACTAGAGTTTATGGTGGTTGACAAGGTATTTCTACGAGTCTCACCAATGAAGGGTGTGATTCGTTTTGGCATCAAAGGGAAATTGAGTCCAAGGTATATCGAACCTTATGAGATATTGGAAAGAATAGGGAAGGTGGCTTATCGATTGGCACTTCCACCCACCTTATCAAGTGTACATGATGTTTTCCATGTATCTACTTTGCGGAAGTGTGAACCAAACCCTTCTCACATGTTGCAACCCTAACAAATTAAGATTCAAGAGAATTGCAGTATCAGGAGAAGCCTATCCGAATTATTTACCGTAAGCTTAAACAGTTAAGAAATAAGTCTATTAGATTCGTTAAAGTTCAGTGAAGCAACCATACAAAAGATGAGGCAATGTGGGAATTGGAATCTAGCATGAAAGACAAGTATCCATATCTCGAGTTCTAGCTAAGTTTCGAGAAAAAAACTCTTTATAAGGTGAGTATAAATGTAAACCCTAATTTAATTTATGAATTTTAATTTACTATTAGATATTAATTGAAGTGAAAATTAAGATTATGTAATTTTAATTAAAATCATGAAAGAGAATAAGCAAATAAATAGGGTGATATTATTTAAATGATTGAATAATTATTTATCATTGGGTGAAATTAATATGGTGATTAGAACCTGAACTAAATAGAATTGAACTTGTATTATAATTTAATATGTGAAAAATATCTATCTAGAAAAAATAAATATAATAAAAACAATAAAATGAGATGAACACTAGTTTAGCCGAGTGTCCACCTAAATATAAAAGAATATATATATAGTATGAGACCGAACTTAGAAGGAAATGAGAAATTTTAAAAGAAATTTATCTGTACGGGCAAGAATGATATGTTAAATTATTTAAACTAACTTTTATAAATATATATAATAAAATTAGAAACTACCATAATTATTAAATGAATTAGCAAAAATGCACAGACCAATATGGCTGAATTTGTAATTGTCAAATGGGCCACAAATAGATAATTAAATAAGTTAGCATGAATTAAATAATTATAAAATAAGTTAAATTAGCGTGGCTTAAATAATTATGCAATTAATTATTTATGTAAATAAATAATTTGGATGGGAACCATGAGTTAAATGGAGATGATTCTAGCCTTATAATTTCATGCTTTTAGAATGAAGTAGACAACTCTACCATTAAATTAAATGGGTAGGCTCCCATTTAATTTAGATTCATGAATGAACGTTAAAAAAAGAAGAAGATATGATCATTACTACATGGATTGTAAAACATGGCTATTAAAGGATACGATACTTGATCCTATCTAAAACAATTGCTTTTATTGAGATTGTCTAATAATACGGCGATGATTCATGGAAATTGAATTGAGATAGAATACGTGAGTATATAAAAAGGAGGGAAGCTGGCACTCAACCTTTATTCAAATTAGAATACACCATCATCCAATAAGCGACATGGCAAAGAGATAATTGAGGAGATCGGCCTTAGCTATTATTTTGCTTCCCCAAATAAACAGGTACATGTAGTCATTTGAATGAAGATTTGAAGTTTAAATTTTAAATGACTGGGATATGAATAGAATTAACAATTAAATATTTTAAATGATTGAGGTATAGAAGGAGTGAGATTAATACAACCTGATACACAGATGAGATTTAGACATATAGAATTCATGGAAATGAAATTTAACTAAATAAATTATTACGGAAAGGATGATATTAGAATTTGGATCGTAGCGGGTAAGGTAGAAATATTAGCTGGAAAATATATAAGTTAAATGCACCAATATATATATGCAGATATGGTAAGTATTCAAATATACACATTATTTCATAACATTTAATATATAACATATACAAATATATAGATACATATGTAGGCTAAACGATCCCTCGCAAAGGTTCATTTAACAAAACAAATATCGATAGAGAATTTATTTTGTAACACCTTAAAAATATTCGAAATATAAAATATAAATTGTAGTCATGCAGAGTTGACTTACAAGCTAAAAGCTAAAATCACTTCACATTTAAACAAACATCAAACCGGTTAAAGATTTTGTGGAATCCATTCTACGTATTCTACTTCTTCGTTACTATATATAAATTAAAATCATTATAATCAGAAATTTAAGCTTGTGGGTTCATTCAATTAGATTTATATTAATTGGAGTGGTGGGTTTGTATTTGTGGATGGATCTATATTAATATAATGCACAAAAAAATGGTTTCTAATAATTATTGTACATCATTTAAAAGTTTGTATGTTTGTTTGTTTAACATTAATCACTGATAAGTTTTGGTAATAATATTAATTGTTGCTTATATAACTAAATTATATTATTAACTTTTGTTTAAATTATATTACTAAATTATTGTTTAATATTAAGTTGTTATTTGGTTAAACTATAAGATGTTGGAATTTATGTGTTTATATGATAGGATTTTGTAATATGATGAACTAGGCTAAAATATGAATAACTACAAAGGAAGATTAGAAAATATTACCACTTTGAAAATTTCCCTAAGAACCTAGAAGTCCTCCTGAGATTAGGATTTGCCGCATAGTAATCATTGGAAAAAGTATGGTTGGCAATAAGGAATCTATGTTAACTAGCGTTATATGCTTTGAATAAGAATTTTCACATAAACAGGCGGAGGAAAAATAATTTTAAAGTAAAAGAGGTAAGTAGGACTTGTTTTGAACTAAATGAATTATTTTGTATTTCTCAGGCATGTATATTTTGGATGTCGATGATTTGTATCTTTCTTAAAATGATTAAATCTAATTGAAAATTGATTTATTATGATGTCGAATTTAGAACTTGATTTATAAATGGTGCATGTTAGCATTATATTATTGACATATGCATGTGTACATTGTGTCTTAGCATTTTCATGAGCCATGGCTAAAGATGCTGATTGAGAAGTGTTGTTTATGATTACTGATGACAATCGGTGACATACCGCCGACTGGGATCAGGATATGATTTAGCCATTGGTGGATGTGGGCCATGACAAACCATCGGGCCATTGTGATGTGATATTTTGAATTGTGAATGCGTTTAGCTATTTATTGGTATTTATTTTGAGACTAGTATGTAGAGACTGGTGCTCGGGCACGAGTGTCTGAGCTGAGCCATGGACGTAAGTTTGTGGTGAGGCCATGGGTGTGTGGAGATCATGGCAGGATATCAAATTCGCTTCCTTGTCATTGGACTTGGTATGGTGTTTCTGCATTTGATTGTCTCGTGCTTAGCACTGATGTAAGACGGGGCAAGATATCGAACCTCCCTACTAGATTTAACTTATGTGATCAGAAGATCATGTGTATGATACACTATTGGAATGATTGATCATGAGCATTCATATGGTATTGATTTGAACATGATTTATGATTTATTTGAAAATATGCATATTGTTTAAAACTCAATTTGTTTTAATTTATGTGTTGGTTCTACTTACCGAGTTTGCTCGGACTCACTCTATTTCCTCCTAATTTAGATGACAGGTATGCGGGTGGAGGCCAACCCCTGGTTGGTACACCAGATCGGACTAGGGATGAATCCAAATTATAATTATTTATTTTGAGTTTTAAGAGTGACGTAGGGACAACATAATTATCTATATATTTTATGAATTCGAGCACTTGGATGCAACTCGGTTTATATTTGATGAGATATTTGGTTTATAGTAGTCTATGAAACATTTGATATTACATAATAATTTATATTATTTCACCTGTGTGTTCTCCCCATTATCACTGATCCTGTCATATTGGTAGTGACTGTTGATAGTCGACGGGGCATTACAATCTCCATAATATTCCCTTAAAATTTAACTAAATGTAGTAACTTAAAATAGCCATAAATGATTTTCTATTTCTAATTATTCACCTTTCATATAAGAAAGCAATATACTAAATATCATTGATATGAATCATTATTCTGCTAAGTTAATGATTATTCACAAACCTCATTCTCTTTGGAAAATTTCATCCTTTAATTTGAAGAATAATCATTACCATATTGGAAAAATTCTCCAATTAACTTCCATTTTGCTAAATAAAGTACCACAATTAGAGCACAAACTTAAATCAAAGGATTCCTAAAACATCCTTCACTTACAAACAATCATTAAAAGCAACTCAACCATACTAGTGATCTTTCATAAATAATGCAATGAAGAAAAATATATCATTCTCATATATTCTATTATAGTCTCTTCTTGACATCGTTATGTCAAATAAATTTCACAATTTACATCAAAACCTAATAGTGTCATTCCACTACTAATTATCATCAAAATCAGTGTTAATAGCACATCAAAGTTTCACAGTCAAAATTTTATTAAAGCTTTCAAATTTAAGCTCATATGTTACTGAGTAAATATCTTTCTCCACTGCTAAATAAAGAAAAAAATTTCATCTGCCAATATCTTGCTAGTTGAATATCCACAAAATCAAGTCATCAAATGTAACACCAAATTCTATAGAATAAAACCAAATAGAGTAGTTGTGCTTAGCACAGAGCATTAAGTAATGAGGGTAAACAAGACATATACAAGATGGTCATAACCCCACTAGCTTTGTTTCAGAAAATTTTCCTCGATTACCACAATAAGCAATTTGCATTAACCTTAATCATAACAAAGAAGACAAATAAGCAGCCTAAGGTCTCTAATCTATAATCCTAGACTAGTGCACCCCACTAGCCTAAATGTAATCAATTATCCCTATCACGATGTTGCACACTGCAGTTCTTACCTATTATATGCTTTGATACTATTTTCTAACGCTCGACCGACAGAATCAAAGATTGCTACTAAAGTACAAGATCAATGATAATGAGATAACATATATAGGTGCAATAACATAATTCCTTAAACCATCATGAACCAGATATTTCATTAATTTCAAATTAAACTAAAACCAAATGATTAAGCTTGTGAATTACATACTTCACATTTCCACTAATCGCTCTTTATAAATAAAAAAAATAGATAACTCTAGATCCAAATTCATAAAGTCCTAACCTCATCTGGTACACCAACCCCATGTTGATATCCACCTGCATATTTGTTACCTAAAAAAAATTAACAAAATATGATGAGTCTGGTCAAACTAAGCAAGTAGAGCATATAAATGTAAATGAATAAAACTTGAGTAAACAGTATGCATAGGGGTTGACAAAATGTAGATTAAATCACAAATCCAAATCAGATTTAAATCCATATTAAACATATGTTAATGTCCGAGCATGAATCAATGCATCAAATGCATGTCATTTCTCTAATCCATCCAACAAGGTCTTAAGTGGAATGGGGATGTATGGTATCTCGCCCCATAATCCAACCCACTGGACAATCTAGGTTACCATAACTGTATCTCAGCACGAGTGGCCAACCTTGCATAATACGTATAGATACAGAACACCTTTTTGCAAATCAAAGGTATAATTGATACCCTGTTGCACTCACCACACAGCCACAACCACGCTGCACCACATTACGTGAACGACTCTTGCCTCAACTATTACATTAAAGACCATCAGTCCCACAAACTGGGTTATAATATACACCATCCAAATCACAAGGGTTAGACAAATCAGGTCTGCAGCTCACCAATTAGACAGGTAAGTCTAAATCGATGTCATCCAAGCTATCACATCCTGATCCCCAGTTAGGATGTGTCGACGGTCATCACTGATGGTCCAATAATAACACTTTATAAATCCACAATTACAACCATGACTCATGAATATGCTAGCATACCAAGCAATACATGTCAATGTCATAATATATAATACTAGCATGAATAAATGGACAAACTCAGCATCACAATAAATCGTCATAACCAATAATATTTATTAACTTAAAAATTACAAAACAATGTCATCCAGAACATCCATGCTCGTAATTAAACAGTTTAACATAAAATCAAAAAGGGAAGAAAAGAGTTATACTTGCCTTGTGTAAATCTCCTATCCTTTCTTGTATCGTATTTCATTATAATGCTCAAATCATCGCATTGGAAAACAATACTTTTTCTTTCATTAATATTTTAACTCAAATTAACTCTTTTATAGTGATATGACAAGATATCTTATAATTGCCAAATTACTGTTCTGCATTATTTTTCTACATTGTATTCAACCATATCTTATAAATATTCAATTTTATTTATTAAATAATATTCTGATATTATTAATTACTAACTAACAATCATTTGGGCTCCAAAACTTAATATGATCGCAGGCAGGCATTCCCTTAATCACATTAACTTTTAGCAATCTATTTTGTATTCAATTTAATTCTCAATATTCAAAAAATATTTAATAAAATGTTTCCACATGAATCAACTCGATAATTACATATTTTAACTAACCATGTCATTGTAAAAATTTATTAATTAAGTTTAAATTTTTATTTTGATTATTCTGCAATATGTCCATATTTGCTAAATTAAATACACTGAAGTCTCTTAATTATTTTTATAATCAAATCAAAGTGTTTAAATCTGAAATTTCTATCATACATCCATAAATACATAAGTTAATGAAAATAAATATTTTTATTATAAAATATTAATTAATTATATTTATTTATGTATTTTTATTCTGCTGAATTAGGGTATGAGTTCAAGGATGGGTCAAATCACGTTAATTATTACCCACATTTATATCGCTCAAAAATTAATTTTTATTTTTTTGAGTGACATTCATGATTTATTATATATCATATAAAATTTTCAGCCTCAGTTTAATTGTATAGAAATTATTAAAAATCAATTACTGCAGCTAATCCTAACAACCATTCTACCCTACTTAGGCTAATTTTCTTAGATTTTTAATTTACAAATCACAAACAATTTTAATCTACAAATTTTATCGTTCATTAATGGCTATATAAAGAGCTCTCGAAAAAAGTGTCATATTAAAAGTAGTTTGTTTACTATTTCTTTTATATTGTTTATTTCTATTCCAGATGTATTACATAGGTTATTCAAGGTAACTTATAAACCATTACAATTGTTAATCTAAATCACTAAACACAGTTTTAATCATATTTGTAACACATATATCATAGAAAATAACTTATTTAGTCTTGATCCAACAATTTGGATCATGAGATTATATTTTTAATTAAACTTTTAATGGTTTAGATCAACTGGTTACACTTTCCACTAATATAAAGATTATTGAGATAGATTTGTAAATTCTCAAACCTAATTACTCATCAAGGTGTCCACATATGATCTAACATTATTTCTCTATGTAAAATTAAATTTACACACACCTAATCGGTTAGATCATCGGATTATACATTTAATCATAGATTGGACTTATTTAATCTGATTTTCACTTGATCGAAAGCTATTGTTGTTAAATCCCATGAAATGACCTAGATCTATCTTCTCCAATCAATATTAAACAAAAATAAACTTATCGCTAACCTTTTTGAAGGAATTCCAAGGCTGAGATTGGGCTGGATTTCTTAGTTCTTCCTTCCCCTGCCTCTCTCTCTCCTCTTTCTCTTCCTCTTCCTCATTCTACTTTGATCTAAAATGTCCAGCTCTCCCTACTTGTCAGCCCCAGAAATATCCAGCAGCTGGCCACCTCGATATGTTAAACTTTTATTTTATTAAGTATTTAACTACCTCGGTTATTAGCAAGCCAAGTGTAGCCTTTTAGAGAAAAATGGGTTGACCTTAGCCTTGCTTACATCAATGGTCTGTGCATAGCAGGAATTTCTTTTCATTTTATATTTTGGACCACTTTCTTATTATTTATTTTACACACCTAAGTTGCTAAAATTTGCAATTTCACACCCGATTTTTTGTAAAATATCAAAATACCCCTATTTTACTTCAAAACTTTCCCAAATTCATACTAATAACATATTTGAATATTTTCTATATATTAATAGCAAAATTTAAATATTTGAAACAGGTATTATCATATAAAAATTTTAAAAAATATTTATTATCGTGAAATCCATGTTATTTGAAACTTAGTAAATGTGAGATATATTGAAAGCCTGTTTGGCGTGTATATTATTGTTGTAAAGTTATACAAAAATGCGTATGTTAAAAAAAAATTAAATTACAATTTTAGAAAAGTGAGATTGAATTACAAATTAAAAAAAGGGGTAAATAATGATTTCATAAAGATTAGAAATTAAAATGAATTTTTATAAATTTTTCGGGAAGGAATTTCAAAATTGTGAATTATAGCAATTGAAACTGTTTAAATTCACGGACTTATGGAAAAATAAAAATAAATAGGAAAATTTGGGCCAGTTAGGGGTCCTAATTAAGGCTTATATTCATCTATGTTATTTTTATTATATCTTCAAATGTATAATTCGGATCAATAAGAGAATTTAATAGAAAGTATTAAATTATGTGCTCTTTAATCTAGATGGATTAGATTATGAAAAATAATTGATTAAAATGCTTAACTTAAGTGCATCAAATGTGTCCCCAGAAGTCAAACCCATGCAAGCGTATATGTACAGAACCTCCCATTCATAAATTTTTATTTTTAATTAATTGTTCATTAAATTGATAGGATATTTAAGGTCGTTTGAGATGAAATTTTATAGGTAAGCCTATTCTAACATACCGTACATACTGAACGGACTAGATTATGAAAATTATGTTATAAAAAATTTTAAACAATCAGAATTACATAAGATTTCATAAATTCATTTTAAATGCCAATATCTTAAACCATACACATTATTTTGATATGAAAATTTAGATGCATGGTTAAATTTATATATTCTATAATATGGATGGATTGGATTATAAAAAATGATTAAATAATGCATTTACATAATTTCAAATTTTACATTGAAAAACGTGCATGAATTCCATCAATGCATGGTACGTCCCTATCCCATGGAACATGCATATGTATCATTTTTACCGTATATTTCGTATGTTATTAATTGGAATTATTATATATAGACAACTCCATTTCATACAAGATTTCATGAGTAAGTCTAAATTAATGTACCCTACTTAGTGAACGGATTAGATTATATAAAACATAGTTAAGGATGGGTATAAAAAAATTAAAATTTCAATAAATTACATTAGTTAATTTCCAATGCCTATATCTTAACCAGTTTGGATCATTTTGATATGAAATTTGATATGAACGGTTAATTTAGTATACTTTACAATATAGAGGGGGTGGATTATAAAAACACCTTTAGAAAATTTTAAAACAACTTTTGAATTATGTAAAACAATATATATACACATATATTCTTTTAATGGGATGACAGCTATGTCCAAAAAAAAATTGCTGATGAAAAGTGAAATGAATTAATGTAATGTCCAGAGGCAATTGGCTTAGCAAGAGTCGGTTGGAATATATATATATATATATATATATATATATATATATATATATATATAAATTAAAATGCAGGTTATATAGCTGTGTTTAAAAGACGGTAAATGATCGACGTGTAATTTCACAATTCATTTGCCCAACTTATGCGTGATGGAACGAAATGTAACATAGACAGCTGCAACTGAATCTGTCATCCTTGGATTTGTGGACTTAATGCATGGTTAAAATTCAATTCAAAAAGGGCAGGGCATAAATAGATGCGCAGCGCAGAAAAAAAATGATGATAATAAACAGCAAGAGGAGAGCTTAGACGTATAACAACATTGGGTTGGAAAGAAAAATTAATAGAGACCGTGGAGGAAGACCAGACATCTAAACAGGTTCAATTATAATTTTTCTCTTTCACCATACATAATCTCACGTATTAGGCATTTTAAAAATTTTCTAAAACCTGTTGACGTCCAAAGGTGATTAAATTAACTATTATTATTATTTTTTATTCACCTAATTCAGCATCCAAAATAGGTATAGGTTTATATATTTTCTTTTTGCTTCACAATTCAAACAGCCCTTATAAATAAGAATTTTTTTAAAAGGGGGGCTGATATACGTTCTGTTAATTAAATTAAAACAAATTATTTTCTGTATCGTTTTAAGATATTGATGATATTGAAACTATATTCGTTATCTGCATATTTAATTTTTTTCCTTTTCTATGCCCAGTTGATGTTAAGTGGGATAGACTTTGAAAAAAAAAAAAAAGGAGGAAGCAAGGTGGGACAGCCTTGAACGTCCAGCAGCAGAATTGTTGGTTTGAATTTCTTCTATAAAAAAAAGAAACGGGGTGAAGGAGAAGCTTGGAACGTCCAGCAGCCTTGAGCATAAAATGAAATCTATAATAAAAATAGTGAAGCAATAGGAAGGCTTAGACGTTGTGGTGCCCTGAACCGAGGCGTCACAATTGTCCTTACTCCAAGATCTTGTCGATTGGTAAGTGTGAATCAGGATTGTTGCCCTGATCACGCGGCGGGTACTTAATTAGATCTCGTCTAATTTTTCTTTTCTTTTTCTTTCATCACATAAAGACACGTACTTATCATCAAATCTCATTTATCATTGATAACATTCATACTTGTTTTTGTACAATACAGGCTATTTTAACTTGATCATTTCATACATATATAATTTGAAAACTCCTTATCATATGTTCATGTCATACCATATACAGATCAGCATATCATAACATTTTCTTCATACCTTATTTTTCCTTTCCTTCTTGGCCTGTGTTGTACCTGTCTATGGTTTTAAAAGCAAAACGTGAGTCGAAACTCAATAAACAAGCGTTTTTCCATTTAAATGCATTTCTCCCATTCAATAGTAGACACTTATCAAATGATCTACTATCAACCAGTGGAAACCTTCTCATAAAACCTTTCATAAAACATATGCTTGCAAACTTAACATGTAAACCTCTTTTTCATGAACATAAAAACATTTTTCATAAAATTTTCTTTTTCTAAGGACATTCTCATGTCCTTAAAACATTTTCCATAAAACCTTTTTAAAACAAGCATATGCATCATGCAATACATTTCTGTCCGTCTGGTAAGTGACATTTATCAAGTGATCACCTTTTCCTCCTTAGGAGAGAAACCATTTCATTTGATAACTCGCGAGTCAGGCAGTTATCCATGTTCTTCTCCCATTTCAGGGATGGCGCCGCCGACATTTTGCCTTTTGAAGCGACTTGGCCTATGTAGAGGGGGCCCATCTTGCAACCGCGTCCGGTCTGCATATCCTCTAAAGTAGACCAAGTACATAACTCATGTGCACATTCCTTTCTCCATATTCATATGTTAGCATGTTTTTTTTATAAAACTCCACAGACCCTAGTCTGTGACTTTTCCTTTTTAAAACTTGATGCTATCATGTCATTTCAAAATAGTACAGACCTCGACCTGTATTCCCTTTTCTAACTTGAAAACTTGGCACAACCTAAGTTAACAAGTTAATAAAAATATTTTGTAAGGATGACCAACCTTAAATAATTTTGAAAATATTTAAATAACACATTTCTAAATCATTAAAGGAAGTATTTGAGAAATAATAATTTCAAAACCTTTTCAAAATGTTTTTAAATAATTTTTTAGCGGTAAAATAATTTCGAAAACATTTTAATATCTAAAGACAAAAGATTTTGCAAACGCTTTTCTTCCCATTTCTGGGCTTTTCATGAACAAAGGATATACCAATGCATAATTCATTTTCTTTATATGGTATCATATTCTTTGTCCACATGACAGATGAGTTACTTCTATATGAAGGTAAGCTTGTATGATCCTTTGGTCATTACCTTAAAAATCTTCATTTAAATCGATTATCGGTTGGCCTTCCTTAAATCCATTTCAAAATATTTTAATAAATTATTTTTAAATTCGTTCGATAAAACTAAATATTATTTGGAAATCAAAAATTTTCCTTTTCCATTATAATGCAACCATGTCCACCTTTCTCCTCATTTTCATAAGGACTTGCTTATGATAAAGCAATTCCCGCATATCTCAACATTTTTCCTTACTTCCATATGAATTTGCTTATAATAAAACAATTCCAACCTATTCCATGGTTGCAATATAAAACATAGAAAAATCATTTTCAAAAAGTTTACTTGCTTACCTATGTTTTGCTTCAGACTGAATCCTTTATCCTTTCCTTTTCTTTTCCTATACAAGTGAAAAGGATATACATACTTTATCATACATATGTTATATTCATTTATGACCTTATTTTCCTCCATAATTTCTTATACAGGTTAACCTCAAAAATACTTGGTCATTATTTCCTAATGTGGATTTTTATCCATAAATCCTTAAAAATTCCATCCTTAGATTTAAATATTAATCTCAAATTTTCTCCAAAATCACGCTGGTACTGTAGCAAATCACTGTTCACCTGAGGTTACTGTTCACAGAGACGTGGTTACAGTTCATGGCTTCCAAAAATTGATATTTTTTCCAAAAATAAAAAATACCATGACATAGCTTATGCTTAGTATATCATGGAAAATTCCATACATCTTGAATTTATCATCATTTACTTGGCTAAATAAATTATTTTTTCCATCTGCTAAAATCAACATAAATTCACTTAAGCATAATCCTTAATTCCAAAAATCATAAAATTAATATATCATCATTCCAACATCATATTTATCATAATCATACACCCCAAATCATCATTTATCAATTTTGGAGCATTATTTTCACATATTATATGCTATCTTCCCGAATACCCTATCTTTGCTCCAAATTTTTGATGTTTTGGCATAATTAGAATTAAGCATTATATATATACTTATTTTCTCATGCTTAGGCATTATCTAAGCATGTTTTTACCATACTTAACATTCAAAAGAAATTTGGATAGAAATCACATACCCGAAGTAGAGATACCTCTTTTTCCAACACTTTCTCTCTCTAACTTTCTCCTTCTTTTTCTAAAGGCGAAAAACGTGTTTGGGGGTGGTAATGCTTGAATTTTTTAAGCTTGGAGTGCCTTTGGTCGTTCTCACCTTTCCCCCTATTTATAGTTTTTTATTTTTCAAGAAATTGGAATTTACCCCCTTAGCTTGAGGTATTTAATTATAAAAATTTATTTTTTTCTAATTTTGAAAAAATTCCTTGAGCCAAGAGCAGCCACCCTAGGGCTGCTCCAGCCCACCCTATGCAGCCCTATTTTTATTTATTTTTTTAATTTTTAAAATTATTTAATTTAAGCTAATTAAATCCTAACCGTTGGTTTATGATGATGATGATCATGGACCATTGATTTGGTCAAATGCTCAGCCACCCTAGCCTGCCATGCTCTTCTGTAGCTGCTGTTTTAATTAATTTTTTATTTTTTAATTTTTTATTTAAATAAAAAGTCAAAAACAACATTTATGAAAAAGTTAAGTTACTATTTGATCACCATTTGACGTTTCATCTTGACCTTTGATTTATGATTTTCATCACATATTAACCCATTCATCATGATCATCATGAATTTTTAACCATCCATAAAAAATTTCATTAAATTTCGACGCCCAGATTGCAAATTATGAATTTTTTTCTATTTTTCCACTAAAATCCAAATTTGTATTAAAATAATAAAAAGTAATGCTATTTTGTCTTGTAGTGTTTAAATCCCTATTTTGTCTTTTTGTGATTAAGTTAATCCAAGTGATTAACTCTTAATCATGTGTCTTAATCTTCGGTTACTATTCACGATCACTATTCATGTGCACTATTCACATGGGTTAAATTCTTAATTGCATTATTTTAACCTCTAGTACACACATTTGCTAATATAACATATTTCATGAATTTTATTTATCATAAAAATCAGTACAAAAATCTATGTATTATTCTAGGATTGCGGGTTTCACAATCCTCCCCCTCTTACAAAAGGTTTCGTCCCGAAACCTATTACAACCCATCACACCTCTGCTGCGCCTTTCATATACTGGGTTTTTATATAGAGACGCTATTCATTACTTCTACTAACAGTGCAGGAGTAGTTGATATGGAAATCACATAATGTCATCATTAATTAATTCATCATCCATACATGCAATTTCTTCCTCTCCTTGTTCTTGTGACTCTTCGTGAGTCAACGCATACATCCGCACTGGGTTAGTAGAGGTACCTTGTTGGTTGGCAGCCATATTCCTTTGCTGGGCAGACCTCCCTTGACCTCTTGTTTCTTGTGCTTTGTTTGGACATTTGGTGGCAACGTGTCCTACTTGATCACAAATGAAGCACTTTAATAATTTTGCCTCAGCACTTCTGCAATTCTTTGCTATATGACCGGTCTGGCAACACCTATAACATTTATTAGAACCCTTTAAACATTTACTAAAATGACACCTTTGACAATTTCTACACATTGGAGCACCTACTGAGATGGAGTTTGACTTCATTATTCTTGTTACTATCTTCTTGCTCCTTTCTTTTCCCATATCATGCTCCTGGGTGTCAAAATTAAACTGCTCTTGTTCTTCTTGGGTTCTTAATGTTTCTAATTCTAAGGCTCTTGCACTTTTTATACTTGAGGCATAATCTCTAATCAAATGAGGTGCAAGGCCTTCTCTTAAACACGACTTCAACCCTTGCTGAAACCTTTGTGCCTTATTTTCAGGCACATTTGCTATCCATGGAACAAATCTTACCAGGGCATTAAATTTTGCAGTCATTTCGCCCTGACATAATTGTTCGAACTCAATCACCTTTTGACTTTGGAGACCAGCTGGAAGGTACTCCTTATTAAATTCTTCCATAAATTCTTGCCACGTGACCTCTTCCAAGTGTGGCATAGTAACTAGTAGAGTCTCCCACCATTCCTAGGCATCCTCAACCAATAAGTGGGTGGCGCACAATAACTTCTGTTGATCATTGCATGGGGAGATTCTAAATAACTTCTTAATCTCAATCATCCATTGCTCGGCTTTAATAGGGTCCGGTTCGCCTGCAAACTTAGGGGGTGTTGTGCTAGGAAAACACTAATAGCACTTCTATCAGCTTCTAATAGGCTATCTTCCATTTCTATTATAGGGGTAGGGTTGACCAATGGGCTGATTCTTTCCCTATCCTTGTTTCCTAGCTGGGCATGTTGATGCTTCTCCCATAATACTTGGATCATGCCCATGGCTTGTGTTGTCCATTGCTGCATTGCTTTCTCAATAGTTGCAGCTACCATTTCCTCTATTTGCTTTTCTTGGTTAATTCCTCTTTCTATACGGGGTTCAGAACTAACCTCTTCTCGTCGGTGACGAGTTCTTTGTTCTGATTGCTCCTCCTGCCCTGGTCGCTTAGACCTATTACTGGTCTCTCCTTTTTCTTGTTGACTTACAACTTCATCATTCGCGACCGTCTTTCCTTTGTTTAACCTAGCTCCCGCTCTGGTGATAGGCATCTTTCTATATATTCAAAAATCATATCGTCAATAATTCATAGCATAATCAATCATATAAATCACTAATCATACATATTTATTATACAAGTGTAAAATATTTGCAATTGTATTTAAAACAACCTATATTCATATATCATTTCAAAAGTCAAAAGAGACTTTTGTTATCTTCCTCTACCCTTTTCTTATCACATATACTCTACTTAGCTAGTGCTAGACCAACCAAGTCATCTTTACTTTTCTTTTTTCCGCTTCTATTTACCAATCCTAATTTTGATATCAACTTTGTGATATCAAATCTTTTCTTTCCGCGCCATTACCAATCCTTGCTCTGATACCAACTTCTGTGGCGCCCCGAACCAAGGCGTCACAATTGTCCTTACTCCAAGATCTTGTCGATTGGTAAGTGTGAATCAGGATTGTTGCCCTGATCACGCAGCGGGTACTTAATTTGATCTCGTCCAATTTTTTTTTCTTTTTCTTTCATCGCATAAAGACACATACTTATCATCAAATCTCATTTATCATTGATAACATTCATACTTGTTTTTGTACAATACAGGTTATTTTAACCTGATCATTTCATACATATATAATTTGAAAACTCCTTATCATATGTTCATGTCATACCATATAAAGATCAGCATATCATAAAATTTTCTTCATACCTTCTTTTTCCTTTCCTTCTTGGCCTGTGTTGTACCTGTCTATGGTTTGAAAAGCAAAATGTGAGTCGAAACTCAGTAAGCAAGCGTTTTTCCATTTAAATGCATTTCTCCCGTTCAATAGTAGACACTTATCAAGTGATCTACTATTAACTAGTGGAAACTTTTTCATAAAACCTTTCATAAAACATATGCTTGCAAACTTAACATGTAAACCTCTTTTTCATGAACATAAAAATATTTTTCATAAAACTTCCTTTTTCCAAGGACATTCTCATGTCCTTAAAACATTTTTCATAAAACCTTTTTAAAACAAGCATATGCATCATGCAATACGTTTCTGTCCGTCTGGTAGGTGACACTTACTAAGTGATCACCTTTTCCTCCTTAGGAGAGAAACTATTTCATTTGATAACTCGTGAGCTAGGTAATTATACATGTTCTTCTCCCATTTCAGGGAGGGCGCCGCCGGCATTTTGTCTTTTGAAGACACGGCCTATGTAGAGGGGGCCCATCTTGCAACCGCGTCCGGTCTGCATATCCTCTAAAGTAGACCTAGTACATAACTCATGTGCACATTCCTTTTTCCATATTCATATGCTAGCATATTTTTTATAAAACTCCACAGACCCTAGTCTGTGACTTTTCCTTTTTAAAACTTGATGTTAGCATGTCATTTCAAAATAGTACAGACCTCGGCTTGTATTCCATTTTCTAACTTGAAAACTTAGCACAACCCAAGTTAACAAGTTAATAAAAATATTTTGTAAGGATGACCAACCTTAAATAATTTTGAAAATATTTAAATAACACATTTCTAAATCATTTAAAGGAAGTATTTGAGAAATAGTAATTTCAAAATCTTTTTAAAATATTTTTAAATAATTTTTTAGCGGTAAAATAATTTCGAAAACATTTTAATATCTAAATACAAAAGATTTTGCAAACGCTTTTCTTCCCATTTCTGGGTTTTTCATGAACAAAGGATATACCAATGCATAATTCATTTTCTTTATATGGTATCATATTCTTTGTCCACATGACAGATGAGTTACTTCTATATGAAGGTAAGCTTGTATTATCCTTTGGTCATTACCTTAAAAATCTTCATTTAAATCGATTATCGGTTGGCCTTCCTTAAATCCATTTCAAAACATTTTAATAAATTATTTTTAAATTCATTCGATAAAACCAAATATTATTTGGAAATAAAAAATTTTCCTTTTCCATTATAATGCAACCATTTCCACCTTTCTCCTCATTTTCATAAGGACTTGCTTATGACAAAGCAATTCCCGCATATCTCAACATTTCTCCTTACTTCCATATGAATTTGCTTTTAATAAAACAATTCCGAAATATTCCATGGTTGCAATATAAAACATAGAAAAATCATTTTCAAAATGTTTGCTTGCTTACCTCTGTTTTGCTTCAGTTTGAATCCTTTATCCTTTCCTTTCCTTTTCCTATACAAGTGAAATGGATATACATACTTTTTCATACATATGTTATATTCATTTATGACCTTATTTTCCTCCATAATTTCTTATAGAGGTTAACCTCAAAAATACTTGGTCATTATTTCCTTATGTGGATTTTTATCCATAAATCCTTAAAACTTCCATCCTTAGATTTAAATATTAATCTCAATTTTCTCCAAAATCATGCTGTTACTGTAGTAAATCACTGTTCACCCGAAGTTACTGTTCATGGGTTCAAAAATTGATATTTTTTCCAAAATAAAATACCATGACATAGCTTATGCTTTGTATATCATGGGAAATTCCATACATCTTGAATTTATCATCATTTACTTGGCTAAATAAATTATTTTTTCCATCTGCTAAAAATCAACATAAATTCACTTAAGCATAATCTTTAATTCCAAAAATCATAAAATTAATATATCATCATTACAACATCATATTTATCATAATAATACACCCCAAATCATCATTTATCAATTTCGGAGCATTATTTTCATATATTATATGTTATCTTCCCGAATACTCTATCTTTACTCCAAATTTTTGATGTTTTGACATAATTCTAATTAAGCATTATATCTATACTTATTTTCTCATGCTTAGGAATTATCTAAGCATGTTTTTACCCTACTTAACTTCCAAAAGAAATTTGGATAGAAATCACATACCCGAAGTGGAGATACGCCTCTTTTTCCCACACTTTCTCTCTAAAACTTTCTCCTTCTTTTTCTAAAGGCCAAAAACGTGTTTGGGGGTGGGAATGCTTGAATATTTCAAGCTTGGAGTGCCTTTGGTCGTTCTCACCTTTTCCCCTATTTATAGTTTTTTATTTTTCAAGAAATTGGAATTTACCCCCTTAGCTTGAGGTATTTAATTATAAAAATGTATTTTTTTCTAATTTTGAAAAATTCCTTGAGCCAAGAGAAGCCACCCTAGGCCTGCTCCAGCCCACCCTATGCAGACCTATTTTTATTTATTTTTTTGATTTTTAAAATTATTTAATTTAAGCTAATTAAATCCTAACCGTTGGTTTATGATGATGATGATCATGGACCATTGATTTGGTCAAATACTCAGCCACCCTCGCCTGCTAGGCTCTGCTGTAGCTGCTGTTTTAATTATTTTTTAATTTTTTAATTTTTTATTTAAAAAAAAGTCAAAAACAACATTTATGAAAAAGTTAAGTTACTATTTGATCGCCATTTGACTTTTCATCCTGACCTTTGATTTGTGATTTTCATCACATCTTAACCCATTCATCATGATCATCATGAATTTTTAACCATCCATAAAAAATTTCATTAAATTATGAATTTTTTTTTATTTTTCCACTAAAATCCAAATTTGTATTAAAATAATAAAAAGTAATGCTATTTTGTATTGTAGTGTTTAAATCCCTATTTTGTCTTTTAGTGATTAAGTTAATCCAAGTGATTAACTCTTAATCACTTTTCTTAATCCTCGGTTACTATTCATGTCGGTTAAATTCTTAATTGCATTATTTTAACCTCTAGTACACACATTTGCAAATATAACATATTTCGTGAATTTTATTTATCATAAAAATCGGTACAAAAATGTGTGTTATTCTAGGATTGCGGGTTTCACAGACGTCCAGGCAGATTTAGGAATGTCTGATTTTAGCTTTTTGTCATTTCTGTTAATTATAACGCATGGATAAATCTCATGAAAGCATAGCTTAAATAGTATTTAAATAATTCAAAAACAAATTCTACCCAAATACTTGGACGACTACCACTTACGTCCACAGCAGACCTATGTGATTTTTATTTTTGATTTATGATTTTACAACCTATAGATATGGTTCTTTAATATTAAAGGGGTTACTGTCTACATTTAGATTGAATTCAAGGGAATTCACGTGAATTATGAAAATTACAAGCAAAAACATTTAACCGTTAACTATAAAAAGTAAAAATGAAAATTTCTATTTTACATCACTATTACCTGTATGAATAATATGATATGGGTAGAAACCATAGTACATTAGTAATATATATGGTTTAAGGAAGGAATGAGTATGCAAGATTAAAAGTATAGTGTAAATATGTAAGATAATCATTTTCATTTATTTAGGAAAAGGAAAAGAAAAAGCTGAGGAGGCAAGTTGATATCCTAAGGTAAGCAAGTAACGCCTTGAAATGATTTATTTTCAAAATGTTAAATGACTTGTAATTTATTTCTTGTTGGAATTTTTCAATATTATTTAAGGATTACCATCTCCATAATGTGATTTGAAAAATGTATTTATTAATCCCTTTTATAAATGATTATGCCATTTTCTTAATTTGAAAAGAGAGAAAAATGATAAATGCAATTATTTCTTGAAGTTATGCTATCATGTGTATGTTGCATGGTGCACAAAGGTACAGGTCCATTCTAGAGGTGTAAGCGGACCAAAGTCCCTCTCTAATGTGATCGAGTCGCTGATATAGGCCCAAAGGCCGGCGGTGCCCTCCCTAAAATAGGGGGTAGATGAATTGATAGACGCCTAGCTAGCATACCATCTAAGGAAGGTTTAAGGCATGAATGTGGAATGTGCATTTGCATGTGCATTATTTATGAAATGCCGAATTTTAGAATGAAAATGTTTACTTAAATGAAAATACTTGCTTACTGAGTCTAGTACTCACATTTTATTTTTTTTCCAACCGTAGACGGGTATAACAAGGTTTAAAAAAATGTCTCAATTTAGAGACCCTTAAGGTTGTATTGTTCTCATATATTCTGATGAATGGTGAGGTTTTGAGAGTACAGTACTATAAGATTACAAAAATTGATGTTGTAAAAGGAATTTTAGTGATTTGTAAATATTATATGATTTTGATTGCCAGTAAATGATTGCTTGTAAATTGAAATCGGATAGAATTGAAAACCCCGCAGTGTGAACAGAGCTACAATCCTGCTCACAGTTTACTAACTAAACGATCCTGGAGTAGGGTTTAGGCGCCTCGGGTTCGGGGCGCCACAATTATGTACACATATTTGCAAAAAATATAAATTTTCTTCCAAATTTTAAATAAGGGGTTTACAAAGTGATTGGCCTGGTTGGAACCAGTTTAACTAATTAATTAAACCGGTTTGAACAGTTGATATCGTTCTTGCGTATTTATGATCTAATAAATATGAAAATTTTAAACTATATTAATAAATATTTATATTCGTAACTCCTTACAAAATAAATTAAAATTACAATATACCATTTTAATTACTAGAGTATGTAATAAATTAGAAAATCTTTTCAAATATACATTACCTAGAAATAGATATAACATCAAAAATTAATATTAATAACTGATATAAAAGAAAATGTAATATTCTATTAATCTTAGTTTCTTAAAATTTATTTTTGTGCTTTCATTAACTACCCATTTCCAAACATATCTAATGTAATAAGAAATAAAAAATAGTGGTTAATTGATTAAATTATTTTTTACTAATAAATCACATAAAAAATTCAAGTAACTAATTTTTTTTAAAAAAATTTGCTCAATTGTATAAAAGAATTTTTAAAGAAAAACAATTTATATTCCAAATTCTAATTATTTGCTTGAATAGCAGTACATAGAATGCAATGAACAAATATTTTCTGTTAAAATATAATAATTAAATGTATATTATAATTTATAATAGATAAAGTCTATAACTTAATGACGAATTGTAATTATGTATAGAATATTTAATTATATATTAATAAATATAAATTTTGATAACTCCTAATAAAATAGTTAAAATTAGAACCGACAGCCTAGTATTTTATGTTGAAATTTAATAGCATATTATAATACATATAAGTTTGTGAACAAATGCATTGATAAAAAAGATTTCTAGTTTACCATTAAAAATGTTTGTGAATGAATGTCTACACTTTTTTTATTGGTATGCATATGTTATATGTTACATCATCTCAATTGGTATTGCAATGAAATTTTGAGTATTCTCACAACTTCTTAACAATATTATGCAAATATTCTAATTTTCCTAACAATAATTTCTAATTATTCCAACCGATGGACGCTCCCACATAAACTATGAGGAGAAACATGCCACCACTGTCTTCTTTCACTTGAAGAGAATACATGACTGCAGCCATCGTGCGTCGAACCTGACACACCCAACACTGGAGGCAAGCATTGTACCACTGAAGCAATGCTTCAGTGGCTCTGCACTTTCTTGTGCATGTATGGATAAAAGCAACGAATCAATGCCAAGTAATGCCACAAATGCTGTAATAAATGTTTAAGTAATGCCAAAACAAAGTCTACTATAAATACTATGTGAATGCGTAATTTGTTTTTTTCTAACTGGTTGAACTGTCTATAACCAGTTTACATGATCGAATTGGCAATTCACCAGTTCACATGGTCCTTAAATATCAAATCAGGCCGGTTATAATCAAACTGCAAAAGCTGCCGATTCTCGGTCAGACCGGTCAAACTGGCTGAACTGGTCAAATTTTGATAACAGTGGTTTTGATACAAAAGAAAGATAATAGTAAATCAAAATCAAGATACTTGGTTATTATTATCAAATAGTGGATATGCATCTAATACTTGCATGATAGGATCATCCAGATTTGATCTTTGATATGTGATACAATAGCACTAAGTATTTCTTACAAAGCTGCCACTTGGTTTTTCAATTGATGAGTCTCTTGGTTGTTTGATTGAAATTTTCTTGTTTGAGAAAATTTTTCTAACTTTCTATGAGGAGCAGGGCTTGTTCCAAAGCACTACTAAGTACGTCCTGCTTTTTTTTTTGTTTCCTTTACTTTAAAATAAGCATTTAATTTCCAATTAGAACATTTTTGTATATTTTCTAATGATTCATCTTCTTTTTTCAATAATTCCTACAATTGTCTACAAGTATATAATTTAATTACACAATTTATAATTTAGAAGATAAAATATTAAAATATAAATTACAATAATTATAAAAATAAAGCATAAAATAAAATATTGAACAATGAAAACTCATAATAACTTTTGTAGCTTCATCATTTATAACTCTTCCATCCTTATGTATACGTGTATGTATTTAAATTTAAGCATGAGATAATTGCATACCATTATTTTCTTTTGTCAAAGAATAAAACATAACATTTTCATAATATTAGACCGTTCAAATCAATATTATTGTAAATAAATAAATATTAGGAACACTTATTCATGGATTATTATTGCTAGTGTCTTTGTTCCTATGATGAGAGGCTTTTTGAGTTTTGCTCGATTTTTATTTATCTAGTTAATAATCTATATGAAATGAAAATTAAAATAATAAATATTTTAAATTTAATTTCATAAAAATTATCATGAAATAAAGAGAATAGATTTGTACCTTGGCTTTTTTTGAGTACCAATGATGCACTAAAACAACCCATTGATTGTTTCCGCTCGTTTAGTTACGTTTTCTGCATTCATGCACTCCGATTTGGTAATATCAAAATTTTCATCTTTCCAAGAACACTTCCAATTTCTCCATTTGTCATTAATATCCTTTATCGCCCATGCCTTGATATGATCATTCCATGGTTTAAATTTAAATTTTCCTACATCCAAGAAATATAAAAGCTCTATGAAAATATAATGCATGGTACATAAAAAAAAATATTTTTACATATATTGATCAAAAGTGATAATTATTGTGTCACTTAAAGTAAATAATTTAACATTGATTTTTACTTAAACAATATCCCATTGCATCTCTTTATACTTCTTTGGTAACTTCTAACATGAAACTAAATTAATTAGTGCAAATTCTGAATTTCATGCTAGATTGATAAGAAATCGAGTAAGGGTGCATGCTTCGTCCTCCATAGGTTTGTGAAATTCATTAAGTTTAACCTCGATTTTTTTATCTTTCAGTAAATTTCAAACACTTGACATGCGTGTTGGACCTCTAATTTTCTCCATTATTATAGTATCGGCTAAAAAGAGTCCAATCAAATTCATAATCTCACTTTAGCTATAATAATGTTTTAAAAAATAGAAAATTATAAATATTATTAGTGAAAAACTTGCACGTCAGTTGAGTATTTGATTGATTTAAAATCTTATATTGATCTTTTAATGATTCCTTAATTTTTGTATCTAAGGTTCTCATTTGCTGTTGATATTTTGGTTCTTCAAAAATATTCATATGCTTATGCCTAGCCATAATAAACCTAAAATTAAAAACTACACATATTTATCCCCATAATAATGTAACTCTTTTAAAAAGTAAAAAAATAACTATTATAGTTTCTCGAGCAAACAAAACATTTTATACCGATATAATCTACTAATTAAAATTTATTTAAAAAATTGCCCTACAAGTACTTGACTAGAAATACACAATGCAAAGAAAATTTTCTTTTATTTCAGCACATAAATATAAAAAATTTATTTCTTAGTTGTCGTATAAGTAATATAACTTTAAGATACTTTTCTAATAAAATAGAAAAATTAATTACATACCTGTTGATAAAAAAGGATATATTATTTTTACTTAAAATTATTACTATTATTTTTTAATTAAACGTTTCTTACATTTTCCAAAAAATTGTGTGATGTTAATATCACTTCAAAAATAGGAATGAGATATGTGACATTGCATTCAACAATTAATAATACTTAAACTAAGTCTCATAAGGCAAATAGAATAGTTAAACACAATCATGTACTAGGAGATAGATTAGGCTCCATTTGGTAGTATAATACGCTTTTTTAATAAAAAAGAAGGATTCATGGTTTTTGAAAGTGCATTGATTTAACAAGTAAAATAAAGACTGGGAATAGGAATAATAAAAATTTATGATTAAGGGAAAGCCTTATTTTTAAGCTTTTATGCATTGTAAAAGCAAATAACTTCCTAAAAATGGAAAAAGAATTATTGTAGAGCACTTAAAAGAATTATTAAAAAAGAATCAATTTTCTAATAATGCTCTATCACGATACCCTATTCTAAGATATATGGATACTTTTATGTATCCTAACTTCTATACTTTAGTCAAAATGCAGTTCATTGTATAAACTAAATTATTCTAAAACTATCATTTACAATAAATTTCATTAATCCTAAAACATTACTTGCTTCAAGTTGATAAAATCAATTTAAGTTGGACCTCACTTCACATAATTACCAAATTACTCTTCTACATTCTAATTTATATTTTCTACACTGTATTGAACCTTGTCTTATAAATATTTAATTTTAAATACTAAACACTATTCTCACATTATTAATTACTAACTAATAATTATTTAAGCTCCAAAACTTAATATGATCACAGGTGGGCCCCCTCTTGATCACCTTAACTTTCGACAGTTTATTTGTATCCAATTTAGCTTCCAATATTTATCAAATATTTTATGAAATGTTTTCATATGAATTGACTCAGTAATCATCTATTTTAACTAATCATATCAATATGGATAATTATTATTTAAGTTTCAAATTTCTTTTTAATTATTCCGCAATCTTTCCATTTTTGCTAAAATTAGACACTAATTTCTCTTAATTTTGATTTTTAATAAAATCAAGGATTTTAAGTCTAAAATCTCTGTCATAAGTAAATAAATACATGATTAACTAAAATAAATATTTTTAGCACAGAATACTATTTATTTATATTTATTTATGTATTTTTATTCTACTGGACAGGGATATGAGTTTCAGGATGGTTCAAATCATGTTAATTATTATATATATTTATATCCTCAAAAAATTAATTTTTATTTTTTAAGTGATAGTCAGGATGTATTATATATCATATAAAATTTTTATCCTCAAATTCATTGTATAAAAATTATTAAAAATAGTACAGCTGATCCTGACAGCAGTTGTACCCTATTTAAGTTGAACTTACAGCATTTTTAATTTACAAATTACAAATCTTTTTTATGAAACTTGGGTCGTTCCTTAATGGTAATATTATTAATTTTCACAAAACTTTTCATACTAAAATTAATTCATTTACTATTTCTTTTATATTTTTCATTTCAGTTCCGGTCTACTACATAGATGGTGTAAATTAAGTTATAAACAATCATATTTGTTAATCCGAACCACTAATCATAGTTCTAATCATAGCTATAACACATATATCATAGAAAATAACTTACTTAGCCTTAATCCAATGATTTAGATCATGAGATTATGTTTTTAATTAAACATTTAATGGTTTAGATCAACTGGTTACACTTCCCACTAATACAAAGGTTATTAAGACAGATTTATAAATTCTCAAACCTAATTATCCATTAAGGTGTCCACACAAGATCTAACTTCATTTTTTATGTAAAACTAAATTTTATACATATCTAATGGTTTGGATCATCCAGATTATACATGGAATCATGGGTTGTATGGTTGAGATCATTTCGATGCTGTCCATTGGTATTTATTCCGTTTGGGCCCACTTCGATAAAAATTCTAGCAGGATTTTTCCCAAATAACAGCCCCTTAATCATGGTCATATTCAAGTATCAAAAACCCCTAATTCATAAATTCAAATATGCTTCCATCAGATTTAATAAATCTGGTTTCTATGGACATCAATTCCTTCCTTCAAATCTGAAAATTTTCTCCCAAATCCAATGATCTAGATTGATCTCTACCCATGATCTTTGCTAAATTTAGAAAGTAAGACATATTATATATAAAACTAACCTGGATGATGAAGATTGATGGCCGAAATCACTTGATCAAAGCCACATCTCCTCTTCTCTCTCTCTCTCTGTCATTCTCTTATTCCAGCTCTCCTTACTTATATGCTACAGAAAATTCTAGCAGCTGACCACCTCAACTAGCCACCTCGAATATATTAAACTTTTTTTAATTAATTATTTAATTATCTTGGTTATAAATAAGTCATGTGCCCCTTCTAGATAAGAGAGTGTTGACTTTGGCCAATGCTAATCAAATTACTTGCATTGTTGGAATTTTTAATTTATGATTTACACCCCTTTCTTGTTATTTATTTTACACACCCAAGTTGTTAAAATTTGCAATTGCACACCTGATTTATTGTAAAATGTGAAAATACCTGTATTTTGCTTCAAAAGCTTCCCAAATTGATACTAATGACATATTTGAATGTATTATATATATTAAGAGCAAAATTAAAATATTTGAAACATGTATTATCTTATAAAAATTTTAAAAAATATTTATTATGTAAGCATATTTACAAAAATATAAATTTTCTTCCAATTTAAAATAGGGGGTTTACAATGAGTTCATTGTTGCATGTTGAGCATAGTATATGATGATTCTTTAGCTGAGTCAGAGAATAAAAAGAATTACGGTATACTGCGATATAGTCGTGTAAGATGTTTAATGATGATGAGTCTAGCTGGTGTGCTGAGAGACATGGATAGTGATGAGGGTGGTGAAGGATGAGGATGGTCATTTGCATTTCATGAGCATTTGGAGCATCAGTGTTTGCATTAGCATAAAGCATGGATGAGCATATGAATTTTAGAAATTTTGATGTTTGAGTTATTTTATGAAAATAATCTTTGTTTGGTTTAATATTTGAATTTTGTTGTTATCCTACTTATTGAGTTAGCCCGGACTCACCTTTTCATATATTAATGTTTTTAGATGACAGGATGGAAGTAGAAGCCAAACGTAGGATTGATGCTCTGATAGAAGTGAGGAGGAATCCCAGTCCATCGGGGTATATATTAATTATTAACTTAATTAGTATGACAGATTAAGTTTGACATTTTTTGCACAAATGAGTTATGTGGTGAGACTTCTTTTATAGGTTATTTTATTATGAAATTGATATGTGGTTATTTATGTAAATTAATTGGAGAAGATTTTCATAAGTTTATTTCAATTACCTAATATATTTTCATGTATGTATTATAATGAATAGCATGATATGTGAATACATGTACAGGGTGATTCCATTTAACTCCTCAATATTATGATTCTCGGGATATACTGCCTAAGTTTTTAATAAAATTTAACCACTGTTGGCTAAGTCTAGAGGTTAGCTAGTAGGGTGTTATGTAGAATTAAAATAGGAGGAGTGATTCTGTTAGGCTGGACTAAACAAATTTCTCACTTAGCCCACCTCAAAAAACTCATTTATAATAATAATTATTATTTTTTCTTCATATACTTGTTTATCCAAGTGTATTTAACATATAAATCAAGTTTTACCATTTTTTGATATGTGTATATAATTTTTTTGATTTTTAAAGATAGGAGTATTTTAAATACATATTTACACAGATGTTTAAGAATCTCAAAAAAATATATACATGTATTCAAAAATGATAAAACTTTAATTATATGTTAAACACACTTAGATAAACAAGTATGAAGAAAAATAAAAAAAATTGTTGTAAATGAGTTTTATGAGGTGGGCTAATAGGGACATTTGCTTAGTTCGGGCTAACAAGATTATTCCTCATTGTATTTAAAAGAAAGCTAAATTATACACATCTTATGTTTATCTTCAGCTACCTTTTGCAACCCATTTTTAATGTGAAAACATTATTTTTTCCCATACACATCAATTATAAGGCTAAAAGCTGCTTGATCTATAACTTGCAAAAATTACCAAGGTAGTTATATTGGCAATGGTTCTTAGTTGATGAATTTTAACATAAGATATCATGCATATTCAAATATTTTAAAAATGTTAGAAGTACATTATTTGAGAAAGTAGAGAACAAGAATTATGATTTGAAACTCCAACTGTCCTCCGTTCAAATTTGCAAAGACAGTTCATATCTATAGAAATGAATCTTTATAAGAGGACCCAATTCACTTCCACAATTTTGGAGCAACCAACTTCTGCCATAAAAGACTATGCTAACATTTAAGATTTTTTCATTGCTAACAGTGCACAAGCGAAATCTCTCAGACAAATAGTGTGTGCACGAAATCTCCAAGGCAACTAAAACATTGAAAAGAACTTATTTAAATATTATGATACAAATTTTGATAATTGATTAAGACTATATAATTAGCTAACTAAATTATTTTTAGATCAAATACTTTACTTGCACTATAATTTAATTACTAACGTGGGTCTTAAATAATTGATTTTATAAATTTAATCATGTATAATTAGTTTCAACAAGATAATATTAATTTTTAATTGAAAATATCTATGTAGTACTAATATTAGAAAAACTTTAGTTTTATTGGATGATTTTACTAACTTTCTTAAATAATAAAATCCAATTCACATCTTACATTTAAAGTATTTAGCAAAAAACAAAATTTCATCTAAATTAAATATTTATGTGGGTCTCATTTGATAAAAGTAATACAAGTTTAAAATTAATGTTGTAATATTTTATTAATTATTTTAACATTAATCAATTTTCTTCACTAATTAGTTTAAATAAACTAGTTAAGTTGGATTGAGAAATCAACTTGTTTGTTACTTATAGAATTATTTTGATTAAGAAATGAAATTTCATCTCAAAGAAATATTTGTTTGAGCCTCATTTGTGAAAGTGGTAAAATTTTAATATTAATATAATAAAATATTTAAATTCATATATTTATTTTAAACTATTAATTCAACATTTATGTCATCTAAAATAATTCACAAATGGTCTTCTAAATCTATAAATGTACGCAACAAACTTCATATTTTACATAATTATTTTAAAGCAGGTTTGATTCACCAAAAAACTTTGATCAAAATATTTTCTGAATGCAAAAAATTATTTCTGACAAAATGAATGTATTGAGTTTTAATTTAGTGGTCAAAATGAGCCTGTAAACTCCCTATTTTAAATGTGGAAAAAAATTTATATTTTTACAAATATGTGCACATAAAAAATATTTTTAAAATTTTTTGTATGATAATACATATTTCAAATATTTTAATTTTGCTATTAATTTGTAGAATACATTCAAGTATGTCATTAATATCAAATTGGGAAGGTTTTGAAGCAAAATAGGGGTATTTTGATATTTTACAACAAATTGGGTGTGAAATTGGAAATTTCAGCAACTTGGGAGTATAAAATAAATAATAAAAAGGGGTGCAAATTTTAAAAATAGATAACAAGCCAGCAATGCACCTACCATCTAGGTTGGAAGCCAAATCCTAACTTCTAGAAGGGTGCAAATGGCACCCTCCTAACCAAAATAAATGAATGCAAAAATTGTGTAAATTCAGGTGGAAAATTTCACAACATTGTTGAGAATTTTTGGAGCTTATAATAAGCCAAATAACCCATTTTGGATCAAATGGATTGAGAGGAAGAATGAGAGAGTAGAGAGAGAGAGGAGATGGGGCCTTAATATAGTGATCTCAGCCATCGATCATCATCATCTAGGTTAGTTGTTATTATTTTATGTTTTTCTTTCTAAATTAAGCAAAGATCAAGGGTAGAGATCAATCTAGACCATTGAAATTGAAAGATAATTTTTAAATTTGAAAGAAAGAAGTTGATGTCAATAGAAATCAGATTTATTAAATCTGATGGAGGTCAAATTGAATCTATGAATTTGGAGTTTTTAGTGCTTGGACATTGACATAATTAGGAGTTGTTATTTAGGAAAAATATTGCCCAAATTTGTGATAATAGTGGGCTCAAACTGATTATATACCATTAGACAACATGGGAATGATCTTGACCATTGAATTTATGATTCCATGTATAAAGATATGAAGTTAGATCATGTATTGACACCTTGATAGATGATTAGATTCGACCATTTGCAATTTTGTCTAAATAATGCCTACCTTAGTAGAATGGTGATAAATTGATCTAAATAGTTAAAGATTTAATTAAAAATGTATTTTCATGATCTAAATTGTTGGATCAAGACTAAATAAGTTAGTATTTATGACATATGAGTCAAATTTATGATTAGATTTGTGACTAGTGGTTTAGATTAACAAATATAACTGTTTATAACTTTATTTATACCACCTATGTAGTTGATCTGGAACTGAAATGAAAAATATAAAGTAATAGTAAAAAAATTATTTTTAGTATGAACATTTTGTTGAGAACTGATGATATTATCATTAAAGATCGGCTATATTTTTATCATAAAATGTTTAGCAGATTGTAAATTAAAAACCCTAGAAAATCAGCCTGAACAGAGTAAAACGGCTGTCAAGATCATCTGCACTAATTTATTTTTAATAATTCTTATAAAAGCAATTTGATCTTAAAATTTTATATGATTTAGAAAATATTTTGATTATCACTCAGAAAACTAAAAATTAATTTTTGGATGATGTAAATATGAGTAATAATTAACATGATTTGAACCACTCCGCAATTCATACCCTTATCCTAAAGAATAAAAATACATAAATAAATATAAATAATTAATATTTTATGCTGAAAATATTTATTTGGTTAATTCATGTAGTTGCTGACGTATGCTAGAAATTTCAAACTTAAAATCCTTGATTTTATTATAAATCAAAATTAAGAAAATCAATGTATCTGATTTCAGCAAATATGAACAGATTGAGGAATCATCAAAATGAAACTTGGAACTTAAATAATAAATTATCCAAATTTATATGGTTAATTAAAATATATAATTATTGAGTTAATTCATATGAAAATTTTTTATTAAATATTTGACAAATATTGGAAGTTAAATTGGATACAAATAGACTGCCGAAAGTTAATATGATCAAGGGAGGGCTCGCATGTGATTATATTAAATTTTGGAGCTCAAATAGATATTGGTTAGTAATTAATAATATAAGAATGATGACAAATAGATAAAATTGAATATTTATAAGATAGGGTTGAATATGGTGCAGAAAATATAGAAGAGTAATTTGTCGAATTTGTGAAAGGTGATCCAACTCAAATTAATTGTTTTATCAACTTGGAGCATGTTTTAGAATTAATGAAATTTACTATAAATGATAATTTTGGAAAAATTTAATTTATATAGGAAACCTCATATTGGCTAAATTATAAAAGTTATGATACATAGAGATATCTGTACATCTTAGGATGAAATATCATTATAAATCATTATTGGAAAAGTTAATTTGAGTTAAAATATTGATTAAAAAGAAAATTTTTATTTTCCAGTTCATAAATTGATACGAATGACATACTTATATTCTACATGTTAATAGTATAATTCAGATATTTGAAATATTTATTATCATACAAAAAAATTTTAAAAATATTTATTATGTACCATATTTGCAAAATATAAATTTGCATGAGACTTGAGTGAAGTCGAAAACCCAAAGTCGACTCAATTATGCGACATGTGGTAACTTCAGGAATCCGAAGCTGAATCAAACAAAGCCCAGTCACAACCAAAGTCAACTCCGACACTCGACTTAAGTGAAGTCGCACATGAAGTCGACTCAGACACGTGACTTGAGTAGAGTAACAAACCAAGTCGACCCTAGCATTAAACTTGGATAGATGTGTTGAAAACAATTGTTGAAAATCAAATGCAAAATATCCAAAGCATGTATTTTGGATGATTAACAATGCAATTTGAGTAAGTTTTAACTAGTAATGCATTTTGTGTATTGTTTTAAGTTATAAAAATGAAAAATATAAAGTATAGCAGCTCAAGTCGATCTTCAAGTCGACTCCAACATCGACTTAGGCGAAGTCGATCACCAAGTCGACTCCATTAGCAACTTCAAGTGTCAAAATATGTCCAGCGTTGAAATTGAGGACCAAAGTATGCCGAAGTCGTAGACTAAGTCGACTCCATCTGCAACTTGGGTGAAGTCGCAGGCCAAGTCGACTCCAGCATCGACTTCAGTCAGACAGAGCAGAATTTCAGAAGTCAAGTCGAAGAACAAGTCTACTTATATATTCAACTTGGAACATATGAAGAATAATCCAAGTCCAAAGCAAGCAAGATGTATGAATTCATCCATTTTAATCAAAATATATATTGGACTTGTTCATGAATACAAAGATTGAAGTTTTTCAAGCTCTCTAGACATAAAGCTAAAGAACTTCTATACAAATGAACTCCAAGTATTGAAAATCAAAAGAAGAACACTTATGAAGAAGAAGTTAAGCAAGTAAGAGACATTTCAAGAAAGATTAAGCAGACTTGGCAAGAGAGAAAAGTCAAGTTGCAAATAAAGTCGACTCCAAGATCGACTTGGGTCAAGTCCCAGACAAAGTTGACTCGAAAGATAGACTTGGAAGATGGAGCACAGCCAAAGTCGCACCCGAAGTCGACTCCAGCATGCGACTTGAGCGAAGTTGCACACGAAGTCGACTCCATCTGCGACTTGGAGGAATAATGTTTGAATTTTTGAACATTGGAACATTTATTACGCGCCAACCAACTCCATAATGTTCAAAATTCTCCCTCCTCTATATATAGACACTCAAGCAAACGTGGAAACATAAAAGTAAGAGCTGAAAAAGAGGAAAGAAGTGCTACTAAGAGTTACAACCCACTTTTCTCTACAATTGAGTGATCTATACACTTTCAAAGGAAGAACAAGCTTCAAAGTTTCTATTTGCTTCAACGCAAAACGATTCGTTGCTTCTACAAACTCTTCCTCGAGCTGAAACTTTCTACACAAATCTATAAAGTGTAGACTTCTTTTATTTCATCTTATTATTTCGTTTTTGGTACTTGGTTTGAGTTTGAAACCAAGTTATAGCAAAGTAGGATTGTGATTGGAGTGAAACTTGTCACCTACTTGCGCTATTTGTTGTATACACCCCCTAGAGCTAGAATTTAGAAGAGAGCGGAGGCTCTGGTTGTGTATGGCCCCTAGAGCTAGAATCTAGAAGAGATCGGAGGCTCTAGTTATATTCGCGGAATACATAGTGGAACCCAAGTCATAAGGGAGTATGAGCTTGGAATAGTGGAGTAGGGAAGGTTGCCCGGGACTACTATAAAATCGTGTCTATTGCTTTTCATTTCTGCTTTCATTATCTCACTGCTTTCCATTTATTTTATCAAAGGGGATTAAATTAAACCGGGATAAAAGTTTCTAATTAAAGTTTAAAATAATTACCCAATTCACCCCTCCTCTCTTGAGTAATTGCCATCAACTCGGGACCAACAAGTGGTATCAGAGCAGGTCTTTGAGTTTTACCAAAGAGATCTTTTGATATGGCATCCCAATCCACTTCCGTTCCCTTATTTTCCGAAGGCCAATCCTTTACTAGGCCACCATTGTTTGATGGAAACAATTTTGGCTATTGGAAGCTACGTATGAAACAACTCATCATGGCTACAAATATGGATTCTTGGATTGCAATCCAAGACGGTGTGACTTTGCGTATTGATGAAAGAGCTTCCAAATGAACCGATGAGGAAGTGAAAACTTTCAAGAGCAACGCCAAGGCTATGAATTCATTATTTTGTGCTTTTACAGCTTCCGAATATGATAGAGTATCCTCTTGTTTGACCGCCAAGGAAATTTGGGATACATTAACATCTATCTATGAAGGAACCCCTCAAATTCAAGGGACAAGGAGAAATATTTTGATTAGAGAATTGGAAAGCTTTAGAATGTTAGAAATAGAAAATATTTCTGAAATATTTGCTAGATTCTCTAAAATTACTAATGCCTTGAAAGGACTTGGAAAAGCAATTTCTGAATCTAAGCAGGTCATGAAGATTCTAAGGGCGCTACCCGAATCTTGGACTCCAAAAATCACGGCAATAGAAGAAGTCAAGGGTCTAAATACATTGAAGTTGGAAGATCTTATTAGCTCCTTGATGTCACATAAGCTAATCAAGAAAAGAAATGAAGATCACCACAAAGGCAAAAAAGCCATTGCCTTGAAAGCTGCACAAGACTCGGATGACACCACCTCATCATCACAAAACGACGATGAAATTACCTTACTTACAAAACGGTTCAGAAAATTTGTAAGGAAAGGTAGAAATTTCAGAAACTTTAAAGAAAGAAATTCTAAAGAGAAAAAGAAATAATCAACAAAATGTTACCGATGTGGTGGTTCGGGGCACATGCAAGCCCAATGCCCAACGCCCGAAGAAACTAAAGTAAAGGAACAAAGAAAAGATCGAGGCGACAACAGAAAATTTCAAATAAACAAAGGAAGAGGCATGTACGTAAATGAAGAGGAATCTACGACACGCAGCTCTTCAAGCGAAGAATATGAAGAGGATTACGCAATAATTTATTGCATGGCAAATTCCGACATATGTTTTGCAACAATGGAAATCTTGGAGGATCAAGCTACTTCAACGAACTGCACAAGTAGTCAAGAGGTAACCTCCAAACAAAAATCCTTTTCAATTTTCTCTTCTACAAATGAATGCCTCAAATATGCTGAATTGGAAGAACTCCAACAAGCCTATGGTTCATTATATGAAGAAATAAAGAAATTAGGAAACAAGTTTACAATAAAGAAAAAACAATGTGATGTAGTAATAATTGTGAACGGTAAACTTGCTGAAAAGATTGATAAATTGAAAAATGAAAAGAATACCTTGGAAAATAAGTTAGAGAAACTCAAAAATGAAAATGAATCATTGAATGAATCGCTTGCTAAGTTTTCTAATCCAGGAGAAAGTGTGAAAATGTTTTTGAAAATGACTACCCAAAGTTGTAAGAAAGGACTTGGGTATACCACATTTGAGCAAGGCAAATCTAATGCTCAAAGGAACAAAACCAAATCCATTCATGTTAAACCCAAGATAAATCATGTGGTTTGGACCAAAAGACCAACTAGGGAACCAATTACCAAATGGATTCCCACTCCTAGACTTCCGGGAGCTTGTAATTTTTGCAACAAGTTAGGACACAAGGTTTATCAATGCAAATTGAGAAAATTACAAAACCTTGGTACAAAATTGGTTTGGATGCCGAAAAGCATTGGATTTATAGCTTCAAAGGTAGATCAACGTAGACTCCAATGCATAACTAACCCAAATGGACCCATAAAATGGGTACTAAGAGGATGAGCTCCACTTGACTTAATTTTTGTAGGTTTGTCTTAGAGCTAAGGCTAATAACATATGGTTTATGGACAGTGGCTGCTCAAGACACATGACAGGAGAAAAAGGACTGTTCCATAAGATCAACCTATGCAACGAAGGAACAATTGCTTTTGAAAATAATGAAAAAGGTAAAATAAAAGGAAAAGGAAATGTTTATGGAATTTAAAATGCATGTATTGAGGATGTACTATTTGTTGAAGACTCAAACACAACCTAATGAGTATTAGTCAATTATGTGACAAAAGATATAAAGTTGTATTTGAATCCTCTATATGCAATGTTTTTGATGATGAACACATAGTATTTAGTGGCAAAAGACATGAAAATATATATTTGGTTTGCCTAGATGAACTTGAGGGAAAATGTCTAATAGCCATAGAAAATGATCCATGGCTATGGCATACAAGGCTTGGACATATAAATATGTCAAATATTAAAACATTGTAGAAAAAGAATCTAGTACAAGGGTTACCAAAGCTCAAATAGGATAAGGATAAGATTTAAAAAGCTTGTCAATTATCTAAACAACCCAAAATGCCATTTTCCACCAAAAAGGAAATTTCAATAACTAGACCACTTGAATTGTTACATATGGATCTTTATGGGCCATCAGACATTTTAACTCTTGGTGGAAAAAAGTACGTGTATGTAATTGTTGATGATTTTTCAAGATTTACTTGGATTATACTCTTAGCTAGCAAAGATAAAGCATTTTCTATGTTTATCACATTTTCAAATTTGGTGTAAAATGAAAAACAAAGTTCAATTTTTCCATTAAAAGTGATCATGGTGGTGAATTTGAAAATAATCGATTCATAGAATTTTGCAATGAAAAAGGAATTCACCATACATTTTCTACACCAAGAACTCCTCAACAAAACGGAGTTGTTGAAAGGAAAAACCGGACAATATAAGAAATGGCTAGAACTATGCTAAATGAGAGTAAATTGTCCAAAATATTTTGGGGGAAAGCTGTAAGTACAGCTTGTCATGTATTAAACCGAGTTACCATTAGAGCAATATTGAAAAAGACCCCATATGAACTTTGGAAATGCATAAAACCAAACATATCATATTTCCATACTTTTGGATGCACTTGTTATGTGTTAAATAATGGAAAAACAAATTTGAGAAAATTGGATGCCAAAAGTGATGAAGCTATTTTCCTTGGTTATTCATTAAATAGCAAAGCATATAGGATTTTCAACAAAAGAAATCAAATAGTAGAAGAATCAATACATATTGTTTTTGATGAATTTAACCAAACTCTGAGAAAGGAGGATGAACTAAGTGATGTAGATGATACAAAAGCAAAACAACAAGAACAACAAAAGGAAACCGAGCTCAAGCTAGAAAACCTCCAATTGATTTGAAATTCAAAAATGGCCATCCAATTGAGCAAGTCATTGGAAATATTTATGAAAGAGTAAAAACTAGGAGATCAAAATAAAATATTTGTGGATAATATGCATTTGTGTCAAAAATTGAACCAACCACTATTGAACAAGCTCTTAATGATGAAAACTAGGTTATTGCAATGCAAGAAGAGCTAAATCAATTTGAAAGAAATAACGTATGGCATTTAGTTCTTAGACCAAATGATTACACCATTATTGGTACCAAATGGGTATTTAGGAACAAATTGGACGAAAGCGGACTTGTAATAAGAAACAAAGCTAGACTAGTAGCCAAAGGGTATTCCCAGGAAGAAGGGATTGATTTTGAAGAACCATATGCACCCATGGCTAGATTAGAAGCCATACGCATTTTACTAGCATTTACTTCTCACATGAATTTCAAATTGTTTCAAATGGATGTGAAAAGCGCATTTTTGTATGGGTACTTGAATGAAGAAGTATATGTTGAACAACCCCCTGGATTTGAAGAAAAGGATCAATCAAAATATGTTTATAAGCTAAACAAAACATTATACGGACTGAAACAAGCCCCACGAGCTTGGTATGAAAGGTTAAATAGATTTTTGATTGATCATGAATTTCAAAGAGGAAAAGTTGATACTACCTTATTCATCAAGTATAAAAGTAAAAATATTTTAATTATGCAAATTTATGTAGATGATATAATATTTGGTGCTACTGATAAAACTTTATGTCAAGAATTTTCTAAGATTATGCAGAGCAAATTTGAAATGAGCATGATGGGAGAATTAAATTTCTTCCTTAGACTGCAAATCAAGCAACAAGCCGAAGGAATATTCATAAATCAGTCCAAGTACATCGAAGAAATGCTAAAGAAATTTGGAATGCAAACTAGCGAAGGAGCAAATACTCCGATGAGTTCAACAATCAAGATCGACACGGACGAAAACGGTAAATGTATCGATCAAAAGCTTTATAGAAGTATGATAGGATCATTGTTGTATTTAACTGCTTCTAGACCGGATATTCTTTTCAGTGTTTGTATGTGTTCTAGATTCCAAGCATGTCAGTAAAAAGAATTTTTAAATATTTGATAAATACCACTAATCTTGGACTTTGGTATCCAAAGGGGTCAAATTTTGATCTAATCGGCTACTCGGATGCGGATTTTTCCAGTTACAAAGTAGATAGAAAGAGTACTAGTGGAACATGTCAATTCCTTAGAAATATGTTGGTTTCATGGTATTCAAGGAAACAAACTAGTGTTGCTCTATCTACGGCAGAAGCCGAATATATAGCCGCCGGGAGCTGTTGTGCCCAACTACTTTGGATGAAACAATAATTAAAAGATTATGGCATTGATTATTATAATATTCCAATTAAATGTGATAATAAAAGTGCAATTTGTTTAATTAAAAATCCAGTATTACATTCGAGAACCAAACATATAGATGTAAGACATCATTTCATTCGAGAATATGTTGAAAATCATGATGTTTGTTTGGAATATGAAAACTGAGGATCAAATTACTGATATATTCACCAAACCTTTAGCAAGGAATCATTTTATAAAATTAGAAATGATATGGGGATGATTGAATTAAATTAGGAATAATTAGATGGGAAAAATAGACTTAGAAAAATCCAAGTCGATAAGCCAAGTCGACTCCGGGGCCACCAAGTCGACTCCGGGGCCACCAAGTCAACTCCGGTGAAGCCGACTTGGACATGGCGAAGTCGACTCCGCGTGCGACCGTCGGGCTTCCAGCCGCCCAATTTTCTTTTCTTCCTTCCTTTCTTCTTCTTCTTCTCCATTCTCCTCCCGCCATCGCCTACCCTGATCTCTCTCTCTATCAAGTTTTCTCCTTCTCCCGTTTTTCTCTCACGCGGCAGCTCTCAATTTTTTCTTTTCTTTCTTTTTCTCTCCGTGTTTCACTTCGTATTTTTTGACATTTCTCCGGCATCCCCTGAGCTCTCTATCTCTCTCATTTTTCTAATTTCTAGTAACTCTCCCTAATCTCTCTTCTCTTCTCGCGCGACTGCCTCTCTCTCATCCATCTTCTTCCTCTTTCTAGCAGCACTCTGAGCCCCCTGACTTCTTCTCATTCACCTTAACTCACTCCCATTCTATCTCAAGTTCCTCACCTTGCTGCCTATCAAGCTCTACTTAAAAATCTACAAAACCATGGCACCTAAATCACGATTACCTAAACTAGCCATCTCAAAGCCTTCCCAAAGGCCCGTTCCCAGACCATCAGACTCCCACACTGAAGAGGAGGTCCCCAGGAGGCAACGAACTCCTGCAAAACGTGTTCGGGACGAGCCGTCGACCTCCACAGGTCGACGTGTTCGATTTCAAGCTACTACCCCATCAACAACGGCTGCCCGAGAAGAACAAGCTCAGACCTCTCAAAGCACGCAATCTGGGGCCAGAAAGAAGGGAGCCACGGCTGCTAAAGCCCAAGTCTTGAAGATGCCGACCACATATCTTCAAGACAGAACTGCAGCACAGCCGGTTTTACAAATCCTTCTATGAGCAGAAGGTATTCATCCCAAAGATCATTGACTTCAAGTTCCTGAACGATTATGAATCTGATATTGAAGAGTTGTTAGATTTTCAAGGATGGACCAAACTACTGAAAGAAGATGGAAGGGTTTATCTTGATCTGACCAGGATCTTTTACTACTTATGGGATGAAGAATATTTTGGTACCTTTGTAAAGGGAGTTGATATGTTCTTTGGTATTGGTGTAACCCTAAATCTGGATCAGGCAATAATGAACATAGGGCAAATTCTAGAAGTTCCACATGAGGATGAGCCACTCCCAGCAGATCTTACACTTGATCAAATCTACAATCAGCTCACTCGAAGCAATAAATATCATCCGGGATCAAGTTCCTGCACTATATGGACTTATCCTCGAGGCTACGGGTCCTACGCCTACTCATCGCCCACTGCATCTATCCAAAGGGTGGCGGAAGGAACCAGCTAAATCCACAGGAGCCAGGAATCTTGTGGAAAATAGTAAACCGAGTCAAAGTGAGCCTCCCACGATTATTCATCGAAGCACTGAGTTCTAGGAAAGACAACCCACGAGGGGTTTTGCCTTATGGCACCGGATCACTAAGATCCTAGAACATTTTAGAGTTGATATCGAAGAAGAGCCATTCGAAGTGTTAAAGACAACGAATGCAATCAATAAAGCATTGATTCAAAGAATGAAGATCAATGTGAACCAGCTTAGGATTCGAGAAGAAATGGGCGCACCGGCTCAAGATGAAGCCAGGGATGCATAGGGACAGGGGAAGCAGCCCCCGTCACCTCCAGAGGAGCAGCCTGCTCCCCCCCAGGATGTTCATGAGGCACCGGCATCACCTGCCTCACATGGATCTTATTCGCCTCATGGCTCAAAGATCCTAGATCCCGCACCACAACCATCATCTTGGGAGATGACAGTGAATGAACTCCGAGAGCATTTAGAGCAAGTGGAAAACTGGTTGACCAGTCAGATCTCAGGGGTTCTTACGGCTATTATGGATATGCATTCCCGTCAAGATCGTATGGATCGGGAACTGCGGACCATTCGATACCATCTAGCATCCGGGCACCATCGAGATCAGCCCATCCTAGAACTAGATCCGTTTGATACCGGATCAGTTCACAGAGATCTTACACCTGCACCCGTGTCATCTTTTTACTCTTCAGTTCATGTCCGGCCTATCCGACCTACTTAAAATCCATATCTGATATCTGCGTTCCAGTTCACCAATCTTTACTAGTCGATCCCTATTTGCTCGATTTACAAAAAGAGGGAGAATAGTTGAGTTTTGGAGTTAGATTTATAGGATTTTTTGGGTTGGGTAGCTTGTATATAGGTTTCATTTTCATTTGCCTTTGAAACTTGTATGCAAACTTTGGTTATATGAAAGGATTGTTTATGAAAAGTGTGTTTATGCTTATACTTTCATTATGCTCTGATATGAAAAGTTTATACTCTGGTTACAAATGCTTTGATTATGTTTTAATTGATTGAATAATTGATTCAACTTGAGATTATTTGAAGTAACATATGCAAAAGATGAAAATGAAATATATATATGATAGTTTCACAAAGTTCAAAAGAAAAATGACATGATGAATGGTATAAACTCAAATTGGTTTTGTCAATCATCAAAAAGGGGGAGATTGTTGAAAACAATTGTTGAAAATCAAATGCAAAATATCCAAAGCATGTGTTTTGATGATTAACAATACAATTTGAGTAAGTTTTAACTACTAATGCATTTTGTGTATTGTTTTAAGTTATAAAAATGAAAAATATAAAGTATAGTAGGTCAAGTCGATCTTCAAGTCGACTCCAACATCGACTTAGGCGAAGTCGATCACCAAGTCGACTCCATTAGCAACTTCGAGTGTCAAAATATGTCCAGCGTTGAAATTGGGGACCAAAGTATGCCGAAGTCGCAGACGAAGTCGACTCCATCTGCGACTTGGGTGAAGTCGCAGGCCAAGTCGACTCCAGCATCGACTTCAGTCAGACAGAGCAGAATTTCAGAATTCAAGTCGAAGAACAAGTCGACTTCAAGATAGACTTGAGTCAAGTTGAAGACCAAGTCGACTTAAATATTCAACTTGGAACATATGAAGAATAATCCAAGTCCAAAGCTAGCAAGATGCATGAATTCATCCATTTTAATCAAAATATATATTGGACTTGTTCATGCATACAAAGATTCAAGATTTTCAAGCTCTCTAGACATAAAGCTAAAGAACTTCTATACAAATGAACTCCAAGTATTGAAAATCAAAAGAAGAACACTTAAGCAAGTAAGAGACATTTCAAGAAAGATTAAGCAGACTTGGCAAGAGAGAAAAGTCAAGTCACAAATGAAGTCGACTCCAAGATCGACTTGGGTCAAGTCCCAGACAAAGTCGACTCGAAAGACAGACTTGGAAGATGGAGCATAGCCGAAGTTGCACCCGAAGTCGACTCCAGCATGCGACTTGGGCGAAGTTGCACACGAAGTCGACTCCATCTGCGACTTGGAGGAATAACGTTCGAATTTTTGAACGTTGGAACATTTATTATGCGCCAACCAACTCCATAACGTTCAAAATTCTCTCTCCTCTATATATAGACACTCAAGCAAACATGAAAACATACAAGTAAGAGCTGAAAAAGAGAAAAGAAGTGCTACTAAGAGTTACAACCCAGTTTTCTCTACAATTGAGTGATCGATACACTTTCAAAGGAAGAACAAGCTTCAAAGTTGCTGTTTGCTTCAACGCAAAACGATTCGTTGCTTCTATAAACTCTTCCTCGAGCTGAAACTTGCTACACAAATCTGTAAAGTGCAGACTTCTTTTATTTTATCTTATTATTTGGTTTTTGGTACTTAGTTTGAGTTTGAAACCAAGTTATAGCAAAATAGGGTTGTGATTGGAGTGGAACTCGTCACCTACTTGTGTTATTTGTTGTATACGCCCCCTAGAGCTAGAATCTAGAAGAGAGCGGAGGCTCTGGTTGTGTATGCCCCCTAGAGCTAGAATCTAGAAGAGAGTGGAGGCTCTAGTTGTATTCGCAGAATACATAGTGGAACCTAAGTACAAGGGAGTGTGAGCTTGGAAGAGTGGAGTAGGGAAGGTTGCCCGAACCACTATAAAATCATGTCTATTGCTTTTCATTTCTGCTTTCATTATCTCACTGCTTTCCATTTATTTTATCAAAGGGGATTAAATTAAACCGGGGCAAAAGTTTCTAATTAAAGTTTAAAATTTTAATTACCCAATTCACCCCTCCTCTCTTGAGTAATTGCCATCAACTCGGGACCAACAAGATGAAGCTCAAGTAATGGAATTTTAAGCTAAAGAATGAGAAGTTTAACTTAACAAACATTATACAATCCTCCAAGACAATAGTATTAAAAAATTCTCAAAATTTTTTGACCAAGTTAAGCATTCAAGAAGTTTTTGAAAGCCTATATATAGAAGTGAAGATCTATGAAGATGAATCATGAAGAAACAAGGGCAATTACACTAATGGATCAAGATCACACTGTGTCAAGGTTCCAATGAATCACATAGAGAGTGAATTCACAACCCAAGTCGACTTCACCTACGACTTGGGTCATGTCTGAGACCAAGTCAACTCCAGAGTGGAACCTAACTGAAGAGCTGAAGACCGAAGTCGCAACTCAAGTCGACTCCAGTCTGCGACTTGGGTGAAGTCCCATCTGAGGTCAACTTTGAGTACGACTTGAATCGCAATGATTGAAAAATTCAAAGTTAGCAGATTAAATGCGTGTCACCTATCACCAAAAGTTCGAATTTACTCTTCTCCTATTTAATACACGTAAGTGGAAGGAAAAAGGTTAAGAAAGAGCATTGATTGAGCTTCAACCTTACATTCTCAAGCATTTAAGTGATCATCAAAAGACTTTATAAGAAGAATTGCGTGATTGACTACAAGTGTTGAACCGTTCCACCAACAACACATTCCACACATTCTTCTTTGCGCGGAAAATTATTATTTACACATCTATCAAGTGTAGTATTATTTCTATTTATTAGGGATTCCTCTTGGTTTGGTATTGGAGACCAAGACCAAGTGAAGGAAAAGTAGTGCGTGGCTTGAGTGTGACTCATCACCTACTTGTACAAAGTCTATAAAGGCCCCTCTAGTGTGCTAGAATCCAGAAGAGAGCAAGTGTTCTAATTGTATTTCCATTTGCATAGTTGAACCCAAGGCATAAGGGTGTGCTCTTAGAGGAGTGGAGTAGGTAGAGTTATTCCAAACCACTATAATCTCTTGAGTTTGTTGCTTATTCTACTTGCATTTATTTCTCTATGTTTTTCATTCAAAGGGACTTATTTCATAAGTGGTTACATCTGTAACATCAAAATTTTTAAGAACTCAATTCACTCATCCCCTCTTGGGTTTTGCCATTAATTAGGGATGAACGAGTGGGTATCAGAGAAATTCTTTGAGTTTCTACAAAATAGATCATATGTAAATGCCATCCCAATAAACTTCCACCCCTGCCTTTGCTGAGGGTCAATCATTCACTAGGCCATCATTATTTGACAGTAGTAACTTCAGTTATTAGAAGTTGAGACTGAAACAACTTATTATGGTCACAGACATGGACTCTTGGATTGCTATTCAAGATGACGTTATTCTCCCGATTTGTAAGAAAGACTCTGAATGGACTGAGGAGGAAGTTAGAATAGTAAAGAGCAATGCCAAAGCAATGAACTCTCTCTTTTATGCCTTAACCACTGCAAAGTAGTATAAGATATCTTCTTGTTTAACTACCAAAGAAATTTAGGATACACCAACATCAATATATGAGGGAACGTCTGCCAAAGAAATTTGCAAGATTTTCTAAGATTACTAACACATTGAAGGGTTTTGGAAATGCAATTTCTGAATCTGACCAGGTTATGAAAATCGTAAGAGTTCTATCCAAGTCATAGAATCCAAAGATTACAACCATTGAGGAGGCAAAATATCTAAACATATTGAAGCTTGAAGACCTCATCAGTTCACTTACGTGTCATAAGTTGATAAAGAGAAGGAATGAGGAACATCATAAAGACAAAAGAGTCATCGCATTGAAAGCAACACAGAGCTCAGATGAGTCCATGTCGTCTTCCCAAAATCATAATGAGGAGATTTCTCTACTCACAAGAAAGTTCAGAAAATTTGTGAGGAAAGAGAAGAACTTTGGCACTAAATGATTCAAGGGAAGAAATAGAAAGAAAAAGAAGAAAAAATGACTAAATGCTACAGATGTGGTGGCGAGATAGAAGCAACACTAGAAGATTTCCAAAGCCTAAGGCAGAGGAATGTACGTAAATGAGAAAACATCTACAACAACCAGCTCATTAAATGAAGACCATGAAGCTGCCAATTGTGCTTGAATATGTTGCATGCCAAGAGTTGAGGAAGAAAATATTTTAAAATGCCTCACTGCAACTGAGCTAATAGATGGACAAATCACATCAACCGATTATACAAGTTGTGAAAAGGTAACTTTCATACTTAATCACTCTAATTCCAAGTCGATTTATTCCTCTACTCATGATGGTCTCAAATGTGCTGAGTTAGGTGAATTGCAATAGACCTATGATTCATTATATGATGAAATCAAGAAATTAGGCAATAAATATACTTTGAAGAAAAAGCAATGTGATTCAATTGTTATCGTAAATGAAAAACTAGCCGAAAGGGTCAAATGACTAGCAGATAAAATTAAAGCCTTAACAACTAAGATAGAAAGGTTAAAGAAAGAAAATGTGATCTTAAATGAGTCTTTAGCCAAATTCTCTAACCTAGAGGAAAGTGTCAAAATATTTTTAAATATGACCACCAAACTAGCAAAAGAGGGCTTGGGTACTCTACATTTGAGCAAGGAGAATGCAGCAAATCAAATGTTCCAAAATTGGTGAAACCACAAACCAAGGCAACTGCTTTTCAGCACAAAACTAAATTAAACAATGTTGTTTGGATTAGAAAGCCAACTTGGGAACCACAGTATGCATGGAGCCCTACTTCAAGACTCCCAAGGGCATATAATTTCTATAACAAGTTTAGTTACAAAATATTTCAATGCAAAATTAAGAATTTTACAACTAAGGTGCTAAATTAATTTAGGTACCAAAGAGCATTGGATTTGTGCCTTCCAAAGTAGATCAACGTAGACTCTAATGGCTTACTAACCCAAATGGACCCATAAAAAGGGTACCAAAGAGATAAGCTTTATGTGAAAATTTTTTTAGGTCTGTCTTAGAGCAAAAGCCTATAACATACGGTTCATGGATAGTGGCTGCTCAAGACACATGACAAGAAATAAAACATTGTTCCATGATATCAAACCGTATAATGGAGGTACTGTTGCATTTAGAAACAATAAAAAAGGTAAAATTAACGGTAACGAAAATGTTTATTGTATTTCAAATGCGTTATAGATGATGTGTTGTTTGTTGAAGGACTCAAACACAACTTAATGAGTATATGCAATGTCATTGATGGAGATCACATAGTCTTTAATGGAAAAAATATGAAAATATATATTTGGTTTCCCTTGATGAATTGGATAAAAAATGTTTTATGACTATTAATAACGATCCATGGGTTTGCATAAAAGACTTGGACACATAAATATGTCAACCATTAAGACCCTATGGAAAAAGAGTTTGGTAGAAGGGTTACCAAAACTCAAATATGATAAAGATAAAATTTGCAAAGCATGTCAAGTGTCCAAATAGTCTAAAATGTCATTTTCAGCTAAAAATGGAATTTCAACCTCACTTGAATTATTACACATAGATATTTATAGGTCATTTGACATTTTGAGCCAAGAAAGAAAGAAATATATTTTTGTTATTGTAGATGATTTTTAAAGATTTACCCAAATAAAATACTATTAGCTAGCAAAGATGAAGTCTTCTCAATGTTTGTTAGTTTTTAAAAATTGGTGCAAAATGAAAAAAATACAATCATATCAATTAGAAGTGACCATGGTGGTGAATTTGAAAACAAACTATTTATAGAATTTTGCAATGAAAAAAGAATTCACCATACATTTTTTGCTCCAAGAACTCCCTGATAAAACGGGGTAGTCGAGAGGAAAAATAGAACAATATAAGAGATGACTAGGACTATACTAAATGAAAGCAAATTATCCAAGAATTTTTGGGATGAAGCTGTAAGTACAGCCTGTCGTGTATTAAATCGAGTTACCATTAGAGCAATCTTGTAAAAGACCTCATATGAGTTATGAGAAGGTAGAAAACCAAATACTTCATACTTTCATGCCTTTTGTTGCACTTGTTATGCACTAAACAATAGAAAAGGAAAACTGAAAAAATTAGATGTCAAAAGTAATGAAACAATATTCCTTGGATACTCATTAAATAGCAAAACATATAGAGTTTTCAACAAAAGAAATCAGGTAGTAGAAGAGTCAATTCATGTTATATTTGATGAATTTAACCCAATTCCCAAGAAGGAGATGAGTTGAGTGATGTAGACGATTTATCAAAGAATATCAAAAAGCTACAAGTGGAAAAGTAAGGGGGAGTATAACTAAAGTAAGATTAAAGCCCAGACAAGGGGGTAAGTGAAGGTAATGACTCCTCCAAACCCCCAAATGATCTGAAATTCAAAAATGATCATCCAATTGAGCAAGTAATTGGTAATATATAAGAATGTGTAAAAATTAGAGGCTCTAGGGATAATATATGTGGACATTTTTCATTTGTATCTAAAATAAAGTCAAATTCTATTGATCAAGCTCTTCATGATGAAAATTAGATTATAGCGAACCAAGTGTGACACCTAGTTCCTAGACCTAAAGATTGCACAGTCATTGGAACTAAATGGGTCTTTAGGAATAAACTAGATGAAAGTGGACTTATTGTTAGAAACAAGGCTAGTCTTGTGGCCAAGGGGTATTCACAAGAAGAATGAATTGACTTTGAGGAATCATATGCTCCTGTTGCTAGATTAGAAACCATACACATTTTATTGGCATTTGCATCTCATATGGGTTTCAACCTATTTGAAATGGATGTAAAGAGTGCATTTTTAAATGAATACATTAATGAAGAGGTATATATTGAACAACCTCCTGGTTTTGAGGAAAAAGATCAATCCAAATTTGTTTATAAGTTGATCAAAACCTTGTATGGACTAAAGCAGGCTCTAAGGGCTTAGTATGAGAGACTAAGCAAATTCTTGACTGATCATAAATTTCAAAGAAGAAAAATTGACACTAGCCTATTCATTAAGTACTAAGGAAGAGATATTCTGATCGTTCATATTTATATTGATGATATTGTATTTGGTGCTACTAATGAATCTTTATGTCAAGAACTTTCCAAGCTTATGCAGAATGAATTTGAAATAAGCATGATGGGCAAGCTGTTTTTCTTCCTTGGACTGCAAATCAAGCAATTAAATGAATAAATTTTTATAAATCAGTCCAAGTACGTCAAAGAAATGCTCAAAATGTTTGGCATACAAAATAGTAAAGAAGCAAATACACCCATGAGCTCAATTATCAAAATTGATAAGGATGAAAGAGGTAAACTAATTGAACAAAAGTTGTATAAGAGTGTGATAGGATCTTTGTTGTACTTGACTGCATCCAGACCAAATATATTATTTAGTATGTGCATATGTTCTAGATTTCAATCAAGTTCTAAGGAATCATATTTTATAGCTGTGAAAAGAATTTTTAGATTCATGATTGACACTACCAATCTAGGGTTATGGTATCCTAAAAGGTCAGCATTTGATCTAATCAGCTACTCGATGCGGATTTTTCCGGTTACAAAGTAGATAGAAAAAGTACTAGTGGAACATGTCAATTTCTTAGAAACGTGATGGTTTCATGGTTTTCAAGAAAAAAAATCAGTGTTGCTCTATCTATTGCGAAAGCTAAATATATTGCCTCCAAGAGCTTGTGAAACACATGTTATTCGAAACTTAGGGAATGTGAGGCATACTAAAAGCTTGTACAGTGTGTGTATTATTGCTATAAAGTTATAGAAAGATGCGTATTGCAATTTTAGAAAAGCGAGATTAAATTACAAATTTAAAAAAAGGTAAATAATGATTTTATAAAGATTAGATATGATAATGAATTTTTATAAATTTTTCGGGAAGGAATTTCAAAATTCTGAATTATACCAATTGAAACTGTTTAAATTCACTGACCTTATAGAAAAATAAAAATAAATAGGAAAATTTAGGCCAATTAGGGGTCCTAATTAAGGGCTTATATTTATCTATGTTATTTTTATTATATCTTAAAATTTATAACTCAGATCAACGAGAGAATTTAATAAAAAGCATTAAATTGTGTGCTCTTTAATCTAGACGAATTAGATTATGAAAAATAATTGATTAAAATACTTAACTTAAATATATTAAAAAACATGCCCAAAAATAAGTCTTCAGCAGCTGGTACGTCCAGTAGCTTCCTTTAGCATTTTAATATTTTTATGTAATTTTTCTTAATATTTTAATGTATATAAGGAAGTTTTATCTGAAATTTCAGGATCAAGCTTATTTTAACATACTCTGCATAGTAAATGGTCTAGATCACGAAAATTATGTTTAGAAATTTTTTAAACAACTAAAATTGAATGAGATTTCATGAATTAGTTTTGAATGCTAATATCTTAACCTACACTAATTATTTTAATGTAAAACTTAAAATGTATGGTTAAATTAATCTGGTCTATAATATGAACGGATTGAATTATGAAAAATAATTTAATAAATTTTTTTTACAGAAATGCTATTATTGCATTGGAAAAAGTGATTGACCAAATCATGCATGGTACGTCCAGTGGCATTGTAACATGCATGTATGTTCAAATTTTATAGGCGTTGCAGTTCTATTAATTGAATTATTATATATATATATACAACTCCATTTGAGATGAAATTTCATAGGTAAGCCTAAATTAATATACCTCACTTGATGAAAGGAGTAGATTATACAAAATATAATTAGAAATGGGCAAAAAAAATTAAAATTTGGATGAATTGCATTAGTTAATTTCAAATGATTATATCTTAACCACTTCTAATTATTTTTGCATGAAACTTGTTATGAGTAGTTAATTTAATACGCTTTAAAAATGTAAATGGAATAGATTATAAAGAATACCCTTACAAATTTTAAACCAATGTTGAAATATGTGAAATAATATATACATATGTATATATATATAAAGATGCGTCACCGTAGTCACAGATTGTTTTTTAAGAAATGAAATAAGCAGTTTAAAAAGGGACCAAACTAGCCTAGTGAATTCGATTTTTGCCACCTGGATGTGGTAATTAACGTGGATAGCTGAAAAAAAAGAAAAAAATAAATAAATAAAAATACACCAAAACTACACGTAAGGACACTGCATGAAACGAAAATCAAGAGCTGCCAGCAATATGTAAAACCATGTAAGTATGGTTAAAAGAACTCACATGGGTAACCGCATAACGAGTTTATAAAAGGGGCAGCATAAATCACCCACATGAGAAAAAAGCGATAAATAGGAAGAGAGGAGAATACAACAGCATAAGGAGAAAGCAACATCCAAAAAGGTTTTGATTTTTCGCCTTCTCTCTGATATATTTTATGCATGGCTTCCAGGAATGTTTAGACCACTCTGAAATTTATTTTATTACCCTGTATGTATAGACTTAACGTTCAAGTAGCCTAGAAAAAATTATCAATCAGATAATGTCCAAACAGATTGTAGGATTTTTTAAAATTTAATATGGTTGATTGATAATATTGTATGCTATATACGGTTTCTTTTAATATTTATAGTAAAATGTATATACATACATGTTAATTGAAAAAATGTGTGATTTCATGTCTCAATCATGTTTTAAATAATTCAAAGATTTTATATTCTATAAAATTTAAAGTTGTCACATATTTAATCTCACGCTCAAATAGAATTGATGGATGGAAATCTTATTTGATATAGTTACCCTTAACGTCCCAATAGATGTAATATGGCCTTCAATTTAATAGGCTAGAAAAATATATTAAAAGGCTTTTAGAAATTATGGACGTTAAATATATCTGCATTATAGAAATTTTAACTAGTTTTATTTATCTTTATATAGATTATGTGTTATTACCTTATATAGTATGACTATAAAACTTAATACCCTAAACATGGGATGTTGAATGAAATATATAGCCTAAATGAAAATATATAAATATGTGAACTAGTCCTTTTCATTTGTTTAGGAAAAGGAAAAGAAAAAGTTGAAGAGGCAAACTGATATCCTAAGGTAAGCAAGTAACACCTTGAAATGATTTATTTTCAAAATGATTGATTGACTTGCAATTTATTTCCTAAGAAAGAAAGATGAAAGTTTAAGATCGTGCATTGATTACAGGGAACTGAATAGAGTCACTGTGAAAAATAAATATCTTCTTCCTCGAATTGATGATTTATTTGATCAACCCAAAGGAGCATTTACTTTTTCGAAAATAGACCTATAATCAAGTTATCATCAATTGAGAATTAGTCCTGATGATATTCACAAAACGGCATTTCGAACAAGGTATGAACACTATGAATTTTTAGTTATGCTATTTGGACTTACAAATGCTCCTGCTGTTTTCATGGACATGATGAATAGAATATTTCGAGAATACTTGGATCAATTTGTCGTGGTGTTCATTGATGATATTTTAACTTACTCAAAGTCAGAGGAAGAACACTAAATGCATCTTAGAATGGTCTTGGACAAGCTGAGAAAAGAAATATTATATGCCAAATTAAATAAATATGAATTTTGGCTGAAGCGAGTCATGTTTTTAGGACACATTATATTCGAAAAAGGAATTCAGGTTGACCCTCAGAAAATCGAAGCAATTCTTAAATGGCCAAGACCAACAAGTATTACCGAAACTAGGAGTTTCTTGGGATTAGCTGGGTATTAAAGAAGGTTTGTGGAAGGATTTTCACAGTTATCTGCACCACTTACTCGATTAACACGAAAAGGAGTTTGATATATTTGGTCAGACAAATGTGAAGATAGTTTTCAAAAATTGAAGCGTCAATTGGTTGAAGCACCTATTTTAACCTTACCTGAAGGAAATGAGAGATTTGTAGTATATAGTGATGCTTCGAAGAAAAGATTGGGATGCGTATTCATGCAAAAGGAAAACGTTATAGCTTATGCATCCCGACAACTCAAGCCTAACAAGGTAAACTATCCTACTCATGACTGGGAACTTGCAGCAGTGGTATTTGCATTAAAAATATGGAGACATTATTTATATGGTGCTAAATGTGAAATTTACACTGATCATAAAAGTCTTAAGTATATTTTCACTCAAAAGGAGATCAATACGAGACAAAGAACATGGTTGGAATTACTTAAGGACTATGATCTCAATATTTTATATCACCCAAGCAAAGCAAATGTTGTGATAGATGCTTTAAGTCGAAATGTTAGTGTGGCATACCTGATCACTAAAAAGAAAGGATTATTTAGAGAAATGAGGTAAGCAGAATTAATTGTATGTCCACCCGGGATGCAAGCAAGATTATCACAAATACAGTTACAATCTTCACTATTTGAGAAAATTGAATGTGGATAACAGAATGATGCAGATCTAAAGAAATATATGGAACAAATGAGGCAAAAAGATCTTATTGAATATACAATTGATAATCAAGGTATATTTTGATATAAAAATCGCATTTGTGTACCAAATCAGGTTGAACTAAAGAATCAGATCCTGAACGAGCCACATTTCTTTCCATTTTCTATGCATCTTGGAAGTACAAAGATGTATCATGACCTTAAAAGGACTATTGGTGGAACAACATGAAGAGAGAAATTGCAGAGTTTGTTGTCAAATGTCTAACTTGTCAGAAAGTGAAAGTAGATCGTCAGCGAACTCCAGGTAAATTGTAATCTCTTGAAGTGCCAGAATGGAAATGAGATGATATTGCTATGGACTTTATTAAAGGTTTACCTCAGACACAAAAAGAAAATGATTCTATATGGGTGATAGTTGATCGCTTATCTAAATTAACTCATTTTGTACTTGCGAAGAGGAATTTCTCTGTGGAGAGGTTAGCCAAAATTTATTATAAGAAAATCGTTCGTCTTCATGGGGTACCTGAGTCAATAGTATCTGATCGGGATACAATTTTTACCTCTAGATTTTGAAAATGTTTGCATCAAACCCTAGGAACGCAGTTAAAATTTAGCACTGCATTTCATCCCCAAATTGATGGGCAAACAGAGCTAGTTAATCAAATTGTTGAGGATATGCTTCGAATGTGCACTTTGGAACTTGGAGGAATATGTGATGAATATTTATCAATACCTAAATTTGCCTATAATAATAGTTATCAGGCAAGTATACAAATGGCCCCATTTGAAGCCCTATATGGACGGAGATGTCGAACTCCATTAAATTGGGATGAAGTAGGGAAAAGAAAGTTAGCTCCAGATTTATAAAAAAGAATGACAGAAAAAGTGCAAGTGATTTGACAATGTATACTTACAGCTCAGAGTCGGCAAAAGAGTTATACAGATTGCAAACGAAGGGATCTAAATATTCAGATTGGTGACCATGTATTTCTAAAAATAACACCAATCAAAGGAGTCACAAGATTTGAAAAAAGGAGTAAATTAAATCCGAGATATATTGGGTCATTTGAGGTATTAGAAAAGAATGACAATTTAGCCTACAGGGTAGCATTACCTCCAGCCTTAGCAGCAATTCATAATGTATTTCATGTCTCAATGCTTAGAAAGTATGTATCAGACCCGACTCATATCCTCACAGCAGAGGCTTGCCAATTCAAGATCATTTAAATTATGAAGAAAGACCTATCAAAATCTTGAATTATAAGATACAGAATCTTCGGAATCGGAAGATTGAGTATGTCAAAGTTTAATGAAACCGATACTCTAAAAATGAAGCAACCTGGGAACTTCGTGAAGGAGTAGAAAGAAAATATCCTCGATTATTTGAAATGAAATAGGTTTCGAGACGAAACCTTTTGGAAGGAGGGGAGAATTGTGAAACCCATGTTATTTGAAACTTAGTGAATGTGAGGCATATTGAAAGCTTGTACAGTGTGTGTATTATTGCTATAAAGTTATAGAAAGATGCATATTGCAATTTTAGAAAAGCGAGATTAAATTATAAATTTTAAAAAAGGGGGTAAATAATGATTTCATAAAGATTAGATATGATAATGAATTTTTATAAATTTTTCGGGAAGGAATTTCAAAATTCCGAATTATACCAATTGAAACTATTTAAATTCACGGACCTTATGAAAAAATAAAAATAAATAGGAAAATTTAGGCCAAATAGGAGTCCTAATTAAGGGCTTATATTTATCTATGTTATTTTTATTATATCTTAAAATGTATAACTCAGATCAACGAGAGAATTTAATAGAAAGTATTAAATTGTGTGCTCTTTAATCTAGATGGATTAGAAACATAATTGATTAAAATACTTAACTTAACTGCATTAAAAAATGTGCCCAAAAATAAGTCTTCAACAGCTGATACGTCCAGTAGCTTCCTTTGGCATTTTAATATTTTTATGTAAGCTTTTTTAATATTTTAATGTGTATAAGGCAGTTTTATCTGAAATTTCAAGATTAAGCTTATTTTAACATACTCTGCATAGTGAATGGCGTAGATCACGAAAATTATGTTTAGAAGATTTTTAAACAATTAAAATTGAATGAGATTTCATGAATTAGTTTGGAATGCTAATATCTTAACCTACACTAATTATTTTAATGTGAAACTTAAAATTTATGGTTAAATTAATCTGGTCTATAATATGAACGGATTGAATTATGAAAAAAAATTTAATAAAAAAATTTACATAAATGCTATTATTGCATTGGAAAAAGTGATTGACCAAATCATGCATGGTATGTCCAGTGGCATTGTAACATGCATGTATGTTCAAATTTTATATGTGTTGCAGTTCTATTAATTGAATTATTATATATATACAACTCCATTTGAGATGAAATTTCATGGGTGCCTAAATTAATATACCCCACTTGATGAAAGGAGTAGATTATACAAAATATAATTAAAAATGGGCAAAAAATTTAAAATTTGGATGAATTGCTTAGTTAATTTCAAATGATTATATCTTAACCACTTCTAATTATTTTCGCACGAAACTTGTTATGAGCAGTTAATTTAATACACTTTAAAATGTAAATGGAATAGATTATAAAGAATACCCTTACAAATTTTAAATCAATGTTGAAATATGTGAAATAATATATACATATGTATATATATAAAGATGTGTCACGGTAGTCACTGATTTTTTTTAAGAAATGAAATAAGTGGTTGAAAAAGGGATCGACCTAGCCTAGTGAATTCGATTTTTTCCATCTGGACGTGGTAATTAACGTGGATAGCTGAAAAAAAAAGGAAAAAAAACTAAATAAAAATACACCAAAACTACACGTAAGGACGCTGCATGAAACGAAAATCAAGAGCTGCCAGTGATATGTGAAACCATGTAAGTATGGTTAAAAGAACTCACATGGGTAACCACATAAGGAGTGTATAAAAGGGGTAGCATAAATCGCCCAAATGAGAAAAAGTGATAAATAGGAAGAGAGGAGAATACAACAGCATAAGGAGAAAGCAACATCCAAACAGGTTTTGACTTTTCCCCTTCTCTCTGATACATTTTATGCATGGCTTCTAGGAACGTTTAGACCATTCTGAAATTTATTTATTACCCTATATGTATAGTCTTAACGTTCAAGTAGCCTAGAAAAAATTATCAATCAGATAATGTCCAAACAGATTGCAGGATTTTTTTTAATTTAATATGGTTGATTGATAATATTGTATGCTATATACGGTTTCTTTTAATATTTATAGTAAAATGTATATACATACATGATAATTGAAAAAATGTGTGATTTGATGTCTCAATCATGTTTTAAATAATGCAGAGATTTTATATTCTATAAAATTTAAAGTTGTCACATATTTAATCTCACGCTCAAATAGAATTGATGGTTGGAAATCTTATTTGATATAGTTACCCATGACGTCCCAACAAATGTAATATGGCCTTTGATTTAATACGGCTAGAAAAATATATTAAAAGGCTTTTAGAAATTATGGACGTTAAATATATCTGCATTATAGAAATTTTAACTAGTTTTTTATTGATCTTTATATAGATTATGTGTTATTATCTTATATAATATGACTATAAAATTTAATACCTAAACATGGGGTGTTGAATGAAATATATAGCCTAAATGGAAATATATAAATATGTGAGCTAGTCCTTTACATTTGTTTAGGAAAAGGGAAAGAAAAAGTTGAAGAGGCAAACTGATATCCTAAGGTAAGCAAGTAACGCCTTAAAATGATTTATTTTCAAAATGATTGAATGACTCGCAATTTATTTCTTGTAGGCATTTTTCAATATTATTTAAGGATGATCATCCCCATAATGTGGTTTGAAAAATGTATTTATTAATCTATTTTATAAATGATTATGTCTTTTTTTTTAAGTTGAAAAAAAGAAGCAAAATGATAAATACGATTATTTCTTGAAGTAATGCTAGCATGTGTATGATGCATAGTGCACAAAGGTACAAGTCCATTCTAGAGGTGTAAGCAAACCAAAGCCCCCCTCTAATGTGACCGAGTCACTGATATAGGCCCAACGGCCGGCGGCGCCCTCCCTAAAATAGGGGTAGACAAATTGATGGTCGCCTAGCTAGTGTACCATCTAATGAAGGTTTAAAGCATGATTGTGAAATGTTCATTTTCATGTGCATTATTTATGAAATGCCAAATTATGAAACAAAAATATTTATTTCAATGAAAATACTTGCTTACTGAGTCTAATACTCATGTTTTGTTTTTCCCAACCTTAGACAATTACAATATGGTTTTAAAAAATGCATCAATTTAGAGACTCTTAAGGTTGTATGGTTCTTATATATTTTGATGAATGATGAGGTTTTGAGAATACAGTACTGTAAGATTACAAAGATTGACGGTGTAAATGAATTTTAATACTTTGTAAATATTATGTGATTTTAATTACCGGTGAATGATTGCTTGTAAATTGATATGAGATTGAATTGAAAACTCTGCCACGTGAATAGGGCTACAATCCTGCTCACAGTTTACTAACTAAATGATCCTAAAGTAAGGCTCCGACGCCTCGGGTTCAAGGCCGCCACAGAGCTGTTATACCCAATTACTTTGGATGAGACAACAGCTTAAAGACTATAAGATAGATTACAAAGATATGCCTTGTTAAGATCAAAGACAAATGCCACAAATTATTAATTATACTACAAATGGTTGATATCCAAGTACATGATTCAAAATGAAGAAAAGTACATCTTAAGTTTAAATAATATCAAGACAGATGAAGTTGAAACTTGAAGATATAAGAGCATATGTATTAAAGCATTTGATTCTGAAGTCTTGAAATTCCAAAAAGTATATTGTATAGTGAACTCCCAACCCAAGTCGACTTCACTTGCGACTTGGGTCAAGTCCCAGACCAAGTCGACTCCTACATGGAACTTGAAGCTGACAACAAAGAGGAAATTCTAAGGAAGGAAGTACAGAAGATCAAAGTCACAAGCCAAGTCGACTCTAACTTACGACTTGGGTGAAGACGCACACGAAATTGAAAAGGAACAAGTATAATTATATAGGCTTAAAATGGGGACAAAGGTTGTAACATATATGACTTTCAAGCATAATTAAGCACAAGCATTCATGTTACACAAAAAGTTACCTTAATCATCTCAATTGAAATGTTAGCATAGATATGAACTATAAAATTCAACTACTTAATAAATCATATCATTCACATGTTACTTGAAATTTTTAAAAAATTAACACATGAAAGCTCGATCAATTCATAATCATGACAAAAAAATTTCAAGTTTTCATAAATTTGATTTCAATTTAAAGTTTTCTTAAGCATTGCAAGTAATCATAAAAATAGATTGCAACTAATCGATTATCATAGGTAAGATTTTAAATGCAATGTTGTTCGCAATCTCGCCGCAAGTGCGTGGGTCGTAGATTGTAGTATATTAACCCACAAGGAATTCAAAATTTAAGACAATGGATTTAAACACTTATATGAAATGCATAGAAAATAAAGTAAAAGGAAAGAAATATCAAAAGAAAGAGGTTGATCTTAAGAACGTGAAATGAGAATTAAAAGTCAAAGGATGCGAGTACCTATAATGTAAGGTTTTACATTCGTCTTCTGCAACAGATACGTGAATTGCTTATTTAATACAAATATTATGTTTTAAAGGAGAACAAACCATAAATTATCTTTGTACCTTCTCTCAAAACATACAAGGATTAACTTTAATATATTCTTAATCACCTATTCTCATGGGATTAAGTCAATCAGGATTCATTCAGCTCTGTGGCCGTTCATGAGATTCCTCGAGGTTATCATGTCTATTTTTATGGTCTTAGATTTTTAGGTTTAATATATTGATTATCGTATATTAGACTTTCATCTTTTAGTTCCATCACCTAGTATATGAGAATTATAACCAAAATGTAGGCCTTCACACCAAGCAAGCATTAAATCATAAGATATTAAATTAACACAAAATGTCTTAAATAATCAAACCACAATATCCACTACATTGTATACATATTACATCCTAAACATAAGATAACGGATTTAACCTAGCATGTTTATAACAAAAATCAAATACAAAATAATATTAAGCCCAATATCCATCATAAATAAGACAATTAAAATTAAAAGAAAGAAATAAAGGGAAAGCTTATTGATCTAAAGCCTCGAGGTGTCTTGACTGCTCCAAGCAACATGTCATTTGGCTTCTCACCTTGTGTTCTTCACTTCTTTCGCTCCTGGACCTCAACCCTTATTCCAAGGATATTATAAGCTGCCTTAGGATGTTCCCGATAAGTTTTTATACAGAGATAAATAGTAACGTGAACAGTGCATATGAACAGTGATGTAAATAGTACGCATGAATAGTGCATGAACAATGTTGCACGTGAATAGTCACTATGTATGAATAGTGTCTTATTTTAAACCTAGTTTTGCTTCAAATGTGGGTCTCGAATTTACAATTTACTCCCACTTTCATCGAGGCTTGTTAATTTCACCTTGTTTACATTGAAATTACACATGCTTCTCCTGCTTTGCAAAAATTGCATCAGTTGGAGAATGTTTATAAAACTTAGCTTAATTAATCAAAAATATGATTCAAACCTATTAAACACTCAAATTCTCATCCAATTATTATTCAAAATAAATAGTATAAAAGCAACTTAACAAATGCAACCTAAAACATGCATATAATTAACATAACTACCTAAATGAATGCATGAATTAAAACAACAACTGGACAAAGCACCCTCCTGCCCAAACTTGAGGAATGCATTGTCCCTAATGCAGAAAAACTAATAAAAATGCAGATGAAAATGGTATGCAAATGAAAGTGACAAATAAGTAGGAAGAAAAGAAAAGGAAATGACAGCATCGGTATGGAAGGAATGCTCATCGTCTCCATTACTCTCTCCTCATTCTTCTTCCTCTACTGGCCAAAAATGTGCATCAAGCCACCTTTGCAATACTCAACATATGATTATAGATGAAGCGTCCAACATTAAATGAATTGCAAGAGCAAATAGTGCATAACAAGATGGCTCGATCGAGAGCAACATCGCAGACAGGAAGAAGGAAGCAATCAAGCGGCACTACAAGCTCAAATGCCCGACTTAATATAAGCTCTTCTCAGGCAATCCAACTCAAGTTTCAAGCCTCATCATTGATACCATAAGTGCAGTTCACAAGCTCCTCTTCCACCTTCTTAAACTCTTACTCTCAATAAAATAATGGAGCAGATCAAAGCAAAAAGCTTCCACTAATTGCACATCTATATAAATCATGCCAAATACAAACCACCTACCTACACACATTTTATAAATATTAAAAAAATGGATGATTTACTATAAATATTTAAAAAATTGCTTAAAATTTCAATGACTTCAAAAGATGGGAAAACAGAGGGTTTGGGTATTGAAAATGGGCTCAATTGGGCTTGTTCAAGATGTAGTGTCGATGGGATTGAAAAATGTTTTCCGTTCATATGTTGTGGCTTCTGTAACTCTTTCCTGATCAAGAGTTATGGCCTGTTAAAGTTAGCATTCTTTTCCTCTCTTTTGTTTTTTTTTTTGCCAGTGGTTGTGGTGCCAGTGTTGATGGTTACCAGCTACATTTGAATTTCATTTTGGTTGGCTAGTCGACGGCTGTAGCACTGACTTGGCCGCTGCAGCAAAATTTTTTTGTTGTGGGGACTATGGCCACCATGCATCTGACTAACTTTTCTGAGAGTTGCATTTTTCTTGAAAATTTTGTGTTGGATCTCTTATATTTGAGTTGTGGACCCCTCGAATGATCATGAGAAGCTTACAAACTTTGGTTCCATTATTTAACAACTTAAAATTGGATTGAAACTCTACATTGAATATGATAAGCCTGTTCTTCATTGCCTTGAGAAATGAATGACCTTGAAATCCATTATGTTTATTTTCAAATTGAATCAAGCACTAAAGTTCATATAACTAATACCCCAATTGCAATTAGAAGACCTTAGGCGGATGACTGGTTGCTCCATCCAAGAATTGAGCTTGTGCTCCTTGAAAAGTCAATAAAGCTTGCAAATTTGCATTTCATCCATCCAAAACTGCACTTTGACTACATTCCACTGTATTCATGCACGTTGAATTTGATTTTGACATATTGAAGTGTAATGACCTATGAATCCTTCCATGCATTAAAGCCTGCATTTTGCTTCCTTGAATAATTATTCCATCACATCAACACTCCAAATTGAAGGGAAATACACTGACTTGAGCATGTTGAGTTTGAATTTGAAAATTTGCAAAGTATATGACTTTAACAATCCTCCAGCTAGTGAAAACTTTGCGAATGGGAATCATATCTAGCTATTGAATTATCAAATCTAATTGTAAACCATTTAATACGCATAAGCTTCAATAAGCAATATCCTCAAGCTCCAAGGTTCAAGACTTCAAATGTAGGTTTGTAGCTACTCTATTTGCATGGGAATGATCATTGATGCATTTTGATTTCTGAAATCACATTGAGCTACAACTTTCAAGATCGCACATATATGTTCATGGAGAATTGACCAACTGAAGAATCAAATCCTCTTTTGCATGGAAGTTTTCAAAAGTAGTGATGTTTCTTAGGTTTTCCTGCTTCAAGACACATGTGGTTGATCCTCAAATCATGGCTTGGACCCAAAAAGAAAAAAGTTTAATGGTTTCCCTCCCATTTAGTGCTAAGTTTAGTGTCCTCTGCTCGATATCTTAAAGATGAATTATCTAATATTTGCTCTATTAAGATTCCTTCCATGCGGGTTATGCATTGGAATTTCATATCTCTTCTTAGCCTCCTCTTTTGAATTTCATAGAGGCTAAAGAAGAGTTGTTCTTTAGGGTCTTGAATAGATGATTGTTTCAATGTGCTACTTTCTAAGAATATCCATTTATCGATCCAATTGTGCTGCACTTGGACTTTTGAAAAACCAAGTAGAGGTGCAAATATGTTGTGGCGCCCCAGCCCGAGCGTCACAACCTTACCTCAAGATCAATCGACTGGTAAACGTGATCAAGATTGTTGCCCTGTCACACGGCAGGTTTTAATGGATATTATCCAGTTAATCCTAACTCCTTAGGATTGTATATCATTTATACATTCTATTTCCATCAAATGCCATTTTAGGCCATTATATCATTTGAGAGTTACACATGTCATCTCATAATCTTCATACTTAACCATATCATGATATTTCATGCCTTAGAATTTACCCATAAAAATTTTTTTGCCAATCCATAGGCATAAAACATAACGTAATTCTTTTACAACATCGAATAACAATTTAATTGTTAACATTCATATAATCATTCAACCCTTAGATTCATATACAGGTACTCATGGAAATTCATTCATCCTTGAATCTCCACCTGTGCTCCTTGCCTCCTTCCTTCCACCTGTCTTTGGGTTTGGAAAACAAAACGTGAGTGATAACTTAGTAAGCAAGCTTAGGGTTTTCATGCAATTCATTTTGAAAGCAACATTCTTTAAAAACATTTCTCTCCATTCAGTAGAGACACTTAGCAAGTGATCAACTACCTGCGGAGCAGAAATTTTTTCATAAACATTTCATGAAAAACCATTCACGTAAACCATTCATAAAACCCAGTTTTCATAAATCATTCATACACATTTCATAAACACTTCATAAACATTGAATGTGCAAATTCATCATTTCCATTAATGACGTTATCCTTCATGTGACGGTACGCTAGCACGGGGAACCCTCTTTCATGACATGATCATTTCCATCCTTAGCGCCAGACCTACCGACTTGGCAACGTCAAGGGGGACTCCTTGTCCATTTACTACCTCGACTAGCCTACTTGATTTCCATTCCATGCATGACTTTTAGTCACCCCGGCATTATATACCCCCTTACACATGGAACTTGTCATTCTCATGGAGAGAATTCTTTGCACCATCCCTTTTGAAACATAGTTTCAACGAAACATCATATAAACTCATATTTCAACACATTTCAAGCATAATTGCGAAACCATAAGCAATCATTTATTTCAACAGAAATAAACATTTCAATACACATATAAACAAGGAATGGTCATCCTTAAATACTTTGTAATGAAAACCAAAATCATTTAGAAAGCTGCTTGCTTACCTCGCTTGCTTAGGTTTCCGTTACGCTTATCCCTTTGCCTTTTCCTATACATATAAGAATGATATAACATTTATATATTTCCTTTCCTTGCATTCAACTCAGTTTTCCAACTCATTCTCTTTAATATACATAATTCCTTCGACTTCTCAAGTCGTTATGCCCGTATAGCACATACTTGTGCACTACATGGGCTATTACACATCACATTTGGTACCATAAGTAGGGTAACCATTCAACCATATAAAATTAATTCAATAATTATCATTTAATAGATCATTACCTTCCTTAAGCCATTTTTCACTTATTTTTCAAAATTCACACATCGGTGCTTATTTTAAGCACCCGTTGTCGCCTTAAGCCTCATTAATTAAATCCCAAAATTTGATATTAACATCATGAAATTCTAAACAGAAACATATTCAAAAAATGTATCATATTTTCATGCATTTTTACACAAAATCAATTTACTTTGGTCATTTACCACTTATGCATGTCTATCCTTTCACATATGCCCATTTGGCAACGCATATATGAGGCATTTCATAAAATTTCCCAAGTCAGAAATTTAATCCACATTTCAGCATGATAATTATCCTTAATTACCACTGTACTTAGAGTATTTTTATGGAATTTAAATCCACTAATCATAGGTTTCCAAAACAGCAACTTTGGAACCCATTTTTCACCCATTTAATGTGTCTTTTGACACATAACCCTAATCAGTTTTATAAATCCGAATTTTCAGCAATTAATCCAACTTTTCCTAACCCAAATTTAGGTTATTATCATATATATGAATTTGGATAATTTATTCATAGGTTTCATATTTCTTTTTTATTTTATTCTCCAACTATCCACATATGCTGTAATCAGGCGTACTGAATTCTTAAAAACTCGAATTAATATCAAATCAAGTATTTTTGATCTGAAATTTCTACCATACCTTAATAACTATATTAATTAACCACAATAAATATTTCCAGAATGAAATATTTAATATTTCTATTTATGTTTGTATTTTTACTCTGCTGGACAGCAGAATCCATTTTCAGACAGCCTGAATGACGTTAATTATTGGGTATATTTATACCCATAATAATCTAATTTTTAATTTATTTTTGTGATTCTAAATATGTATTACATATTCTATAAAATTTCAACCGAAAATTCCTTGTATAAAAAGTATTAAAAATACTTTTCTACAACTGATCCTGTCATCCGTTTTACCTTGTTTAGGTGAATTTTCTCTGATTTTTAATTTGAAACTGGATTATTATTTTAAGCTGAAAATTAGTTATTTTATTAATAACCCCGTAATTATTCTTCCCAAAATATTTCATGCTAAAATTCATCCATTTACTGTTCCGTTCGTATTTTAGTTTACAACATCATATAACTTCCAGATTTGAGGCATAAAATCAAGATAATCATATACTTACTTGATTAAATGGGTAATCCCTCCTTTTCCCCTTTCTTTTTCCTTCTTTTTCCTTCCTCCTTGCTGGTCTAGGGCTGGATGTGAGGCTGCCTTGAGGGAGAAGAATTTCAGCACTTAGAAAAAATGCCAAAATCATGTGAACGTGCAATACCTTTGTAGAGCTGGATTTTTCCAGCTGTGGGCCCCACTTCTTGGGCCATTTTCCACAGCCAATTAATGCCTCCTTATCCTCTTAATGTGATGGATTAATCTTATTCAAGTAAAATAATTTTTACACCTTTTAATAAAACCAAAAATTTGCTCACATCTTGACCGTCCACTTGTCCACAATTGCCCTTCTCTACTTAGCCCTTAAGCAACTTGTTACTTGCTCTCCAAGAAACCAAATTTTCATGATAATTATTTCAATCCATTCCATTCATCTTATAGATTTCATAATTTTATTCCATCGTTTCAAATTTCATCTCAATCCGACGTTTCTCCGTCTAGTTATGACCACTTGAATATATCTTTTGGATTTGGGAATAAAAATAATTAATTATCACCCTAATCCCATCATGATTCCATTAATCAAATCCATTCATAAAATTGGGCCCACCGTCGTAAGCTTACCTTTCAAATTTCATCAAAATCCGCCTTGTAGGCGTCAAGTTATGAATTTTCCATCATTTTTCACCTTAATTCCGTAATTACACTTTAATCTCCATAAATTAAATCATGGTAATTAACACGATTATTCATGACACCTTGTCACCATTAAATCCTCATTAAGCCCATCGGGTCATACCGACTCACTTTGGGCTCCGGCAATTAAATTTTTAATCACCGTTTCCAATTAAACCCTAATTGCAAAATATCATTAAATTCTAAAATCATCCAAAATTTTCATTTAATTCACATATAAGTCACATGTACATGTTCAATGCACAAATTAAATCCTCCTTAGGTTGGGGTTTCACATATGTGATAATTTTCAACTTCCTCCATATAAATAACCTCTATTTCTTCATCAATTTCCTCTTCAACTTCCTTGCTTTCCATTGACTCAAGCAATTGTTCAAGCACAAATTAAAGGGTAGTTTGTTCTGTAACATCAAAAGATATCTCTTCATTAAGGCTTGTAGTAACTTCATAACCCTCTTCCAGTACATTCTCCTTTGAATCATCTTCAATATCAACCAAAGACTCTTGATGCATGCTATAAATTGTTGTAGCCAATTGCTCCACCGGCTTTTGCATATTCTTATTAAACTTCATTTGGCTCAGCATGAATTGTATAAACATGTCGTCCAAAGATGGCCTGATCATAGGTGGTAATGGCTCCTCTGTTTCATATGCTTGAAATTTTGAAGGCATCTTCTGTGCTAGTTGTGGATCTCCATGATTGTCCTGTACATCAGTTGGACATTCAACATAGCTCAAGTTGGTTGAATATGTAGATTGATCATCCAGAGCACAACTGAAGGTATCCATATCACCAATAGATGCTGAGTAACACAAGCACTATTTTGACGAATGTCCCTCGCCTCCCCACAGATCACAACAACTCATATAAGTATAATTCATACTTAAAACTTGATTATCAAAAGCTGCAACCTAGATTGGAGGTGCCTAGTGCTTGGTATTGAAACTTCGTGTTTGGCCAATAGAAAGCATTTGAAGCCATTGAGTTATGCACAAATAAGACCACTGAATCAAATTTGCATCAAAAGTAAACAAAGAAAAACAAAAACTATATAGAATATATACAAATTCACATAAGACAAATGAATTGTCAAATACTACATTTATAGAACTAATCCCCAGCAACGGTGTGAAACCCCAACCTATGTAGGACTCAATGGTAAGCATTGAACATATATATTTGATTTATATGTGATTTAAATGAATTTTGAATGATTTATGGATGATTTTATATTTGATGATATTTTGCAATTAGGGTTTTAATTAAGAACGGTAATTAAAAATTTAATCGCCGGAGCCCAAAGTGAGTCGATATGACCCGAGGGGCTTAATGAGGATTGAAAGGTGAAAATGTGTCATGAATAATTATGTTAATAATCATGATTTAATTTATGGAGATTAAAGTGTAATTATGGAATTAAGATGAAAAATGATAGAAAATTCATAACTTGACGCCTACAAGGCGGATTTTGATGAAATTTGAAAGGTAAGCTCATGACGGTGGGCCTAATCTTTTGAATGGATTGGATTAAGGGAATCCTGATGGGATTAGGGTGATAATTATTATTTTTATCCCAAATCCAAAAGATAACAAGTGGTCATAACTTGAGTTATAAACGTCGGTTTGAGATGAAATTTGAAATGCTGGAATGAAATCTATGAGATGAATGGAATGGATTAAGCTAATTATCATGAGAAGTTGCTTTTTTAGAGAGCAACTAAGAGAATACTTAAGAGCTAAGAAAAAGAGCAATTTGGAAAAGGTGAAAATGGAATTTACAAAAATGCCCTAGGGGGTTACTTAAGCACCAAGAAAAGTATCATATAAAAGAAAAAAAAAGGGGAGAGCAAGAGGAGGAAAAGAAAAAGAAAAAAGGGTAGGAGAAGCTCGGGAAGCTCGGGGCAAAGAATCGACGAAATCGAGTAAGTACCCGTTGAGTTAAGCCTTCCAATTTCTAAGTTTTCTTCTTGATATTGGAATCATGGTTTTGAATCATAATAAACTTCTAAATAAAGATTAATAACATTCTGGAATTATGTATTGATTGAGGATTTTGCATATGTATTGAAAAGAGATGCAAATATGGGAGCAAAACCTAGAAGAAATGAGGCAGAAATATAAAATATGGAAAAAATAGTTAATGAACGAATTTTAGTATAATAATTTTTGAAACGACGCATGATGGGGTGATTAAAAAAATAACAAATTTTCAGCTTAAAATTATAAACAATTTGGAAACTAAAAATCTTGGAAAATCAACCTGGACAAGGTTGTATAGGTGTCAGGATCAGCTGAACCAAATGATTTTTAATAATTTTTATACAAAGAATTTTTGGCTGAAAATTTTTCATGATATATAAAAACTATTTATTATCACAAAAAAAAATAAAAATTAGGTTTTTATGGGTATAAATATACCCAATAATTTACATGATTAAGGCTATCTGAAAAGGAGTGCTGCTGTCCAGCAGAGTAAAAATACAGAAATAAATATAAATACTAAATATTTCATGCTTTAAATATTTATTTTCGTAATTAATGTAGGTATTAAGGTATGGTAGAAATTTCAGATTAAAAATACTTGATTTGATATTGATTCAAGATTTTGATAATTCTGTGTGTCTGAATTCAGCAACATGGACAGCTTAAGAAATAAATCAAGATAAATGTTAAATTCCAGGTTTTTGTGATGGAATTTGATTTATAATGGGATATGAACAAGTTATTATGAGGTTTTAACCTATTAGAGGTAAATAAGATTACCCTAAATATGATTTTTTGAAGATATGCAAAGGGATGTCCAAAGAGGGGTGCAAAGGGTACCCAAGATGTATATGGAAGTTGTTGTTTTGGAAGCAACCAATAAATGGATTTATGTAGGTTGGAAAACCTAAGAGATTTATGTATTTGAAGTTGATGTGAATAAATGAAATATTATTTTCATTTATTTAGGCAAAGGCAAAGGAAAAGAATGGAAGAAGGGGATTATGGCGATCTCAGGTAAGCAAGCGAACTTTCTAAAATAATATATTCTTTCTATGTGATGATATGTAATTAAAATATTTATGTTTATGTTTTAATGAATGGGCAAGCACAAGTTTTGAAAATGATGGCTTTAATGAAAAGCCATAAGTTTTGGAAAATGACGGCTTTAATGAAAAGTCGTAAATTTTGGAAAAGAATGGCTTTAAGGAAAAGCCTCAAGGTTTGTTTCATGGGAAGCAAGCAATACGTTTTAAGATAAGGATTTTATCATCAGTGTTGCCAAAGATTGGCAATGCTTTATGTTAATGGAATTGAGAATTTTGCTTATGAGTAAGCAAGTTCTCCATGATAATGTTTTCAAAGGATTTCACGTTTGATGCCGATGATTTTAAGAATTTTCTTTTAAGTAAGCAAGTTCTTTATGATGTTGTTTCAAAAGTATTTTATAAGAAAAAGAGAATTTTTCCCTTTTTCTCAAAGCAACAAATGTAAATAAGTGTTGAATTTCTCTTATGATGTTTAATGATAAGTAATCATGTTATAAAAAAAAGAAAAAGGAGATTTGATTTATGAAAAAGATTTATTTTGCTAGGTCTTGATAATTAAATAATAAATGATGACTTGGACATAGTTCATATGTTTTGAAATGATATTCGAAAAGTCTTGATTTCCTTTAGATAAGGAAATCTATGTTGAAAATATTTTGAAAAATATTTATATGGATGTATTGAAGGGGATTTAAGGATGACCAACCTCCTATGTTGATTTTCTTAAAATGGTTTGGTTTCGGGTTGCTAAAGTAGCATACAAAAGACCATGCAAGGCTCCTTTATGAACAAATGACAAAATTGATATGTGGACAAGAAATTGATTTTAAGGTGATTGAGAAGGGGTTAGCACAATTGCATTACTTTTGTAAGCAAAAGGCCCCAAAATGGAAACCAAGAAAATGCTAGGAAAAATGTATGATTTATTCTTGAAAATCTAAAAGTTTTGAAATTCTTATATTAAAAGGATTTTAAGGTGTGTTGTTTCACCAAACATTTTAAATATTTATCAAAATATTTTACTCAAAATATTTCTAACAGAATTTAAGGAAGGTCATCCTAAAAATAGATTTCAAATGACAACTTGTTAAAGTGGGTGCGCTCGCTTACAAGTTGACACGGACTGTGGTCTGTGATGTGTTTTTGAAAATGATTTTTAAAGATATAGACTTCGGTCTAAGATTTTTGTGAGTATGGATGCAGGCTGCGGTCTGTGATCTCGGTTTAAAAGGACATGGGCTGCGGTCTGTGATCTCGGTTTAAAAGGACATGGGCTGCGGTCTGTGGTTCTTGAAACCAAACGGACTATGGTCCATCATAATAATGTACAATGCACCAGTACAAGGAACAGATAGGCTGTAGAGCACGGTTGGGATGACCGGGGCCCACTCTACATAAGGCAAAGTCGCTAAGGGATGACAGGAGTGCTAGCGGCGCCCTCCTTGAGATGGGAGCGGGATAAATAAACAACCGCCTGGCTAGCGTGTTGTTAAGGATTCTCTTCCAAAAGGTAGCATGATCACTTGCTAAGTGTCACTACTGGATGGGGAGAAATGTGTTTGCATACGTTTTGCTTTCCAAAAGCCCAAAGATTGGGATATAAAAGCATTTATATGAAAAATTATCCTAAATTAGATTTTTATGAGTCATTATGTATAAGTTACCCTAAAAGCAGGGTGTTTTACACAAAATGTGTAAATATTAAGAATAAAAAGAAAAAGTTTTTATGCAAAAGTTTTCATGAAAAGGATTTATGACTTGTTTACTTTAAACAAGCCCCAAGATGGGGATTATGAACAAGGGTTTATGTTAGAAAAATGGTTGGACATGAGATTGTCCATTTCCTAAAGGGATTTATGTTGGAACATGTGTGGACATAAAAATGTTAGTTTCTAAAAGAGTTTAAGGGATAAAAGTGTTTGTGGACATATGAATGTCCATTGCCAAAAAAGGCTTACGTGAAATGTATTTTGGACATAAAAATGTCCATTATCAAAGTGTTTATGTGAAAAACGTTTTAGGACATTTCCAACAAGGTTTAAGTGGACAAATGTCTTAAGACGTATGAACGTCCAATGCCAAAATGATTTATGTAGAAAAATGTCTTTTCGTGGACATGAGAATGTCTATTGCAAAATATGGTTTATGTCAAGATATTTTGGGACATAAAATATCCCCTGGCCAAAATGATTTATGAGAAAAATATCTTAGGAAATGATTTTCAAGGAAGTCTTGTCCTAAAAAATAAAATGCTTGCTTACTGAGTTATCACTCACGTTTTGTTTTCCAAACCTTAGACAGGTACTGGGAGACTCAAGCGGTTGAGGACCTAAGAAATAGAGAAAAGGTACGAGATAGTACCATGTGGGCTAAAAGGATTAGCCATGGTGAGTGGAATGATATGAATGAAAGTATTCAGGTATTTATTTAAAGTTCTAAGTTCTAGGAGAACTAATGAATGAATGAATGAAGGTATGTATGGATGGATGTATGTCTGGAATGGCAATGTCATGATTAGGTCAAGAGGGCCTATGATGTGTAACAGCATGTTGAAATGGTTTAAAGAATATGTACAAGTATACCGTCGCTTATGTTATAAATGAAATGATGATGAATGAAGAAACAAAATTTTTTTTGGACGAGATCCAATTAAAATCCCGCCGCATGATCAGGGCAACAATCCTGATTTACATTTACTAATTAATAAGGTCTTGAGGTAAGGAAGTGATATCTCGGTTTGGGGCACCACAAACGGTGCTAGAAATTTGATGAGTTGCATATAAGTCTAATTAAATTGCTCGTTTCAATGCAAGTATATGTGCCGATCAAGTAATAAAGAGTTAGTAAAGTATCGTTCCTGCGAGGATTGTGTTTGTGGAACCCCGAACCGGGGTGCCTAGAAGCCTTACTCCGGGACCGATTTTGATTGGTAAATGTGAGTCAGGATTGTTGCCCTGATCACGCGGTGGGTTCTTAATTGCATTTCGTCCAAAAAAAATTTTCTTTTCATTTGTCACTTAAGCATACACTTTATTCATAATAGGCTCATCCATATCATCATAAAACCATAAATAATTCACATAAGTACAATCATGTTTGTAATATCCATAAAACATGTCTTCAACATGATTATCATGTATTTGTCCCTTTGGACGCATACATAGAACTACAATTAAATTTGCAGGTCATTTCTACTTGGCATCCTTTATGAATCAGCTCCATAGCCTGTTTGTCATTTTGAAAACACATATGAGTAATAATACTCAGTAAGCAAGCCTTTTTCATTGGCAAGTAAATATTTTCCTTTCATTCAAATGCATTTCTCCTCATTTGGTAGGAGACACTTACCAAGTGATCAATTACCAATGGGACAGAAACCTTTTCATGCATTTCATGAGAATGCAATGCATTCATTCATTCATGACTTTCTTTGTGCCTCCAACCTCTGGGAGGACGCCGTCGGCACACAGCCCTTGCGACCTAGCAATAGTGAAGGGGGACCCTCTGATCCGCTTACTACCTGTGGCGCCCTGAACCGAGCGTCACAACCTTCCTCCAAGATCTTATCGATTGGTAAATGTAACTCAGGATTGTTGCCCTGATCACGCGGCAGGTTCTTAATTGGAACTCATCCAATTTTTTTTCTTTTTCTTTTCTTTCATCACATAAGCATATACTAATCATCATTCATAGTGGACTTATCCATATCATCATAAATCATCAACTTCTCATATTATTCATAACTTCATAATTTCATACAACCTATGTCTTTTTTGCCATGTCCCATTAGGACATCTATTCATACAAAAATCTACTAGCCTTTGTAGATTTCTCTTTTTCTTTAGCAACACATGCCCTTCATCTCTTGGCTTTCCCTACACCTGTCTGAGGTTGGAAAAACAAAACATGAGTCGAAACTCAATAAGCAAGCATTTTTCATTCTCGTTTAAATGCATTTCTTTCCATTCGATAGGAGACACTTAACAAGTGATCAACTACCATTGGAATAGAAACCTTTTCATAAACCATTCATGAAAATCATTCATGTAAACCATTCGTAAATGCATTTCTCTCAATTCGATAGGAGACACTTAGCAAGTGATCAACTACCAATGGAATAGAAACTTTTTTTCATAAAACCTTTCATAAAACATATGCTTGCAAACTTAACATGTAAACCTCCTTTTCATGGACATAAAAATATTTTTCATAAAACTTCCATTCTCCAAGGACATTCTCATGTCCTTAAAACATTTTCCAGAAAACCTTTTCAAAACAAGCATATGCATCATGCATTACGTTTCTGTCCGTCTGGTAGGTGACACTTACCAAGTGATCATCCTTCCTCCTTAGGACAGAAACAAAATATTTTCCATAAAACTTTTTCAAAACAAACATATGCATCATGCATTACGTTTCTGTCCGTCTGGTAGGTGACACTTACCAAGTGATCTCCCTTTCCTCCTTAGGAGAGAAACCTATCATTAGATAGCCCGCTAGCTAAGCGGCTATCCGTTCCTTCTCCCATTTCAGGGAGGGTGCCGCCTGCATTTTTCCTTTTCAAGCGACTTGGCCTATGTAGAGGGGGCCCATCTTGCAACCGCGTCCGGTGTGCATATCTTCTACAGTAGACCTAGTACATAACTCATGTGCACATTCCTTTCTTCACATTCTTATGCTAGCATGCTTTTATAAAACTCCACAGACAATAGTCTGTGACTTTTCCTTTTCAAAACTTGATGCTAGCATATCATTTCAAAATAGTACAGACCTCGGCCTGTATTCCCTTTTCTAACTTGAAAACTTGGCACAGCCCAAGTTAACAAGTTAATAAAAACATTTTGTAAGGATGACCAACCTTAAATAATTTTGAAAACATTTAAATAACACATTTCTAAATCATTTAAAATATTTGAAGGAAATGTTTGAGAAATAGTAATTTCAAAATTTTGCTAGAATATTTTTAAATAATTTTTGAGCGGTAAAACAATTTTGAAAAATATTTTAATATTTGAAAACAAAAGACTTTGTAAACATTTTTCTTCTCATTTCTGGATTTTCCATGAACAAAGGATATACAAACACATAAATCATTTTTCATATGATATCATATTCTTTGTCCACATGACACATGGGTTACTTCTATATGAAGGTAAACTTGTATGATCCTTTGGTCATTACTTTAAAAATTTTCATTCAAATCGATTATCGATTGGCCTTCCTTAAATCCGCTTCAAAATATTTTAATAAATCATTTTAAATTCATTCGATAAAACCAAATATTATTTGGAAATCAAGATTTTCCTTTCTCCATCATAATGCAACCATTTCCACATCTCTCCTCATTTTCATAAGGATTTACTTATGATAAAGCAGTTCTGACATATTCCATGGTTGCAACATAAAAACATATAAAATCATTTTTAAAAATTTTGCTTGCTTACCTTCTCAGTCGGTGTCCTCAACCTTCTAATTCCTTTTTTCCTATACAAGGAAAATGAATATTTTATCCATCCATTCTATGTCTTAGGTTGCTTTCCATGCTTGCTTTATAACCATTCATTACCTCATTCCCATAGAGGTTAATCTTATAAAGATACTTGGTCATTACTTATTTATATGGATTTTTATCCATAAATCCTTTTAAAAATTTCATCCATATATCCTCATAAAATATAAAAATAAATCTCAATTTTTTCCAAAATACGTTGTTCACTGTTCATGATTACTGTTCATGTACTGTAGCATATACTGTTCATCAGAGGTTACTGTTCACAGCGTGTTGGTTACTGTTCATGGGTTTCAAAATTTGACATTTTTTTCAAAAATAAAAAATACCATGACATAGATTATGTTTATTATATCATGGGAAAATTCATGAATTTTGAATTTATCATCATTTACTTGGATAAATAAATCATTTTCTCTATATACTAAAAATCAATATAATTTCACTTAAGCATAATCCTTAAATCCAAAAATCATGAGATTAATATATCATCATTCTAACATCATAAATATCATAAAAATTCATCCCAAATCATCATTTATCATTATTGGAGCATTATTTACTCATCTTATACATGATTTTCCCGAATGCTTTATCTTCGCTCCAAATTTTCGATGTTTTGGCATAATTCCACTTTGGCATTATAACCATACTTATTTTCTCATGATTAGACATTATATAAGCATGGTTTTACCCTACTTAATACCCAAAAGAAATTTGGATAGAATTCACTTACTTTAAGTGAAGATATCATCCTTCTCTTCTCACTTTCTCTCTCTATCCTTCTCTCCTCTCCTCCTCAAGGCTTGAACATGTGGGTGGGGGTTGGAAATGCTAAAATGAGCTGGGTTTGTGTGCTTTGGTCGTTCACCCCATGCCCCTATTTATAGTCTTGCATTTTTCACATATTTGCAATTTACCCCCTTGCTCAAGGTATTTAATTCTAAATATTTTTTCTAAATCCCATGCAATATTTTAAGCTTTGTGCAGCCACCCTAATCAGCAGCTCCTGCCCCCCTAGCTATCCCCTATTTATTTATGATTTTTTATTTATTAAAATTAATTATTTTTAAGCTAATTCATCTCAACCGTTGATTTTTGATAAGATTGATTTTGGACCATTGGATTTTGGCCCAAAATTAAAGCCTCCAGAAGCCATTGCAGATTTTCATTAATTATTTGATTTTTTAATTAATTAAAATTAACCCCAAAGTCAAATATAATTAATGAAAAAGTGAAGCTACTTTTTTATCTCCAAATGACATTGAATCTTGGCCCTTAATTCATGACTTTCATCACATCTTAAATCATTCATCATGTTCATCATTATATCTTGGCCATTCATAAAAAATTTCACTCCAATCCGACGTCCGGATTGCAAGTTATGAATTTTTCTCTATTTTCTCCAAATTTTCCACTAAAATTCAAAATTCCATTAAAATATCAAAAAGTATTATTATTTCGTCCTGTAGTGATTAAATCTCCTTTTTCGTCTTTTTGTGATTAGGCTAATCCAAGTGATTAACTCTTAACCACGTGTCTTAATCCCAGGATTACTATTCACATGCACTATTCATTCGAATTTCATAGATAATTATTTTAACTTCTATTCCCACTTATTTTCGTACTCATGAATGCATATTTTATTAATACATTACCTAGGGTTTACAACCCTAGGGTTTTATATATGTGTCTAAGATTGAGGTTTCATACTACCTCCACCAAAGTCTCTTCCTTATGCACCATATTCATACATATGCCGGCATGACATGCTCCATAAAACTTGATAAATCATTTAGAAAGTAATTTAACAAACATTTAGCAATCATTTCATGTAAAGAATTATAGGAATGGTCATCCTTAAATATAATTCATAAAACATGTGAGCAAACAATTTGCAATCATTTACAAACATTTTAGAAAGCATATAGCTTGCTTACCTTCTCAGTCTGTGTCCTCCACCTTTTCCTTTCATTTTCCTATACAAGAAAAAATGATATTTTATCTATATCATTCCATATCTTAGTTTGCTTCCCATGCATGCTTTATAATCATTCATTACCTCATTTCTATAGAGGTTAATTTTATAAAGATATTTGGTCATTACCTCCTTATATGGATTTTTTATCCATAAATTCCTTAAAAATTCCATCTATATATTCTTTAAGATATAAATACTAATTGTTGGTCCCGAGTTGATGACAATTACTCAAGAGGGGAGGGGTGAATTGGGTAATTAAAATTTTAAACTTTAATTAGAAACTTTTTCCCCGATTTAATTTAATCCCCTTTGATAAAATAAATGGAAAGCAGTGAGATAATGAAAGCAGAAATGAAAAGCAATAGACACGATTTTATAGTGGTTCGGGCAACCTTCCCTACTCCACTCTTCCAAGCTCACACTCCCTTGTGACTTGGGTTCCATTATGTATTCTGCGGATATAACTAGAGCCTCCGCTTTCTTTTAGATTCTAGCTCTAGGGGGCATACACAACCAGAGCCTCCGCTCTCTTCAAGATTCTAGCTCTAGGGGGCGTATACAACAAGCATCACAAGTAGGTGACGAGTTCTACTCCAATCACAACCCTACTTTGTTATAACTTGGTTTGAAACACCAAACTCAAATCAAGCACTAAAAACTGAATATCAAAATGAAATGAAAGAAATCTACACTTTACAGATTTGTGTAGCACGTTTCAGCTCAAGGAAGAATTTGTAGAAGCAACGAATCATTTTACATTGAAGCAAACTGCAACTTTGAAGCTTGTTCTTCCTTTGAAAGTGTATAGATCACTCAATTGTAGAGAAAAGTGGATTGAAACTCTTAGTAGCACTTCTTTCCTCTTTTTTAGCTCTTACTTGTCTGTTTCCACGTTTGCTTGAGTGTCTATATATAGAGGAGGGAGAATTTTGAACGTTATGGAGTTGGTTGGCGCGTAATAAATGTTCCAACATTCGAAAATTCGAACGATATTTCTCCAAGTCGCAGGTGGAGTCGACTTCATGTGCGACTTCGCCCAAGTCGCATGCTGGAGTCGATTTCGGGTGCGACTTCGGCTGTGCTCAGCTTGTTCAAGTTCCTCAGGTCGACTTGGCCTTAGACTTGGCCTAAGTTGCAGGTGGAGTCGACTTCGGGTGCGACTTCGGCTGTTTAATCTTCCAAGTCTGTCTTTTGAGTCGACTTTGTCTGGAACTTGACCCAAGTCGATCTTGGAGTCGACTTCGTTTACGACTTGGCTTTTCTCTCTTGCCAAGTCTGCTTAATCTTTCTTGAAATGTCTCTTGCTTGCTTAACTTCTTCTTCATAAGTGTTCTTCTTTTGATTTTCAAAACTTGGAGTTCATTGGTATAAAAGTTCTTTAGCTTTATGCCTAGAGAGCTTGAAAAGCTTGAATCTTTGTATGCATGAACAAGTCCAATATATATATTTTTTGATTAGAATGGTCGAATTCATTTATCTTGCCTGCTTTGGACTTGGATTAATCTTCATATGTTCCAAGTCGAATATTTAAGTCGACTTGGTCTTTAACTTGACTCAAGTCTATCTTGAAGTCGACTTATTCCTCGACTTGACTCCTGAAATTTCTGCCCTGTCTGATTGAAGTCGATGCTGGAGTCGACTTGGCCTGCGACTTCGCCCAAGTCGCAAGTGGAGTTGACTTCATGTGCGACTTCGGCAGCTTTGCCACCCAATTTCAACTCTGGAAGGAAAGTGTCACTTGAAGTCGATACTAGAGTCGACTTGGCCTGCGACTTCGCCCAAGTCGCAAGTGGAGTTGACTTCATGTGCGACTTCGGCAGCTTTGCCACCCAATTTCAACTCTGGAAGGAAAGTGTCACTTGAAGTCGATACTAGAGTCGACTTGGTCTGCGACTTCACCCAAGTCGCAAGTGGATTCAACTTCGTATGCGACTTCATTCTTCAAGTTCAGTGCTGGACATCTGAAGTCGATGCTGGAGTCAACTTGGCCTGCGACTTCGCCTAAGTCACAGATGAAGTCGACTTCGTCTTCGACTTTGAGAATTCTTGCTCCCAATTTCAACGCTGGATAGAGGATGACTTTTGAAGTCGAAGATGGAGTCGACTTGGAGAATTGACTTGGCCTAAGTCGATGCCTGGGTCGACGTGGTTTGCGACTTGACCTGTTATATTTTATATTTTCATTTAAACATTGCACAAAACACATTAGTAGCTAAAACTTACTCAAATTGTGTTGTTAATCATCAAAACACATGCTTTGGATATTTTGCATTTAATTTCAATATTTGTTTCCAACACTAATCTCATTTTTTCTACCCAATTTACGCTTTTTACTATTCATGGTACTGTTCATCATCACTGTTCATGAGTTATTGTTTACGTTTACTGTTCATCCGAGGTTACTGTTCACAGCAACGTGGGTACTGTTCATGGGTTCCAGAACTTGATATTTTTTTCAAAAATAAAAAATACCATGATATAGCTCTCAATTAGTATATCATGGAAAAATTCATGAATTTTGAATTCATCATCATTAACTTGGTTAAATAAATCATTTTCTCCATATACTAAAATTCAACATAATTTCACTTAATCATAATCCTTAAATCCAAAAATTATGAGATTAATATATCATCATTCCAACATCATAATTATCATAATCATTCATCCTAAATCATCATTATCAATATTGGAGCATTATTTTAACATTTCATACATGATTTTCCCGAATGCGCTATTTTCGCTCCAAATTTTTTATGTTTTGGCATAATTCCACTTTGGCATTATAACCATACTTATTTTCTCATGCTTAGGAATTATCTAAGCATGATTTTACCCTACTTAACATCCAAAAGAAATTTGGGAAGAATTCCCTTACATGAAGTAGAAAAACTCTCCTCCTACTTGCCTTTTCTCTCTCTAACCTTTTCTTTCTCTCTAAGAAACGAATTTGGGGGTGGGAAAGGCTTGAATTTCCGAAGGTTGAGCTGGAATGGTGTGCCTTTGGACGTCCCATGCATCCCCTATTTATAGTATTTCATTTTTCATGAAATTGCAATTTACACCCTTGCTCAAGGTATTAAATTATAAATGTATTTTTTTCTAATTTCCAAAAGGTGTGTTGAGCTTTGTGCAGCCACCCTACAGAAGCTCAAGCTCCCCCTATGGAAGCCCTATTTATTTATGATTTTTATTTTATTAAAATTAATTTCTTTAAGCTAATTCAATCTCATCCATTGATCTTTGATGAGAATGAATTTGAGCCATTGGATTTGGCTCCCATTTTCCACAGCGTCTGCACGTCCCTGCCATTTGCTGCTTTTCATTTTTTATTTTTATTTTTTTAATTATTTAAATTTAATAAAAAGTCAAAGGAATTAATGAAAAAGATAAGCTACCTTTTTAATCTCCAATTGATGTTTCATCTTGACCTTTAATTCGTGATTTTCATCATATCTTATACTATTCATCATGTTCATCATGGATTTTTAACCATCCATAAAAAATTTCATCTAAATCCGACGTCCGGATTGTAAATTATGAATTTTTCTTCAATTTTTCACTAAAATCCAAAATTCCATTAAAATATCAAAAAGTATTGCTATTTCGTCCTGTAGTGATTAAATATCCCTTTTTTGTCATTTTGTGATTAGGTTAATCTACGTGATTAACTCTTAATCACCTCAGTTACTATTCACATGGTTTAATCCCACAATTGCATTTCTTTAACCTCTAATACACATGTATTCATACTCATGAATATATATATATTATTAATACATTACCTAGGGTTTACAATCCTAGTGTTTTGTACACGTGTCAAAGATCGGGGTTTCACAGTGTTAAATGGATTAGCACCTTAAAATTCAATTATCTAAAATGAATTGATATATTGAGTGAAGTTGTATTTGAGGTATTGAATTAAACTAAAGTAAATTAAACAAAAAAAGCCAAAATGGGATTCAATGACTCATAACTATGTTAAATTGGTTCCTTTTAAGTTAGTTGTGCAGAGATTACTTATCTAAGTTCATTTATATTCACATATGTCTTCTAACACAAAAACCTAACCTTGTTTTAGTTACTTGCTATATTCTCATGCATCTAAGTAAAATCAGGTTGATAACCACATAACCTAATTAAGATTTTCATGGTTAATGGGCATATTCTTATCCATTTTAATATCCAACTCAACACAGTAGCTAGATACCTGTGCCTTATATATAGATCTCATTCAAATTCCATTTTTTCAAACATGAATCTAGATAATTAATCAATCTGCAAGGTTGCAAAGCTTGGAAACACATTAAGCATGATATATAAGGGTAATCCCATGCAAAAAAGCTATAGCACAACTATTTTCTCATTCAAGCACAAGAAAACTAAATAACATAGTCTATAAGGTCAATTCATCTATATCTCCCACCACAAGAGGATTCAGCCTATAAACATAACCTTAAATCCCTTCAAAATCAAGTTTACAATCATTCTAAGGGAGGAAAATAATAAAAATGAAGAGAGATATGAGAAGAGGAGATGAAACGCTATAGATTTTCCACTGATAGCTTGTATCTCCACTTGCTCTTCCACTTAGCTTGAAGCCTTAATTTTTCTCCCCCTTTCTCAGCGACCACAAGCCCTCTTCGTTATTCTCTTGAAACCTTAAAAGAAGTATTTATAATCCCCTTAGTTTGGAGCTTCACACATGTGGAATTTTTCACACAAGCACCTTCGTGGCCACAGTAGTGACACTCTTTGACAGCATAGTGGTGCAAATTCTGAAGGCGGTGGATCTTATGGCTGCGGTCACCACCTTACTGGTGCCACATTCACACTTTAACAGCTCTAAGTGGTTTCTCTCTCATTCCATCCACTTTTTACCTTAAATTTGCATTGGAATTTCCCTCCTTTTTCTACAACAAAAAGTAAAAAAAAAGTACGTATATTTCTAAATGATCAAATGAAATTAAAACAATCAAAATGAGATGAATTTTAACTAGATAAACCTAAAATTCATGAAAACCACACTAGATGCAAGAATTACACAAATGATGAAAACTAATACAAAACTTATGCAAATTACATGTTTCTCTTAAACTCGCATCCAAACTAAGTGCAAAATGAACCTTCGTAACTCTATTTTTATAGAGTTATCACACTACGGTTAGCCTTTTTTTGGCAATGTGTGGCGCCCCCAACCCAAGACGTCACACAAAGCCTTACTCCAAGATCGTTGTTGATTAGTAAATGTGAGTCAGGATTGTTGCCCTGATCACGCGGCGGGTTCTTAGTTGGATCTCGTCTAAATTTTTTTCATTTTATTCATTTTTCTTTCATCATTCATTTCATCACATTTCACTCCATTTATCTTACAAGCGACGATACACTTGTAATTCATCGCACTTAGCATTTTTTTTAAAATACTACTTGGTTCTCTTTCCTTATATACATTTTCATAATCTCATCTCCTGGCAGTTGTCATCAACTATACATATCATTCATAAACTTCATCTTGTTCCCTTACATCATTGGTTTATCAACCCTACTCATGCCATAGTCACGTAAAATACATTCATCATTAAATATTTAACATACATACTTGTGTACACACATTCAATCATCAATTCGCATCGAATTTGGAACTATCAACAAGTTCACATATGTTAACATACCTTAAACATTTTAGTCATATCATTCCATACATCGTAGCTAATCATTTTGGCACTCACATGAATATCATCTCATACCTTACCTTAACTGCTCAGGTTCTCTACCTCTTGAGCTTTCTTGTACCTGTTTAAGATTTGGGAAAATAAATTATGAGTGATAACTCAGTAAGCAAGCATTTTATCTTTAGGCAAGCATTTTTCTGTAAAATACTTTCATAAACATCTTTTCATATAAACCTTTCATATGTCACGTATGGGCTTTTCAAAGACAATGCATATGCGTATAACTTTTTAAGTAATTTCCTTTGTTCTTAAATGGACATTTTTATGTCCCAAAACATTTATCACATAAACTCATTTTACCAATGGACATTTTTATGTCCTAAAAATATTTTTCACATAAACCCTTTTGGTAATGGGCATTTTTATGTCATAAACTCTTTTCACATAAGCCTTTTTTGGCAATAGAGATTTTTATGTACTAAAATATTTTTCACATAAGCTCTTTTTGCCAACGGACATTTTTATGTCCTAAAATATTTTTCCTATAAATCATTTTTCATAATCTCTATTTTGGGGCTTGTTTAAAACAAACAAGGTATATGCATGTAATCTTTTTTCATGAATGCATTTGCATAGAAAACACTTCATCTCAACCTTGATATTTACACTTTTTGTGTAAAACACTCTATTTTTAGATTAACTTTTTCGTATAGGCTCATAAAACCCCATTTAGGGTAATCTTTTTGCATAACTAATTTCATATCCCAGTTTTCTGTGTTTTTTAAAAGCAAAAACATATGCAAATGCATTTCTCTCCATCCGGTAGTGACACTTATCAAGTGATCATTCTACCTTTTAGAAGAGAATCCATCATATAACAGCACGTTAGCCAGGCGGCCATTCCTTGAACCTTCTCCCATCCCAAGGAAGGCGCCGCTGGCCTCCTGCTTTCCCTTAGCGACTTGATCATATATAAAGTGAGCCCCGGTCCATCTGCGACCATTTCTACAATCGACCTATTTATTATTTTGGTGCACTATACATCATGATCATAGATGTCCACATGCTAACGTGATTTCATGAAACATCACAGACCGCAGTCCATGTCCTTTTAAACCATCTTGAAAAGTGGGTGCACCCACTTCTACATATTTGAAATCTAGGTTTAGGATGACCACCCTTAAATAATTTTAAAAATATTTAAATAAAACATTTTGATAAACATTTGTAATATTTGAAAACTAGTCTTTCTAAAAATGGTTCTTGTAATGAATCTTAAATCATCATGAGAAAAGATTTGCGAAACACTTCAATATTCAAGAAGAGAAAACTTTTCTTATTTCTATTTTCTTTATTTGCATTTCAAGGCTTTTCGTAAATAAAGGATATGCGCTTGCATTATCTTCCTTTATCCATCCTGATATCATATACTTGTCTACCCATCATCCTTGTCCTTTTTATGTAAGGAAGAGCTTGTATACTCTTTGAATACTATTTTAGCATATTAAAATCAATTCTTTTTGTGAAATTAATTTATCGGGTTGGCTATCCTTAATCCCTTTTTGGAACATCTGTATAAACATTTTCAAGGTATTTTAAAAGTATTTTCATATTTAAAGGAAATCAAAACTTTTCTAATAAACCATCTAGACCAAATGGACCATTTTCAATCCATTGTTTATTTTAAGTGTCGCGTTAAAGAGTAATAATTTTCTTTCTATAAATCAACCCCTTTTTCTTTTCTTTCATAAACACACTTGTTTTTCACAAAACCTGTGGGAGTAAAACTCCAAAAACTTGTTTACAAGTATTCCTTTTTAGAATGGTCAAAACTCCTTTTTCTTTATAAAATCCTTTTAAAAATAGCATCTTAAAGAGCTTGCTTACTTGTAAGCAACTCTTACAATTATCAACGAAAAGCATTTCTAATCTTTGCAACACTTGAGATAAAATAATTATTTTAGAAAGTGTTGCTTGCTTCCCACAAGTAATCTTTAGGCATTTCATTAATCCATAAATTCAAGACTTATGCTTGCCCACTTATAAGAAATTCTTTAAAGTCATTATAAGACATTTTCAATCATTTCAATACATGGGATGAATCAATAATTTTCAAAAGTTTGCTTGCTTACCTATGATAGCTTCAATCCCTTTCTTCTATCCTTTTCCTTGTCTTTGCCTAGATAAATGAAAATAACATTTCATTTATATACATAAAATTTCAAATGCTTGCATTTCTTAGGGTTTTCCAATTCACATGAATTTACATCAAACTAACTTAACCAACTTGTCTTTCAAGTTGGGTGTCAATTTTTCCAATTCACACATTGGTGTGCCATATAATTCAATGATGACCATTCTTTGACCTTTCCTTTCATTTTATTACCCTTATTTAGGGTAAGCTTTCAAGCTCATTTATAACCTTTAAGGTTAACCCAACATATGGAAGTTTAATACTTCCCATTTATCATTTAACACCCGTTCTTTGCATTTTCACATTAGTGTTCATTCAAGGCACCTATTTATGAGTTAGGACTATTAATTTCAATCTCAAATTTTTAATATTTTATAATTTTCTCAAAACAACCTTATCTTTTCTCATTTTGCTATATTTCCCTTCCATTTTTGCACTTTAGCTAATCATACTTGGTTATTTTCCATTCTTGTCATCCATACCCTTCACGTGCCCTCTCTTAGTCACACATAGATTATGTGTTAATTAACTTTTTATAAAAAAACACCTTGCCTTCCATTTTTTTCCTAATTTAAACACTTATTTGCATATTATTTAGGGTATGTTCATGAAATTAAAATACATCAATCAAGTTGCTCAAAACAGCAACTTTCCTTCATGAATTTTCCACTTTGGACGTCCCCATCATCATGCCCCATAAAACAGATTTTTACATATAACATGAAATAGATTTTTACATATTTATTTTCAACCCTTTAGATGTCCCATCTTACTCCATATTTAGGATATTTTACCCTCATGATTATCCATATAACTTGTTGTTCAAGTCATGTATCATTTTCATCCTAAATTAATGGAAATTTCACATAGTTGTTAAACCAAAGTTTCAACCAACTAAGGTTCATCAAACAAGTTTGGTTTAACATAAATTAATCATAGAAATAATTTGCATAATCCATACATATAACATGCTCAAAACAGAAACTTAAATCTGAAATTAATCAAAATTTTATGATTATCATGTGCATATCAACCCTAAATCCCACATATCCTTTCTTGAAAGTTGGAATTAACTCTTCTAATTCATTTGACATTCCATAACCCTATCAAGGCTTCATGAATCATCTAGAAATATTCAAAATTGAAACAAATTTGTGAAACCATACTTGAGCTAAAAAAATTGGCAATTAACAAACCAAAACTTGATTTTAAGCACCTACTTGGAATGTGAAGTTTTCCTTCCCTTGCTTAAGCTTGGTTTCCCCCTTTCTTCTCTTCTTTTCTTCTTCTTTTTCTCCTCTTTTTCCTTCTTGCTTGGCCGTCCAACTTGCTGGACCTTTTCCTTTTTTTTCCAACTTGCTGTCTAAGGAAAATGTGCAAAGCTGCCCCTTCTCTCCTTTTATTTTTCTGGATTTCTACCATTTAAATTCCACCTCATTTGGGATTTAATAATTCCTATAATTATCCTTTAAATGAGTTGTCATGCTTATCCCTTAAAATTCTTATTTGATATATTTATTTTAATGCCAAAAATCTGCCCATTTTGTTCATGCAATCAGGTCCACATATATGGTCCCTTTTTGGCATTTTGTGAGCTTCAAAAGATGCCCACTTGCTGCCCATTGTCGAGCCCATCAATGTCCCTAGACTCAGCTCCTTTTTCCATGCATTTTTCATTTTTAAAAATTGCAAAATTTTTCCCAAATATCTGCCCCTTGATCATGTTGAGTGGAGGTTGCAAAACTCAAATTTGGCACCTTTTCTCAACTTTAATTTCTCTCAACTAATCGTTGTTTGCACATGTCTCATTTGCTTTTCGAAAGTCAACTTTTCATTTATTTAGTTGACTTTAAATCTTGCTCAACAAATCCTACATTGACATGTGTCAATTATCACTTTTGTTTCATTAATAAATGTCACTTTACATGAGCAAAAGTCAAACTATTTTAACCATGAGTGATTAAGTATTTTTCCATGATATTTAGCTTAATCAAAGCCTTCCATATGATAGAACACCTTATTTTCACTGTTCATAAAAAAATTTATCTCAAAATGACTATTCTAATGCAAGAAGGAGCTCCAACCCATCAATGTCACTAATGAGCATTTGAAATTATCTCATGAAAATTCGTGAAATTGAATCATTATCATCATAATCTGATCATGATTAACATCATCCATATCATTCATGAGGTAGAGCACGTCAACATATGCTTACATTTAAAATTTCACATCAATCCGCCTTATGGGCGTCAAGTTATGAATTTTCTAAGTAATACTCTAATTTATCTTATCATTATCATCAACTAAATCATAATTAATGGGATTAAAAATATGCCAAATCATCATTTCCGTACCTCATTTTGTCTTTTTGTGCACATTAAACCACTTGGGCTAAGGTGATTAACTTAACCACCTCACTTAGTTATTCGCCCTAATCTCATTTGTCCATTTCAATGTGCACATTAATAACTCTTGAATACCTAGGTTACATTTAGTGATCTCAAATGTTCTAGGTATCACACAATGACTTTCCATTTGTTATAAAAATAATCAGAATTACTATATCAAACAAGGTATCTCTTTTAGACAAAAAACTATTGTAAGAAAGTCTAAACTCTTACAATATACATGGAGGATCAGATGTTAGATGTTAAATTTTTTCTAACCTCATCTATTAATCTTAATTAAATTCAAATGAACCCGAACTTTTTAAATTTTATATGGTATAAAATAAGATTAAAGTTAAAATTGAGTTAAATTTTTACAAATATTATTAGGGTTGGAAAACCCACATGCAAGTTAACCTTCCTTATTTACACATTTAATTTGCCAGAGAGGTAAAAAATGTTGACTTCTTCCAAAAGCTAATCAGTTTCAAGGCACATACTAAGTTTTCTCCTTAGGGTTGAGGCTTAACTATATCCTGAGGCACAGAAAAGACATGTATAAGCATTGTTGTGTGATGATTCCTAATTTAACCTGTTATTTTATTTGGAAAGATGGGGAAAAAAAATTTAGAAAATTTTTTTTCTTTAACTTCTACCGATTTTTAATCATTTATTCGTATATTTTTATACAACTACTCTATTTTTTAGCAATTTATTTATATATTTCTATACAACTATTCTATCTATTATAACTTTATTCTTTTTACTCTCTTTACTCTTCATTTTTACCTTTATCATATCGTATCATATCACTCTCTCTCATTTTAAAAAACTTTTCTACTAGAAATTTTCTCCTATCTTTTCCCAAAGGCCAAATGTTGTAGTATGTAAAGATGCTCACACCTAGTATTTCTTACTGAAGCATTGCATGCCTATGGCTTCAGGAAATGAAGGATAAGAGAGATCCTAGTAAAGACCCTAATGAGAGAACCTCTAACCAAGATTGGAGTACATGACTATTATAAGCAAACAGCCTAGCGTTTTTACAACACCTACGTCCACAATCCAGTAAGAATATCCCAAGAATGCTGAGCTCCAAGACCTATCCAAAACAGATGCCCAAGTTGATTTTGCTAACGCCCAACATTTTAATATCCACAACCCATTTCTTGGGTTGGGTAGATGGGGTTTAAAAAAATTAGCCCAATTTGAATCTCTATTATTCAATGGAGATGCTGAACCAATTTAGCCAATGGGTTGGGTTGGGCTGAGGTTGAACCAACCCATGGTTCAGTGACATGGGAGTGTTCTAATCTACGTATGTAGGAATATTTTTTTTTCCTGCTATCATTATTTTAATTTTTAAATCTTTAGCTAATCACTAGGGATAAAATCGGCTCATTTTAACACGTTAGCAGTTGCAGATTCAAGGCCAATTTATGTTACGTTTTCATTTGTGCTACGAATCCATTATCTCAACAAAAATTTCCTTTTTTGAACACTGAAGTAGAGAATAGAAATGACGAGCACCGTTAACCCTCGTTAAAATCAACAAAGGTGGATGTTAGAATTGAAATATGTGATTGGATTGAGTTGTAATTATAATAATAAAAAGATTTTCAAATTTTCAAAAAATCAAAAAAGAAAAGTACTACTAAGATTTTTTTAAGGGTGAGGAGCATGGCGGCGTTGATAGGCACTACAGTCAGAGTGGATAACTTTGGATGTTTGTGCCACGTGCACTAAATATGGGGGGAAATAATTCATGATCATCGAACTGTTTAGCGTTTGATTAGGGACAGTCACATGAATCATGTTGTGCCATTTGTCAGTTTTTAGCCTTTTAGTAATTCCATTGTTTTGTTCTTTCTTTTTATAAAAAAAAAACTAATCACCCAATATTGGTCGTGTTTCTTTTTGTCTTCATTTAATTTTTCCTATAATCTTATGTTTTGATATCTCTATTTATTCATTTACTATTTTAGTGCCCATCCTTCTAAGTATTCATAGTAAAATATTCCATATCATATAACTATCTTATAATTTTTAAACAAATTAATGTTTGCTGATTACATAAAACTTGAAAGCTTGATATTATTTCTTCCACTTAATTTTAATTTTATGCATCACATTATATCCTGTTGCTTTTTGTTTATAAGTAGTATTGATCCTAAATTCTGATTAATCATTTATGATACTGGCTAGTTAATATATAATCTAGTCTTACCATCATACACACACACACATTCCGCTTCTATATAACCGGGTTATATAGAAGTAGACCTATGTAACCCCTTCAAAATCTATGATTTTGATCTTTGATGGAAAATCTAATCCATTCATTGTATTTAACATCATTTGTTTATGTAAGGTATCAAGTTTCATCCCAATCAAGCATGTTTATGGAACACATTTGTTAGAAAATGTATATATTCATGTGTAAATTATGAAAAATGCTAAGATATCAATTTTAAAATAGTATTATCAACATATAAACCGTCCAAAATATCATTTCTATGTGAATGAATAATTCTATAAAGTATTGTTACATTCTAATACATTTATAAATAGATTTAAACGTTTTTCATAATTTACACATGAATATATATTTTTGAACAAATATGACCCTTAAATATACTTGATTGGGATGAAACTTGGTCTCCTGGATAAACAAATAATGTTAAATACAATGAATGGATTGGATTTTCCAGTAAAGATCAAAATCTTAGATTTTGAATGGGTTACATGAGTCCGCTTCTCCGTAACCTAGTTACATAGAAATGGGACCATGTATATATATGTACATATATGTACATATACATATATATCCCTATACGTATACCATATAACCAATTGATTTTTCATAACCAATTGATTTTTCATTTTAAATAATGTTTTTATTAAATCCAATACATTTGTAATATTCACCCACATGTGATTATTTAGAATCTAAAATTGAAATTGGAAATTATAAGTGATGAATTTATATTTCGAATAATTGGAAAACATAATTTTCAGGCAAAACTGAATTTTTTAAACTTGAATAGCTAAATATAATAAATTAATGGATTGGATTTACCGAAAACATTTTTTAAAATAAAAATAACCGGTTGCATATGATCATTACCCCCACACGTCTTCTCACTGTCAAATTATTTCATGATTTTTCAAAGGTAGTCCGAGATGAATTGGAAATGGTTAGCATTCGAGGTTGAGAAAAATTAATTTCAACCAAAAGAATTTTGAAGTTGAATCAAACCATATGACTTCCTTCTGCAGAGCTTCCACTCCACTTCCCGACTTAAACTTGGTGGTGCACCAGGCCTATTACTGAAAATGTTTTTAATATCAAAAGCAAACAGTTGCGGCCATGATGAACAACTTGCTGTACCTGCTGTCTCTAAGAAAAGTAAAATCAAAGAAGGGATGGATAAGACTTGCATTATACTGGACATATCCCAATCTAACTATCTACTGTTTGAATTCATAGATACTTCCAAAATCTTGTTAATATCCTGAGGATTTCACTATTGGAAAACTATCTTCTTCATAGCCGTTGAATGCTTAGTGGGTAGGTTCGTCTCACACTTGCAAGTTGTCCGCTGAATGTTCTGTATATATAACTACTTCCTGAACGGTTGCGATCTCCTTGCAACGATATGTTGCTAACTAATATCATTGGAGCACCCATATGTTCCATGCTAGCAAAGCCATAGGATTGTTGGTTTCTAGCTAACTGATATTTTCATTATTTAAGACTTTAACTGTCTAATCATTCTCACTATCGGCATAGAAAAAGAGAGGTGGTGGAATCCTACTGGCTCACAGCACAAGTGGAAGCATATGATGAAGGCTTTTGAAAATTTAGCGGGCGCCATTGTTGCATAAGGCTATTCATGCAGCGGCTCGTGCCCCTGGTAGCGGCTCTCATTATTGCATAGGTATTCATTATTTTTTAAGTAAATGTTTCGGCTTAACACAAAAGTGCTCATTTGGGGGCCTAAACCGTTGGGCTTGTTAACAATAATATTTTTTGTATTTTTAAAGAAAATTACGTTAATTTTAAATATGACAGCTTACATTCATATTTATAGATAAGACCACATATTTAGAAAATGGCTTAGACATGTCAACCGTTAGATTCTCTTAGATAAAATAGCAAAAAAAAATTCATAAAATGAACAAAATATCATTGCAATTTGATATGTGCACATAAAAGAGGTTCGCTCTGCTACAACTCTGTGGTAAAATCTTCTTTAGATTTTTTTAGGTCATGATCATTTTATGACTGATCTAGGAAACCACTTGCTTGCATTTTTTTTAGTTTTTATTTTTTGAAATGGAAAATCCCAATATATATTATCTATAAACCAAGATTTACGATTTTCGGATGTACGTGTATATATTTTAATTCTAAATACATGGATATTGTTGTAATTTTAACCTTAAAAATGATAGCAATACACCATATTTTAAAATTAAAAAATATATACATATCCAAAAATGATAAATCCTAGGTTGAAAATGACAACGATACCCATGTTTTAAAATTAAAAAATATACACATATACAAAATATGATAAATCCTAGTTTCTGAATTATATATATCTAGATTTATGATTTCAAAAAGACAAAAACTAAAAATATATTCAAGAAAATGGATTTCGTCACCAATCCAAAATGCTGCAATTTCCTACTGGTGGTAGATAATCACTTGGCATTTTTTATGCTTTACTTACCATCAACACCATTTCAAATCAAAAACTTATTAATGGCATGCCTGAGATGGATCTTTCTCGAGGTAAGCAATTTAGACAACCACACTCCCCTTGAAGCCCTTCGAGGTAGTATCCGCAACTTTTCTAGGTCTTTATCTTGTGATTAGCTAGTTGAATCACCCCGGAGCTGATTACATCTCCTGCTAACTATCAATAACTTTTGTTGCTTATTTAGGATCAACTTTCATACCCACGATATTTTGAATTCAACACTCATGAGCAGTTAGCTTGGTTGTCAATTAGATGTACCAGTGCAGCAAATCAAAAGTTTGATGTTTTTGGCTCATAATTTTCATCCTTATAGGCCACTCCACACATCCTCCTCCTCCAACATTTATCTCATGAAGCAACTGATATAGATTTCCTTTTGGGTTGTGCTTTTACACTAAAATGCTCTCTGTTCTTGCAATGCAAAACCCTACAAGTGGCAACATTGGAGGGGAATGGTCATCTCAACCACAAATTCTTTCTCGACAAGTTGGAATCATGCACCATATTCACCGCTAAAGAAGAACCATCTAGTAGTGTTCTATTGTACACTGTCCTTGTTCTCCTCACGTTATGTTCTCTGCTAAAATTCCTAGTTGCTTTCATCAAAACATTCATCCTCATTCTTGAAACCACCTTCTCAAATGTACGAAAGTGGAATTACAATATCTACAAGGTGCAAAATCAATAGGAAAAATGAAACCATTTGGTAGTATTTATTATAAATGATTCAATGGTAATGGATTATTTGTTCTGTAACCTCTTCTATCATTTGATTTGTATATCTACTTCAAGAAATTTTTTTTTAACATACTTCAAGAATCATTAATTCGACATCTTTATCCTTCAAGATATTTTTCAAATACAGATAACACTAAAAAAATCAATTTAAATGGCTAATTATTTCCAATGAATCATCATTATTGGCAACAACAAATATTCCTTTATTATATGCAATGGGCATGTTGGTGCATATGATGATTATAAGCAATAAACTTTATTTTATGCATTTAACAGTCATTTGTAAGTAAAATTTTGTTATTAAACCACGTAAGCCATGTACTATTTCTAATCAAGTAAATAACTTTATATAAGGAAGCACATGTTACAAACTACTTGCAATAAGACAAAATTTATAATAATAAATTTAAATTTTTTCAACAACAAATAATTTTAAAAAATAAATTTCTTATAGCATTATTGTATAATGTTACATTCCACAATTGAGTTTTACTGACTAAATAGGTATGGTTTACTTAAGAATCTAATTTAAATAATTTGGGGATTACACTTTGATTTAATGATCAAAGCATGCCAAAAATGAGGTAACACCAGTGAAATCATTAATAACATTAACATCATAGAAGTTATGTTAATTTGTAAGATTTATGCTTTGACCTCTTTTTCGGTCATTTCAAATTTGTGGTTTTTGTGAAATAAATGTTTGACTATTTATGTCCTTTTATCTACTCTCTTAATAAGTTTTGGAATGAAAGACAAAACATAACTGTTGTGAACTAAATTGGACAATTTGCAAGTAAAGGCTCACCCAAGTTTTGATGATTAACAATTAAATGTGAAAATATTAAAGAACTAATGTGTTTGGATTGAAATTTGAAGATAGATTTTTCAAACAAAGCAGAAACACATCAAGTCGCATAGCCAAGTTGACTCCAACATCGACTTGGGTTAACTCTATGTCGAAGTTGACCCTAAAGGTCAACTAGGAATGATATAAGTGAAGATCAGATCTGAAGTCTAGACAGATGAAGTGTAAGGACCAGATATTTTTATTTTATTTTATTTTATTTTATTTATTATTAATATAACTCTTTCCTAACCATAAGGTAAATTACGAATATGCTGCTAGGAATTCAAGACGTTAGTATGGTGCATATCATATATAGATATGGAATCTAGAAAACATTTTGTACATGCATCCATGTAATATGATCTTGTCATTTTGGATTATATGAGACACCATTCTTGAGCATGTTAGACATAAGTTTGAGTTTGTGCATTCACTTATTTTTATAGCTACACCATCTGGTTATGATGTGATTTATTGGGTATTGATTCAGAGGTGTATGATTGATCCACCGTTTAGGGCATTATGACTATCTTCTACTTCGCAGAGTAGGTACGGGGTTGAACCTACCTGGTCTGGTTGCACGTGTCATTTTTAATTTACTAAGTTATGTTAGTAGGAAAGCTAGTTGTAAACTGTGATTAGGCTCCGCCCGAGCTCTAGCCCAGCCCATTTCAACGAAGTGCTCTTAGGGGGGGGCAAAGTGTGACCTGTCTCATTTCTTCCTCTTCCTCTCGTTTCTTGTTTTCTCTACTTCCTTTTCTCCCTTTCTTTCCAACTTTGATCTAGCATTAAACCTCCTCAAAGTCTCTCTAAACCACTTTGAAGATCATTGATTCGCCTCAAGAAAGCTCAAAATCTCAGAGATTCAAGTCTAGGGTTACCGTATTTAAGGGAAGTCATGATCGAGGTAAGTAGATGTCACCCGTTCTCAAATTAGTCATAAAATCTTATCTCAAACATGATATAGGGCTGGTGAGAAGAGGGTAGTGTTAAACAACTTCATGGTTTGGGGCATTAGGGTTTGTGTTAGCTTGGGATTAACAAGGTTTATGTGAAACCAGATGTTATTTTGTGATTTTATGAAATAGATGACTCGTTAGTAGTTTTACATCATTAGAACGTGACCTTGCTCAAGTGGGTTGAACCGAGAGAATAAACTGGAGCTTTCCTCTTTGGTGCCTACCATGTGTGTGGCGAAATGCTTGTGTGATAGTTGGGATGTTGAATTTAAAGTAAACTTTGTTAATTCTGCTAATGTTGTATGTATGGTTTATGATATTAGTTCTTGTGTTATGGATGATATATTATTTAATATGGGTGAATGTAAAGCGTGATTGACATGAGGAGTGGATTGTTTGTGATCCTTTTGTTTACATACGGTGATATGCATATGTTATTGGGTGTGGGTGTTGGACCTATATGTCTTGTATGGTCATTTAAGAATGATCTTTTTATAACAGTATCATAGCATGTGCATCCAGAGGCTTACTTATTTTCACTTTGTGCTAACTATTATCTACTTACTGGGTCTATTTAGACTCATTTGGTTTGTTGTTTTGCCCTTAGATCATAGGCCAGGCGAGGAGCCTCAAGATGGGACAGGAGGAGGACCAAATTTTGGAGATCATTGGATTACTATTTGTGTTTCCAGTTATTTTAGAATTTATGCTCTTTTTATTACAATGCATGTAGGCCTTTACTTAGATCTAGCTATGACAAACATATTGTATTTGGGTATTTTAAACTTGATTACAATTTACGTGGACACATATGTATATAATCTTTTGGTTTTCTTGTTATGAAATGATGAATTTCAATATTTTTTATTTTGTGGATGTCTTTATAGTATAAAAATGCAAATGTATAAATTTAGAGTTGAATGTTATATTTTGGAATGAAATTGAAATGTTTATGAAAAACGGGTCTTGTATTCCATACCATCACCTTATATATTGTGGGGAGATGCTACTGAATTTTTCCTAGGTCTTATGGCACTCATTGACTTGCCATTAAGAATGTCTAGGCAACAGGGTATTAGATGAAATTGTAGCTCCTAGTTGACTCAGCCTGCGACTTAGGTGAAGTTGTAACCAAAGTCGACTTCAGTAAGGATTTAAGGTTGCATATTTCTGTTAACTCATTTTAGTGCAAGCAAAGTCACACACAAAGTTAACTCTACCTCGCAACTTGGGTGAAGTCGAAAGTCAGGTCGACTCAAATCTACGACTTGAGCCCCCTCCTGCGACTGAAGTGGAATATGTAGAACTAAAGTCAAACATGAAATCAACCCCACCTTGTGACTTGGGACAAGTGTTGTAATCTTTACGCAAGTGTATGGATCATAGATTATAGTATATAAAATATCGATTTCATAAGAAATTCGGAACTTAAGACATTGGATTTAAACACTTTATAACCAAAATCAAGAGAATAAGATAAACAGAAAGAAGAAAATAGTAAGAAGAAAGTTGATGTTGAGAATATAGAATAAGGATTAGAAATCACAAGATGAGAGTAACTAGAGTCTAGGATTTCACGTATGTCTTCTACAATGGATACGTGGTATACTTACTTAATCCGGATATTATATGTTAAAGAGGAACTAACCTTAAATTATCTTTACACCTTCTCTGAAAACCTGCAAGGCGTAACCCTAATCTTCTTAACCACCTATTCTCATAAGATTAAGTTGAACTAGAATTCATTAAGTTCTGTGGTCGTTTATGAAATTTCTCAAGATCATCATTCCATTCTCATAGTCTTAGATTTTTAGTTTTAATATTTTGGTTTCATATATTAGACTTCCACTTCTTGCTGCATCACCTAATATATGAGAACTACTACAAATGTGTAGGCCCTCACACCAAGTGAGCATTAAATTATAAGATATTAAATTAACACACAATATTCTTCATAAATAAATCAAAACCACAATATCCATTATATTGTACACAGGTTACATCCTAAATCCTAGATAACGAGGTTTAGCCTAGCATGTTTATGATCAAATCCATGTATAAAATAAAGTGTATCTCAAGCCCATCATAAACAAGATACATAATTAAAAGAAAAGCTGATTGCTATGGAAGCTTCAATAGTGTCTTGAATGCTTCATGTAACTCGTTATCTCGCTTCTCTCATTCTTAAACCTTAATCCAAGCTCTAAAGAAATTCTAGGATGCTCCGATAGTATGTACAAGTGTTCTTTATATAGTGCTCCTCAAAGAATTTGCGCAAAAAAATGCAATCACCAGACCTAGAAAAGAGTTTAGGTCTTAGAACTTGTGTAAAACTAACACTTTGCCCACAAATTGTGGAACCCAGATATTTCGACTAAACATAAAAATAATTCAAGTGTTGAGGACACTCATTTTAACCCATGTTCATCACTATTTTACCTCCCTTTGATTCTTCTAAATAATCAACTTGAATGGGTTTTGGTCCTCATACTTGAAATCTTTTTTACATAGATGCATATTGCACTGATTTTACATGATATTGCACTAATCAATCAAACATGAGTGATTTGCATTAAACGAAGCTAAATCCATCAAAATATGACTCAAATCATCATAATCACTCAAATTCTTATCAAAGTAATATTCAAAATATAGTATAAAAATAACTTAACAAATTTCCTAACTATTGAACTTTTGTTTGTCCTTAAGCAATTATAGTAAAGTCGAATCACAAGGTGTCAAGAATTGGCTTTTCAATAATTTTGAGCAAAAAGTGAGTATAAATGTTAACCAATCATAAAAAACTAGTGAGGATATCCAATCAAAAACTTTGAACCTAGCACTTGTCAAAATTCCAATAAAAAAATCCTTTCTCACTTGGTTAACACTACACATACTATCATCTTTTTTTATTTCAAACATTATGTGACGCCCCAAACCGAGGTGCCTAGAAGCCTTACTCCGGGATCGTTTTGATTGGTAAACGTGACTCAAGGTTGTTGCCCTGATCACATGGCAGGATTTGTTTTTTAATATATACAACATTAATACATGGAAAATTTCCATCATTCATCCAACATGAAATATATTTCATATATCATAGTTATGATCAAAAACTATTCCATAAACATTTTCATTGAAATAAAAAATATTCATATCCATCTCCAAATTAGCATCATTATCTTTACATAAATATTCACATATACAACATTCATATCAAAACTACATAACACTTGCCATGCTGCCTTCATCATCATTTCCTGTCTGTTGTTGAAAAAGCATGGGTGAGTAATAATACTCGGTAAGCAAGCCATACATAATTTTTTTTAATCATTTTATGCATTTCATAAAATGCAAATGCAATACATACATAGCATTCATGACATTCCTTTGGATGCGACGCTAGCTAGGCGCCCATCCCATACATGCTCCCATTTCAGGGAGGTCGCCGCCGGCCTGGGCCTATTAAGCGACTCGGCAATAGCGAGGGGGACATCCGGTCCGCTTATTACCTCGACTAAGGCCTATTCCTCGTGCACATGCTCATTTACATACACATGTCGGCATGATATTTGTAAATCATAAACAATTTCATAAAAAGCATTTAATAAATAATTTAACAAAGCAAATTTCAGTTCATGTAAAGCAGTTATAGGTATGGCCAATCTTAAATAAATTTCATAAAGCAATTTACAACAATTTGCAACCATTTTGGAAATAATTTGCAAAAGATATAACTTGCTTACCTTCTCAGTCGGTGTCTTCGACCTTTTCTTTTCCTTTTCCTATTCAAGGAAAAAGGATAATTTTATTTCTTCTATTCAAGCTGCTTCCCATGCATGCTCTATAATATTTGGGCATTATTTCTTTATATGGATATTTTTATCCATAGGTTCCTCAAAATTTTCATCCTTATATTTAAATATTAATCTCAAAATTTCTCCCAAATTACGCTGTTTACTGTAGCAAATCAGTGTAGCAAATTACTGTAGCAGTTACTGTTCATCAGAGTTACTGTTCACAGAGACGTGGTTACTGTTCGTGGGTTCCAAAAATTGATATTTTTTTCAAAAATAAAAAAATACCATGACATATCTTATGCCTAGTATATCATAGGACATTTCATACATTTTAAATTTATCATCATTTACTTGGCGAAAAAAAATATTTTCTCCATATACTAAAAATCAACATAAATTCACTTAAACATAATCCTTAATTCCAAAATCATGAAATTAATATATCATCATTTCAACATCATATTTATCATAATCATACATCTCAAATCATCATTTATCAATTTTGGAGCATTATTTTCACATATCAATGCTATCTTCCCGAATACCCTATCTTCGCTCCAAATTTTTTATGTTTTGACATAATTCCATTTAAACATTATATCTATACTTATTTTCTCATGATTAGGTATTATTTAAGCATATTTTACCCTACTTAACATTTAAAAAAAATTGAGTGGAAATTACTTACCCGAAGTGGAGATACTCCTATTTTTCTCACACTTTCTCTCTCCAACCTTCTATTTTTCTTTCTACTCAAGGCTAAAACGTGTGGGGATGGGAAATGAAGTTGCTCAAGTGAATTTTGAGCTTGGGATGGCTGTGAATTATTCCAAGGCATGCTCTCCTATTTATAGTGCTTCAAATTTCATGAATTTGCATTTTACCCCCTCTAGTTCAAGGTGTAAAATTGCAAATGTAATTTTTTTTAATTTCCAAAGATTCCTTGAGCCAAGAGCATCAACCCTAGGCCTGATCCAGCCCCCCTATATCATCCCTAATTTTCTACCTATTTTTTTATTTTTAAAATTAATTAAATTAAGCTAAATTAATCCTAGCCATTGATCTTTGATTAGGATGAATTTTGACCATTGATTTTGGTCAAGATACCCCCCTACATGACCTGACATGTAGCTGCTTTGCTTTTAATTTTTTAAATTTTTTAATTTATTTTAATTAAAAGTCAAATGCTTAATTAATGTAAAGTTGATTCACTTTTTCACTTTGTATTTGATGCTTCATCTTGACCTTTGATTTGTGATTTTCATCACATCTTAATCCATTCATCATGTCCATCATGAATTTTTAACCATCCATAAAAAATTTCATCGAATTCCGATGCCTGGATTGCAATTTATGAATTTTTTCTATTTTTCAACAAAAATCCAAATTTGGATTAAAATATCCAAAAGAATTGCTATTTCGTCTTGTAGTGATTAAATCTCTATTTCGTCTTTTTGTGATTAAGTTAATCCAAGTTATTAACTTTTAATCATGTGTCTTAATCCTCATTTACTATTCACATGCACTATTCATGGGGTTAAATTCCTAATTGCATTATTTCAATCTCCAATTACAAATTTTTATTTATTCATAAAATAATTACAAAATTACAAATATCGAAATGACGCGTATACGGTCGGGATTTCACACATTAATAGTTCAAAATCTCACAACAAAGCTCCTAATTTTCAGGTATCTTCTCTTTTTCATCCCGTTATTTTAATATACACATCAACACTTTAATTTTAAATGATTAGTGAAAGAAAAACAAGTTAAATTACTTCATATACATCTCATCAAATTCTAGCATCCAAATTTCCTCCACCGACTCACTTGACTAGTTCATCGAATCATAAGGATTTGATGGAACGCTGTTAAGTTTAGATCAAGTGTTAAAATTCAAAATTGGACCATCTCCTACTTTGATTGGAGCTTTATATACATGAAGAAACAAAATTACCCTCATACTTAGTGCTTTTATTATCTTCTAAGTCTATTCTTACCTTTGGTTTAGTGGTTTTTTCTTTTTCTTTTTTATAACAAGTCTAACAATAACTCTCCTCACCATATTTCAAGATATCTAGGGAATTATTTCATAAACAACTTTCTTCACTATATTTCAAGGTATATAGAGAGTCATTTTCATTACTACATAAGCTGTATGGTTAACCTCATTCTCATTATACTTTTTGAAATCAAAATTCAAATTTAAAGTCGATTCAATTCAAACAGTGGGAATTAAGGATTAAAGAAGTTCAAATCCAGCCTCAATGAGGTAAAGAATGAAAATGCTATAAAAATAGGCTCATCAAATAAAAGAATGCCTTAATCATATTCCATAAACAAGTCAAGTTGAGTATTAGCTTTGGAAATGCTTCAATCAGAATGAAATCTTCATGTACATGAGAAAAACTACCTTTTCTAAATTAATCACTTGTGTATATTAGAAACAACTTAGAAAATGGAGAGAATTACTCTAAATTTGAAAGAAAATAGAATTGGTACCTCGGTATATCAGTTTCATCAAGTGACCTAGGACAAAAATATGGACATCTTCAACAAGTGCATGCTTAAAAATGAATTCAACATCTTATTAGAACTCAATTATTTGCCTAACTCAAAGGGTTTGAAATTACAAAATTGTTTTGCTTATAAGTATCACAAGAGTTCAACTGGAGTCCAGATCAATCCAGTGTCAATATTTGTGAAAGAATCATCACATACCAACAAAAACATTTTCAAATATGACAAAAATTTGGTGCAATGATCAATTAAAGTAATCATCGGAGTAGTAAACAAATAATCAAAGAATTAATGCAACATATTCACCCTCATACTTAAAATTGACATTGTCCTCAATGTCGAAAGTAATTCATTTAATCAAACATGAATATCAATAAGAGAGTATTTTCAATGAACGTTGTTAACTTTTCCGAAAACGATGCCGAAATACTTGTTCTCAATCTCTCCCATATTTGAAATTGACATCGTCCCCAATATCAAGGACAATTTATTCAGTCAAACACTTATATCAAAATTAAGCATTAAGTGTTAACTTCCCTATTCAAGCACTTAGAGATTTTTAGATTGCATCCTTCATGAGTGAGTTCCTACAATACAACATGATGACTTTCTCATCAACAAGTATTAAAATTTTAAAAATTAAAAAATACTAAAAGAAACTTATTCTTCCTTAATTGGACCTTGGGTTGCCTCCCAAGCAAAGCTAAGTTGAATATCTTAAGCCGAACTGGTTGAAATTTCATTGACCAACACCTAATTTCTCAAAATTAAGTTCATGCGGCTCTTTCTCTAATTTCTATTGTAGTTCAGTTCTCACTGTCTTGTTATGCTCTTTACAAACACTTGGACTATCACCAAACATGATATTTAGTAACTCCCTCTGCAACATTATTTTCTTATAATTTCCTGCCAATTCATAAATGTCATTGTTGGTCCTGAGTTTATGGCAAAACCTAAAAGGGAATGGATGAATTGACTTCTTTAAAATTCTTTGGTACTTTAAACCTTTGATCCTTTGTGAGTTTAGTCCCCTTGAATGAAAATGTAGAGGGTAAAATATAAAGCAAAAAAGGAGATAAAACTATCATACACAAAATTATAGTGGTTCAAGACAACATTCCCTACTCCACTCTTCTAAGAACACCCTTCCTTCTGTCTTGGGTTCCACTATCTCAAAGAGATTACGAATAAATCCCTTGCTCTCTTCTTGATTATGGGTATAGGGGGCCTTTACAATAACAACATAAAAAGACAGCAAGCTTCACTATTGTACACTACTTGTCTCAACTTGGACTTGGTCTCCAACACTAAGCTAAGTATAAATACAATAAGAATAATGTAAACAGAAATAAATCCCTACTTTACAGATCATGCAGGATAATTGAAGCACTTGAGAAGACTATGAGAAGTTGATTAAGATGAAAGGTTGTAGTTCTTGCTGTGAAAAATGTGAGTCACTCTTTAGAACACTTAATGCCCAATAAATTGCTTTAAAGAAGGAATGTATAAAGCTCAATTCATGTTTTAGCTGACCCTCATAACTCTTAACGTCCCTTAAATTGATGTGGAGTTATTTTTAATGTTAGAGGGTAGATCACATGCATTTAATGCACCAATCAAAATTGTAGTCGACTCCAGTGCAACTTCACCGAAATTGTAGACTAGAGTCAACCTGGGGTGCGGCTTTAGTCGATCTCTTCCTTTATCTAAGTTTTCCTTCTTATCTTGTGCCCTTCAAGTTCCTTCTTAGGTCAACTTGGTCATACACTTGAGCCAAGTTGGTAGTAGAGTTGACTTGGGCATGTGACTTCACCGAACGTTTTAGCCTCGGAATTTTATATCTCTATTCTTCAACTTCTTTTATCTCAAGTCTTGAATTTAAGTCAACTTCACTTCAAACTTGACCCAAGTCGCATTGTGAAGTCGACTTGGGGTGCAACTTTGCGTGCTTCAAGTCAATCAATTGATATATGCAACTTTGTTCTTCCTCTGACGTTCATTTGATCCTGGAACTTGATCCAAGTCACAAGTGGAGTCAATATGGGTGTGCAACTTCATTTCTGGCCCTTAGTGTTGAAATATGCTTGAAGGCTTTAAAAAACTCAAGTTAGATTTTAGAGTCAACTTGGTCTTCGACTTCACTCAAGTCGTAGGGTGGATTCGACTTCACTTGCAGCTAAACCAGTCAATAGAAACATGTGACCCCCTGGAGTCAACCATGCTACCTACTTCACTCAAGTCGCAGTATGAGTTGACTTGGATATGCGACTTGACCTGTCTATGCTTTAAAAGTTAGCTTCTTTTATCCTAAATCAGTTTCTGAGGTCAACATCATTGTAGATTTGACCCAAATCAATTGCTTTGGTTAACTTGACTATGCAACTTGATCTATTTTGATTTATTATTTAAAAGATCTAACTCAAAGTCATGGCATCGAATATGTCGGTACCCTTAAACTCTCAAATTTGGGTTGTTAATTATCAAAACATGGATGATTTTCTAATTTAGTTCACAACAATCTCTCCCTTTTTTATGATTGAGAAAAACACGTTTGAGATATTCCTTTCTCCCCATTGCAATTTGTTATAGAATCCAATTTCATGATTCAGTTTGACAACTTTATCTAAATGTCCATCATTCCAATCATTGTTTCAAATAAACCAAACCTTAGATAAACAAATACAATATGTAACAAGCACTTATCACTTAGAGATGACACAATAGAAGATAAAATAACTTGATTTCATTCACTTTCATTACAATCACATATCAAATGTCACATTTGAGAGAGATAAGTGATTGTGAACCAGGAAAGAAGTGATAGGATACGAGGCTTGGGCTTGAGAAATAGGTGGAGCAGAAGAGGCTAAGTCACATGGAGAGGCGAAGTGATATGAGGTGAAAGGTGGTTGATAAGTCATAAATTTTCACATATTTTTATAGCACATTCAAACCTTTTATTATAAAAACATTAATTAAATGCAGTTTTTAAGTGAAATTTTATGAAAATTATATTTTTGATAAAATCCTTAATTCTGCTGTAAAATTGGTCATTTTACAATATTTTCGAAAAATATAAATTTATGAAAATAATTACACGTGCTAAAAGGATCAACTTTGAAATATGTATAGCCTATTAATATAATTCGGACAAATTTATAAAATAGTTAAATGGGGTAAACTATATATATGTGTGTAGTTTAAAATATAGGTATAAAGTGGACCATTATGAAATCTTAAAATAAAAATAAAATTCAAAAGGGTCAAAAATTAAATTAAAAATTATTTTAGTTTATTGAAATTAGCTAGGTAGAAAATATATGTTGTTATAAGCATTTCAATTTCTATTTTTCTAAATGCATGTGTATGAGTGTAGGTGCACCGTTGGAGCACAAGTGTAGTACAATATCTTCCCCAATCCCTCTCTCCTAATCGACCGGCACCCCACCATCTCCACCTCAAACATCCATCCGGCCAACTTGCAATTCACGGCCAAATTCCAGCAGCTCTAGTTCTTTCCATGATGCAGCACCGTTGATAGCAAAAACAAATCGCCTCCTCCATTTCCGACAAGAAGAGATTTGCGTCCAACCATGGTCACCCATTCACCGAAAGCCCCAAATCAAAGTAGTACCAATATCACAGAACTTTCTGCAGCTCGTCTTCCATCAAGCCGCCCAAATCCAAAGCCCTAATTCGATTTTAGCAAACAATCGGCAACCTGAAAACCAATTGAACAGAAGCAAAGCAGCTATTAAGCATTGTGACCGTCGTTCGTAAATCAAAGAAGCCCATGATCCTACTCTCTGCCAGGAACAAATTATTATTTTCAGCACCGTCTCTCCTATTTGCAGCAACCCACCGATTCCAACCATTTTTCTCATCAAATCGGCTAAGTAACTGTCGGCAGCCCAGCAAGCAGAACTAGCTCCTTTAAATCACCGACAGCAATCAATCCCACCGGAATTTCAGCCAATCCCCAATTTCAAGCAGCCGCCACTATCAAATTTTCAATTTCACATGCTTAAGCCGTCGATTTAAACCATTTTCAACAGAACCCGACTAACCATTATTCTACGCTATCTTTTGTACAGTGTTAGCTTAATGTGTTTTGGTTATTTTAATTAAATTGATGATCATAGTGCTCTTAATGAAAAGCACTTAGTTCACATCAATTTTTAGCGTAGTTGCCGGGAGGCGTATTAAGATTTGAATTATTAGTTTTTTTAAATTCTCTTTGCTTGCCTTCCAATAGTGTATTATTTACTGCTCTATTTATTTACCCGCTTTCTTTATTTACTGCATTAGAATTTTAGATTACCAATTTCAATCCCTTTCCAATCTTGATTAGCGATCATTTATTGGGTTAAATTTTTTATTTAATTAAATTTCTATTTCACAACTAGAGGTTGGTGTCTATGCTAGAGGTTTAAAGGCAAACACTTAAGTGGATTTGTGATTATTTAATTAGGATTTTGTGAAAGTAAAGAGAGTCTCCCACAATCCCACCTCTTACGTGGTTGACCGAAAAAAGTGTTATAGAATTTAATTACACCTTAGTGATTCTCAGTAAATGAATTACCAATTAAAAAACAAAAAAACTAATTAATTTAAAAAAAAATTAACAAATTTGAAATTTAAGAATGGACATGAATTTTATTGCTCAACAGTTAGGTAAGTTGAAAGAAATAAACTACAAGCTCAATGATATACTTGCCAATCAAAACTCGAGAAGTTCATTCTTAAACACATCTCTTCCCTCACAAACATAATACTCTAATGTGACTCAATTTTCAACCTTTATTCAAGAATAAGTTCAAAATTTTTGAGAAGTTCCTACACCTGATTATAATTCAATTTCAAATACGTATTATTCAGGATGGACGAACTCTCCTAATTCTTCTTGGATAAATCAATAAACTCAATCTCATCCCCAATATTCACAAACCCAGTGGCCACCTGTGCATAACCAAATTTCAAATCATCAATATTAATCCAATTTTTATGAAAAAACATATGGGCCACCTATGTATCCTAAAGAAAATTTTTCATCGCCTTGATATTAGAACCAATCTTCTCCTCAAACTTGCAACTATAATGAGAAAATCGAATAATTAAAACAATTAGTCCTCAATAATGGTCAATCTTTGTCTAAACTAGAAAATCAATTTTTAGAGTACCAATATCAATTTGATCATTATGAAGATACATATTTGCAACCAAATCCCCCACAAGAGGACTTTTCAAAATTTTCATCATATCAAGTGAATTATCAACAATCTCCTCAATCAGAAACTTTGAGGAAAGGATGAAGAAATTAGATCAACAAATCCTTTCTAACCAACAGTCCTTTTCTAAAATGGCAAATCATGTAGATCAACTAATAGCAGCCACGAAAAGGATAAGAGAAGCAAAACTTTATAGTGACCAAATTGATAATCTAATAGATCATTTGGATTTTCAAATTCAACTAGACCCAACACTATTGGAAAATCCATATTTTCAAAATGCAATAGTAGACTTAGCATTTCCAAATGCCGCAATCCTAAAAAATCCAGATAATTCAATGGCAGTTAATGAAAATTTTTCTATTCAAGCTCAAGATTATGAAGCTAACAATGTAGAAAAATCTATTGATATTGAGCTTGGAAGATAAAAAAATTAAAGAACACGTTGAAGTTGATTTTGGAATAGTTGAAAAAGAACAAGAGATAATTGATGATTGAAATAGGTTCCTACCCATTAATCTCTTTTCAAATAATACATTAACCTCAATATTAGCAAATTATAAAGTTATAGAAGATCAACAAACCTCCTTGGTAGATAGTGAGAATTCTTCATTTCAAAATCAAGAAAACATTATAGAGAGTGAAGACGAATTTAAAGCAGATGATCAAGATCAAGTGGAGGTGAGTTATAATAAAAGATTTATTGAAGATTTTAAGAAAAAATGAAGAGGAAAAGGAAAATGAAATAATTGACGAGTTTCTTGATAGGTACCTACCTAAATTCTCTTTCCAAGTGCTTCAGAAGGTGAACCCCTAAACAAACAAAACTTAGGTCAAAAGGAAGACAAGATAAAAATTAATGATGAATATATTGCGGATACATTGTGTGGGAAGGAACCTAATAAATCAACTATCACTCAAATAAATCATTTTGATTATCAAACTCAATTAGACCTATCAATACAAGAAAATCTATTGTCTAAGAATTTTATAATAATTTCAACATTATGTAGTGATGGTTTCTCATATCATAAATTAATGAGAATTCCTCTCTCCATAATCAATAAAATGTTATAGAAAACAATGAAAATTTGATGAACGATATGCTTGAAGGAGTGTTGATAAAAATCAAATTGACATTGAGATAAGAGATAAAGAGTTTATCAAGGATAAGTTGGGGGAGAAGAAGATGAAAACGAAATGATTGATGAAAGTTTTAAGAAGTACATGCCATCCTTTTCAAGTATTTTAAAAGATGAGCCCATTAGCTTGAAAGAACTAATTCAAAAGGAAGAGATAATTCGAATATTTAAATAGGTTCATATTAAAATTTTACTATTTGATATCAACCAATATATTCCAAAATATAATCAATTTATTAAAGAGCTATGTACTCAAATGGAACCCTATTTAAACCCAAATAAAACCATGCTCTCCATCAATGACAATCCAATAAATTTGAATAACTTAGAGCAAACCAAAGAATGTTACATACTGGATGTTATTGATGGTGTACTAATTTGTGATACAGACATTGAGCATGAACATATGAATGAATTAAGTAATTTGCATGATGATAAAAATTTAGACAGAGCCGGAATTGGATAACATGAATCATTACGTTTGGCTAAAGACATAAAACTTAGTACTGATTGGGAGACAACCCAATATATATATATATATACATATATTTCCATTGGTTTGTTTTTTTTTTCTTGTAGATTGAAGTTGCAGCAATTTACTCAGATCATTACACCCATGTTGTTTCTTTCCATGCTATCTCATTTTTATAAATTTATATTTTGTTCATGTTTATTAAAGATAGCAACATTTAAGGTGGGGGTCTACTTTGTTTAACTTAATTTCTTTTCTAAAAAAACTTTAAAAAAGATAATTTTTTTAAAAACATTTACAAAAAATATAAAAATAGAAAAATACTAAAAATGATAAATTATATAGAACAAATATATAAAAGCAAAATCAAAGTGCACTTGTTATGCTTGGTACTAAGTGAAGAAGCACACTGTAATTAGTTATATTTGTTAAAATATTTTCATGGTGCTTTTAAAATTTTGTTAGCACTGATTGCACTTACACGCAAATGAATCTTATGGGCACCATGATAATATAATTTTTCTTTCTCATCCAAGCAAGAAACCTTTAATATCATTGCACTTGATAGTTGTTAGCTTGAAAATAAAAATGTATAAAAATAATTTCCTAGATACTCTGAAATATGGTGATGGGAGAATGAAAGGAAAAAATTTAAATAAGAAGCAAATATATATTATGTGCATCATGAAAAAATTTTACTCATATAAACTAATGAAATTTACTTCTAAAGCTCACAATTAAAAGTAGCAGTGTGCCTAAATTTTTATAAAATTAGTAAAACCCTAATATTTAAAAATGTATATAATACATATTCATTGCTAAGGGATTAGAAATGTTTAAGTTGATGAGTGTGATAAGTCATAAATTTTCACATACTTTAATAGCAAATTCACACCTTTTATTATAAAAACATTAATTAAATGTAGGTTCTAAGTGAAATTTCATGAAAATTATATTTTTGATAAAATCCTTAATTTTGCTACAAAATGGGCCATTTTGCAATAGTTTTGAAAATATAAATTTATGAAAATAATTACACATGCTAAAAGGATTAACTTTGAAATATGTATAGCCTATTAATATAATTTGGACAAATTTATAGAAAAATTAAATGGGGTAAACTATATATATGTGTGTAGTTTAAAATATGGGTATAAAGTGGACCATTATGAAATCTTAAGATAAATATGAAATTCAAAAGGGTCAAAAATTAAATTAAAAATATTTTAGCTTATTGAAATTATCTAGGTAGAAAATATATGTTGTTATAAGCATTTCAATTTTCTTTTTTTAAATGCATGTGTATGAGTGTAGGTGCACCGCTGGAGCACAAGTATGTTACACTGTCTTCCCCAATCTCTCTCTCCTAATCGACCGGCACCCCACCATCTCCACCTCAAACAGCCATCCGACCAACTTGCAATTCATGACCAAATTCCAGCAGCTCTGGTTCTTTCTGCAATGCAGCAACGTTAATAATAACAGTAAATCGCCTCCTCCATCTTCGGCAGAAGAGATTTGCGTCTAGCCATGGTCACTCATTCACTGGGAGCCCCAAACCAAAGCAGCACCAGTATCACTAGTACTTTCTACAGCCCCCGTCTTCCATCAAGCCGCCCAAATCCAAAGCCCCAATTTGATTTTAACAAACAATCGGCAACCTGAAAACCAATCTAACAAACGTAAAGTAGCTATTAAGCATTGCAACCATCATTCATAAATCAAAGCAGCCCATGATCTTACTCTCTACCAGCAACAAATTACTATTTTCAGCACCATCTCTCCTATTTGCAATAACCCACCGATTCCAACCATTTTTCTCATCAAACAGGCCAAGCAACTGTTGGGCAGCCTAGCAAGCAGAACCAACTCCTTTAAATCGCACAACAATCAATCCCACTGGAATTTCAGCCAATCCCCAATTTCAAGCAACCGCCCCTTTCAAATTTTCAATTTCAACGTGATTAAGCCGTCGATTTAAGCCATTTCCACTAGAACCAGACTCACCATGATTCTACAGTATCTTTCGTATAGTGTTAGCTTTAATGTATTTTGGTTATTTTAATTAAATTGGTGATCATAATGCTCACAATGACAAACACTTAGTTCACATCAGTGGATTGTATTTGTCTTAGATTGTGGGTTGATCAACCATAGACTCTCCCCAATATGGTTCCAAGTTAGGTAAACTTGGAATGGGATAACTTATACCTACTACCCGATGCAAGATGATAATTGATTCTTGTGATTTCTTGTTCAAGTAAAGCTTGTTTTTCATGCACCTAAGGGAAAAATGGATAGTACCCAATTCTTGACTGAGCCTAGACTTTAGACCTTGAAGATGGGATATGATACTAGAAGTATTAGAGTGTGGGACTTTTGAATGTCTAAGGAAGACTCTAGAGGCCTACAATGAGTGGGAGCCATGAGAGTTTGGAGATTGTGCTTCTTGTATACAATTTCCAAATCGGATATGTACTCCTTTGACAAATGTAGAAAAATTTTCTTCACTCCAAGCACTATAGAATTATCAGATCAGATCGGGATAAATTCTATTTTCATCCTTTAGAAGCCTTGTCCAACCTTAAAAATTTAATAATTCTTTTATGTCGAACTCATAATTTGTGATACCCAGACCCAAGTAGGTCTATAAATATGATACATGTATTATTTAAATGAATTATGGATGATTTATGATTTTTATGATTTAATGTTATTTTACAATTAGGGTTGAAATTAAGAATGGTGATTAAGATTAGTTGCCAAAGCCCAATGTGAGTCGAGATGACTAAAGGGGCTTAATGAGGATTAGGATATGCTAATGAGGCATTAATATTTATTTTAATTTTCATGATTTAATTAATGGAGATTAAAATGATAATTATGAAATTATGTTGGAAAATGTAGAAAATTCATAACTTGACGTCTATAAGGCAGAATGAGATGAATTTGAAAGGTAAGCTCATGACTTTGGGCTTAACCTTATGAATAAATTGGATTAAGGCAAAAGTGATGAGATTAGGGTGATAATTATTTGATTTTAATCTCACACTCTAAGATTATTTTCAAAGGTTCATAACTTGACGTAGAAACGTCGGTTTGAGATGAAATTTGAAATGATTGAATAAAATTATGAAACCTATGGTATGAATATATTAGATTAAGATAATTACCATGGAAAAGTTATTAATTGGAAAAAGGTATCTAGCATTGACTTTGTGTACCCTAGACTACCATAGCATTTATGTTAAAGCAAATGAGTTAAATGACTTGGTTTAATGCTATGCAAGGTGTCAAATGGAGGTGAATAGAGCTGGATTTTATGGATTTGTTTAAGGGTCAAATCCATAAAAAATTCGAAGGCTTAAATGCATTGGTTTAATGCCTAATATATAGCTCAAATGAGGCATAGATTATGTGGCAACCAAGGGGACGTCTAAGGGCAAGTTGGGCATAAAAATTGGATTTTTAAAGATCCTAAAACGCATATCTAAATTGCCTAACACCTAAGTGAAGTAAATAGGCAATTAAATATGTAGAATTGCATAGCAAAAATCGTTAAAGAGGAAGCTTCATGGATGTTGCAAATAGTGGACAGCAAGGTTGCTCTTAAATGAGCTTGATTTTGATGATTTTTGATAAATGGAAAATGGGTATTTTACTTGGATATAAATTAGCCAAGTCCTCAAGGTATAAGATGGAATTAAAATACCCTATCTATGATGTGTCAAAATGGACCCCACAAGATGGAAAAAAATCAGCAGGTATAAAAGGGTCCATTTTGAGAGAGAATTCTCAAAGGGAGAAAATATCTCCAAAGGGGCAACAACCTTGAGCACGAACAAGGGGGAGGAAAGGGAAAAAAGAGAAGAAGAAAATAAGAGGAAAATAAGGAAGGAAAGAGGAGGAACCAATTTAGGGAATCTTGGATTCAAAGTTTCCTAGAATCAAGTAAGTATGGATTGAGTTTTGGATTCTTGAAACCTAAGTTTCTTCTCTCAAATTATGGATCATAAATTTGATTTATAATGAACCCTTAAAGGATGATTCATGATGCCCTTGATTTGGGTATTGAATGAGGATTGAATGATATGAATGAATTTAAGGGTTTAAAGAGGTTAAGATGGATGTTAGGGTTGAATTTTGAGAAGAAATCTAACTTGGAATTTATCAAAATCCTAAACCAAGTTTCCGTATGATTAAAGCATGATGATTATGATGTAATTCATGTTCTTTTGGATTACGTATGTTGATTTGAGCATTTGTTAATGATTTTAGAAAAAATGGATCTTAGGGTTTCAAGTAATACCTGAATTTTCCATTTTTGAGTTAAAAATGATACAAAGAAGTGCTTAAATGATTTATGGATGAATTATAGGGTAAAGTGCCCTAAATTAAAGGACCCTTTGGATGACCTAAGTGGGTTGGATGAGTTTGCCCTAAATCTGATTTTTTAGGGTATGTGTATGGAACGTCCAAATGGGGCCCAAAACGGGTACTTTCCATGTGAATTTTGTTGCTGTTTGTAAACAAATGATTTATGGATGTTTTGGAGGGTAAATTATCCTAGGATTAAGGTACTTTGAGTGTCCAAAAGGGCTTGGAAATATTTTTCCTAAATCTGATTTTAAGGACATATGTTTGGACACGTCAAAATGGGTCAAAATGGATACCCTACATGCTTAAGATGTTGCTGTTTTGGAAGCAAATAATTTATGGATTTTAAATATGTGATAATACCCTAAGTTTGGGTTAATAAAAGCATGTTTAGTTGCTGGAAATTATGACTTAAAAATATGTTAAGATTTAAGTCTTGAAAGGGGCGTTGAAGGGATGAAAAATGGGTCCTAACATTGCTGTTTTGGAACCCAATGATGAATGGATTGAAAATAGTAATTAGACACTAAATTAAATGTTAATTAAGGTTTTTAATCATGTTGAGTAAGGACACAAGTTTCTGTGTTAAGAAATTTTAAGAAATACCTAAGTTATGTGTTGTAAGATGGGTGTATGTGGAAGGCTAAGCATGGATAAGTGATATATGATCTGCTAAAATGCAAAAATGCATGAACATGTGATGAAATGTATAAGTTTGTTGCTGTATGGATGATTATTGAATTATCTCAAATGTTGAGATTTATTTATGAAGCTTAAAACGTCACTTATGTGCCTAGAATGAGCATTGACGTAGGAAATATAGAAAATGGAAGATATAAATCAGCATATGTTGATTTATGAATGATAATTATGTATTTACCTTAAATATGGGTTTAAAACACAATATGGAATGGATGGTATGATGCACAAGTGAGTGCAATGTATGTATACCCGACTTGGAATTCAAGTGAGTTATGTATGTTAATGGATTATGGGTTGAAAAACTAAGCAAGCAAATGAAAATGTTATGAATGCAATGCCATTCTTATATGTATAGGCAAAGGCAAAGGAAAAATTGATACGGAAAGCTAAGGCGAAGCAGGTAAGCAAGCAGCTTTCTAAATGACTTTTTTTTTTATCAAAAGATGATAAAATGATTGTTAATGATGTTCTAACTACTTGAATGGTTTAGCAAATGTATATTTTAAATTCTTTCTAAGATGTTTAAGGATGGTCATTCCTTTATCTCAATGTGTATTGAAATGATATTTCCAATACGACAAGTGAATTACTTACTATTTCGCAATTATTTATGAAAAGTGATGTAGCATGGATTTAAACGATGTTTCATTGAAACAATGTTTAAATGCGGATGGTGCAAAGAATTCTCTACATGAGAATGAAAAGTTACCATGTGTAAGTGGTATATAATGCTGGGGTGACTAAAAGTCATGCATGGAATGGAAATCAAGTAGGCTAGTCAAGGCAGAAAGCAGGACAGGAAGTCCGCCCTTAACGTTGCCAAGTTGGAAGGTCTGGCGCTAAGGATGGAAAGGATCATGTTATGAAAGTATATTCCCTGAGCTAGTGTACCCTCACATGAAGGATTATGTCATGAATGAAAATGATGCATTTGCACATCCAATGTTTATGAAATGCCTAAAAATTGGGATTAAATTGGTTTACATGAACAGTTTATGAATGGTTTATGAAAAAGTTTCTGTTCCGTAGGTAGTTGATCACTTGTTAAGTGTCTTCTACTGAACGGAGAGAAATGCTTTTAAACAGTGTTGCCTTCAAAATGAATTGCCTGAAAACCTATAGCTTGCTTATTGAGTTTCGACTCATGTTTTGTTTTTCAAACCCAAAGACAGGTGAAAGGAAGAAGGGAAGAACCATCCAAGGAGCACAGATGGAGATTCAAGAGAATATGAATTTCTACAAGTTACCTGTGAATGAATTTCATGAATTGAATGGTTGTATGAATGTTAACATTAAATTGTGGTTTAATGTTGTACAATAATTTATGTGGTGATTATGACTATAAATAGCAAAAAAAATTTATGGTCATATGTTAAGATATGAGTTAGCATGAAATGACTAAGTATGGAATTTACGAGATCACATATGTCTGTCTCAAATGTTATAATGACCTAAAAAGGCATTTAATAGAAATTAGCAAGTATGAAATGGTATAAACTCCTAAGGAGTTAAGTTTAAGTGGATAAATATCCAATAAAACCCGCCGTGTGACAGGAAAACAATCCTGATCACATTTACCAATCGATAGATCTTGGAGTAAGGTTGTAACGCTCGGGCTGGGGCGCCACATAATCCCTCAAAAGTTTGAAGTCTATACTTGTGAAACCCTAACCCAAGTAAGCCATATGTATGCATTGAACATGTATTTGATGATTATTTATGAATTATGGAATTATGAAGGTATTTTATGATTTTTGCTAATTATGGCAATTAGGGTTATGGGTTAGCATTAATGATGTGATTAAGCATTTTGAGCCTAAATGAGATAATGGGTTTAGAATGAATTATTTGTGATTTAAGTGTGCAATAATATCATGAAAAATCATTTTTCGTGATTTAAAATGAATTATGAAAATAATGATGGAAATTGTCAAGTATGAAGGAAAATATTGGAAAATTCATAACTCAACGCCTAAAAGGCGGATTCAAGTGAAATTTGAGATGAAAATTGTTAATATTAGGCTTGGTATTATGGAATGAAAAGATTATGAAAATTCTTGATGAAATGATAATTATGAATTTTTTTAAGTATATGTTCATTTCAACCGTTAACTTTAAACGACTATATCGGGAGCTAGAAAACTCGGATTGAGTTGAAATTTGAAACGGTTGAATGAAATAGTGAGATATTTATTTTGAATGGATTGGATTATGCATGACATGTTGGGAAAATACCTGAATTGAAAAAGGTGAGCATGGTTGACTAATACACCTCAAAAGTACTCTACATTTAATGCTAGAGTACAAAGCATGAGTGCATAAATTTAATGACATTTGAGGTGTCAAGTGCAGGCCATTTCTAAGGTATTTTATGCATTAATATAAAATGCAAATATCTAAATAAAATCCCAGCAATGAATGTTCATAATTAATGAAGCTATGAGTGCTCAAAAAGAGCATAGGAGATATGGACGTCCAAGTGATGACATTATTGGATTTTTGAGCAATTTTTATTTTATAAATGATGTGTTTATATGGCTAACATGTTGGGATGTATAAATAATCATTTAATTATGTGAAAAAAATGCAAGAAAATTCGTGAACAGCAGCTGCCCTTGATAAATGCAAAAGTGGACAGCTTTGTCTCTTGCAAATGACGTCCAAATGATGGGCTGATTGCTGCCATTTTGCTAAAATTATTAACACCAAATTAATACATGAATTAAGGGGTAATTAGGTGTCTAAATTACCCACATATTGGAATTTTAAAAATGGAGAAAAATGGCTGGAAAATTGGGCAGCAGCAAGTGACGGGTAATGGAGACAAGTGTGCGGTCAAGATGAGGGCAGATTTGTGGATTTTTAAAAAATGGAAAAATGCAATTTTATGTGGCTGTGAGTTTACCAGCACATAAAGGGGATATCCATGCATTCAATGGTGTGGAAATTGCCCAGCCAGTGGGGCCCACAGCTGGAGAAAATGCAGCCCCACCAAGTCAAGCACGTCAATAGGTGTGGAGAATTGGAAATTTCCAAGTACTGAAATTCTTCTTCCCCAAGCAACAGCAGCTCACGTCCCCAACCTGGCCAGCAAGGAGGAAGGAAAATAGGAGAAAAAGAAGGAGAAAAAGAATGGGAGATTAGAGGAGAAGAGTAGCTCATGTGATTAGGGTTTGGAGAGCATCAAACCAAGTAAGTACATGGGTTAATTTGATTTGGTTATCTTGAGTTCTTGAACTCCAAAGTTCTAAATATGATGTTTCAACATGCTTTAAAGTGATGATTCAACAAGCATTTGAATGAATATGGAATGGGTTTTAGCTTGCATGCATGAAACTCCATGATTTAGATGATGGAAAGTGAAGTTTTGAATGATATATGATGTTGTAAACTAAATTATGGTCGGAACAGTAAATGGATGAATTTTGACATGAAAATTTTTGAGAACAATACTCATGATATGATAAATAACGACCAAATTTTCAGAAAAAAAGGATATGTATGTTGCAAATTAAAAATCCGTGAAAATTAGCCCAAACAGGGTAAAACGGGTGACAGGGTCAGCTGTAGAAAATTATTTTTAATAATTTTTCTACACGGATTTTCGGGCTGAAAATTTTACAGGATATACATGAAATATTGGGGATAACAGGAAAAAATTAAAAATGGGGTTTTTATGGGTGTAAATAGACCCCATAAATAACGTCATTCAGGCTGACTGGAAATGGAGTTTACTGTTCATCAAGGTAAAAATCCCCAAATAAATATGTAATGTTAATATTTAGTGCTGAAACTTTCATGAAAGTTAACTGATGAAGTTATTAAGGTATGGTAGAAATTTCAGATCAAAAGTAATTGATTTGATATTAATTCAAGATTTTAAGATTTCAGCACGCCTGATTTCAGCATATGTGGTTAGTTTGAGAAAGAAATAAAAAAGAAATATGAAACCTATGTATAAATGATCCAAATTGATTTATGTGTTAAATCATTAAATATGGATCAAGAAAAGTGCAATTATATGCTGAAATTTCTGATTTATATAATGACCTAAGGTTATGTGTCAAAGGACACGTTAAACGGGTTAAAAGTGGGTTCCAAACTAACTGTTTTGGAAACCTATGGAAAATGGATTTAAACCTCATAAAAATACCTTAAGTAAAGTGGTATTAAAGGGTAATTAACCCGCTGGAAAATGGGTTAAATTTCTGAGTTAAGAAATTTTAAGAAATGCATCATGGTTAAGTGCTAAATGAGCTTATGTGAAGGGATAATGATAAACGGGTGATGAATGACTTATGAAAAAATGATTTTATGCAAAAATGCATGAAAATGAGATGAAATCCATGTTTATGGATCTGTTTGGAATGACATGTTATTAATCCAAAAGTTTGGATTTGAATTATGAAGTTTAGGCAATGCTATGTACGTAGAAGAAACACCCGTATGTGTATTTTTGGAAAAAAATGGGAAAAATTGCAAAGTAAGCTTAATAAAGCTATGAATGATGCATATGGAATGAATTTTTATGATATTGGAATAAATACCCTAATTTTAGGGTTATGTGCATGTTATATATATAGGCTATGATGTGTGATAGCCAAATGTGTGAAAACGGTCCTAATATATGCAAATTAAGCCATATATGTGTATGATGAATTATGAAGGATATATGCTAATGAAAATGGGTTGGAAAACTAAATGGAATGCAATGACAAGAAATGTATGAAAAACCATATTATGTTCATGTAGGCAAGGAAAAGAATGGAAGAAAAAGGGATTATGGCGATCTCAGGTAAGCAAGCAAACTTTCTAAAATGCATTTTCTTTCTATGTGATTGATATGATTGAATTGTCTATGTTTATGTTTTTACGAATGGGCAAGCACAAGTTTTGAATATGACGGCTTTAATGCAAAGCCATAAGCTTTGAAAAATGATGACTTTAATGAAAAGTCTCAATGTTTGCTTCATGGGAAGCAAGCGACACTTCTTAAGATAAATAATTTATCCTAAGTGTTGCCAAGGATGGGAATGCTTCATGTTAATGGAATTGAGAAATTTTGCTTATGAGTAAGCAAGTTCTCCATGTTAATGTTGTTTTAAGGATTTCATGTTTGATATCGATGGTTTTAAGAATTTGCTTTTGAGGAAGCAAGTTCTATATGATATGGTTCAACAGCGTTTTATAAGAAAAAGGGAATTTTACCCTTTTTCACAAATATGTTTGGTAAATGAGTTTTGAGTTATTTCTACAATAACTCGTGATAAACAATGATGAAAAAGATTTGTTTTTCTAGGTCAAGATAATTCAACAATAAATTACATTTTGGACATAGCCACATGTTTTGAAATGATATTTGAACAGTTTTGGTTTCCTTTGGATAAGGAAACCTATGTTGAAAATGTTGGAAAAATGTTTCTACGGATGTGTTGAAAGGGATTTATGGATGACCAACCTCCTATGATTGATTTCATAAAATGGTTTAATTTCAGGTTGCTTGATGGCATGCAAAAGACTATGCAATTTTCCTCTATGAGAAAATGATTGATATGTGGACAATTATTAAATTTTTAGGTGAAGGACAAGGGGATAGCATAATTGCATAACTTTTGTAAACAAAAGATCCTGAAATAGAAACCAAGAAAATATTAGAGGAAAATATGATTTATTTATGAAAATTCAAAGGATTTGAAATTCTTTTATTAAAAGGATTTTAAGATGTATTGTTACTCAAACATTTCAAATGTTTATCAAAATATTTTACTCAAAACTTTTCTAAAGGAATTTAAGGAAGGTCATCCTAAAACTGGATTTCAAATAACAACTTGTTAAAGTGGGTGCGCTTGCTTACAAGTTGACACAGACTGCGGTCTGTGATGTGTTTTTGAAAATAATTGTAAAATTTAGACTTCGGTCTAAGATTTTTGTGCATATGGATGCAGGCTGCGGTCTGTGATCCCGGTTTAAAAGAACATGGGCTGCGGTCTGTGGTTCTTCAAACCAAAACGGACTGCGGTTCGTCAGGATAACGTACGGTGCACCGGTACAAGGAATAGGCTGGTTGTAGAGCACGGTTGGGATGACCGGGGCCCACTCTACATAAGGCCAAGTCGCTAAGGGATGGCAGGAGTGCCAGCGGTGCCCTCCCTGAGATGGGAGCAGGATAAGTGAACAGCCGCCTGGCTAGCGTGCTGTTAAGGATTCTCTTCCAAAAGGTAGCATGATCACTTGCTAAGTGTCACTACTGGATGGAGAGAAATGCATTTGCTTATGTTTTAATTCTGAAAAGCCCAAAGATTGGGTCATGAAAATATGATTTTATGAAAGTATCCTAAAGGGATTTTATGAAATGGTTACCCTAAAAGAAAGGGGGTTTTACACAAAAGTGTAAATAACAAGAATTAAAGGAAATGTGTTTATGCAAATGCATTCATGAAAATGGTTTTCCTTGTTTGCTATAAACAAGCCCCAAGACGGGGAATTATGAAAAGGATTTATGTTCATTTGTAAGAGAGCCTAAATAAAGAATGTTTTTGGACATAAGAATGTCCTTTGCCGAGAAAGGCTTATGTGATTGATGTTTAAGGACATATGAATGTCCATTGCCAATAAGGTTATGTAAATGATGTTTTGAGACATGAAATGTCTCTTGATTTTATGATGGCTTATGCGAATGATGTTTTGAGACATGAAATGTCTCTTGATTTTATGATGGCTTATGTGAATGATGTTTTGAGACATGAAATGTCTCTTGGCTAAAGGATTTTATGAGGGCTTATGTTAATGATGTTTTGAGACATAAAATGTCTCTTGGCTAAGGAATTTTATGATGGTTTATGTTAATGATGTTTTGAGACATGAGATGTCTCCGTTGCCTAAGTATTTATGTTGTTTTGGACGGAAAATGTCCACTGGCAACCGAATGATTTCATATATTGGCTATGAACATTAAAAATATTCATATAAGATTAATGGAAACTCATCATTAAAGGTAAAATGTATATGTTTTGCCTAAACAAGCCCAGGCGCGGCTTGTAAATGATTTTAAGAATGAATGCTTTATGAAAGCATTCAAGGACTTGAAATTGTCCTTATAATAAAGGATTTCATGATGGTATTTTAGGACATATGCATGTCCTCAGGAACAAGGTATTCCCAATGTTTATGAAAAAGGTTTTCAAGAAGCCTTGCCCTAAAATGCTTGCTTACTGAGTTGTCACTCACGTTTTGTTTTCCAAACCCTTAGACAGGTACCGAGGAAACTCAGAAGGTTGCGAACCTCAGACATGGAGGAAGGTACATGATAATAGCCTTGAAGGCTATGAGGAATGGAAGAGCATAAATATGTTAAGGTAAGCTAATGTGTATGTGAAATTAATGAGAATATTAAGTTCTATAAATGATTCAATGGTTGAATGTATGGATGTATGAATGTAAATTATGATGTCTAAGTTAAGGAAACTTTCACTGCAGAAAGGCATGAGAAGATACTATGTGCTTATGTATATCCGAACTTAGCTAGAGTTCTAAGTTCCATGTGAATTAATGACTGAATGTATGAAAGTATGATTTATACAGTGATTCAGTGTATAATGACCGGCATGTAAACATGCTATGAATGAAATGATGAATTTTATTACAAGTGAAATGTCACAATGTGTGATGATTGTCATGTCAAGATTATGAATGATGACAGATGAATAATCAAAAAAAAAAATTGGACGTATTCCAATTAAGAACCCGCCGCGTGATCAGGGCAACAATCTTGATTCACATTTACCAATCGATAGATCTTGAGGTAAGGAAGTGACGTCTCGGTTGGGGGCGCCACAGAGCTTGGTATCAGAGCAACGATTGGTAAACAGGCGTGGTAAGGAGAAAATAAAGGATGATGAAAGGATAGGTCTGATGTCACAAAGTTGGTATCAGAATATGGATTGGTAATAGGCATGGAAAGCAAAGGTCTATATCACAAAGATGATATTTCAGCAAAGATTGATGGACAGATATAGAAGAAAAATGAAAATGATGCAAGAAATAGATTGAGACTATAAGACACATACGATATGTATTGTCTTATATTGTGTGTCGTTGTGACACAAGTATATGGTTAATTAAGGAAATGTAGCTGGTCGCTATGTTTCATGAAATAGATGGTATACGAAGGAAAAATGATATGAGGTCAGATGAAATGAAACAGGATGCAGGAGAATTTAAGGAAAGACAAAGGATAGAAGGGAAGTAGAACAGTTGATGGGTTATGAGACTCTACATAGAAACCCCCCATAGCTAAGGTTGACCACACCTTACTTAAGGTAGACTATACTTTGCTTAAGATAGCACATGATTGTGCTATATGTTACATATGTTTAAGGTACAGTGTCATGGTGACATATGGAAGGCACCAGGGTGCCAACTTTCTAAGTGATTGTTGGTTTAGAGTTTATAATTATGATAAAATGACAGATTATGCAAATATAATCTGTATGTGTAGGGAAAAGCAACCTTACACTATGAAATGTGCAGGCAGAAATGAGAAAAGTAAGAAAAAAGGGAGTTTCTTTTAACTCCTAATGTATAATGTTTGCTGTTATGGAAATACGAATGCATTTGATTTTTATTCAAGTGCTAAGTGTATATGAAAAAGGAAAGATCATTGATCTTTCTAGATTATGTTATTGACTACGTATGATGATTTTATGATCAGAAATGATCATGTTGACTATGTGTGATATGAATGAAAATTATAATGAGAAATGTTATTGCCATAATGTTATGTGCTGCATTCTACTAAATGCTTATCGCCTTTGTTTTGAACAAGGGATAAGCAGTTATTGATATGAGTCAACAAGGAAGAAGAAAAGCTAATGGCAAATCTAAACGACCAGGACAAGTGAGTCCATAAGCTCGTTGATGACGGGTAACTATAAACCTTAAGTCAAAGGATTTGAGGTGTTACTGCTAAGAGTAATATCTCACGGGTAGAAAGAGGAAAGAATAACTGCAACTTTAGAAAGAGCAGTGCAAGTAGGCCGCCCAAGATTGTGTGGCTTAGATAGAAAGAATAATACAGGGCCTTTGGAAAAATACCCAACAGGACCAATTAGAAGCAGGTGGAAAAGATAAAATGGTATAGGTAATAAATTTTTACCTAGTACCCAAACCCTTAAAGGTTGATATTGATAAGATAGAAGTAAATGGGAAGGTTATTGATGCCTTTCTAGCTCGGTATCCACCTAAGTTCTCAGGTGAATTAAATTTTATTCAGACTGAGTGATGGATGAGTGAACCTAAGAACATGTTCAAGGTTTGAACATGTAGTTAAACAAAATGCCCAAGCATTGATTGGCAATGCTTATAAGTAATAGGAAACCCTAAAATGGCTATTATGCCATGATCAAAGAAGGTAATTTGGAAGAATTTGTTGAGAAATGTCTTCCAATAAGACATAAGGGTATAACACATGTTGGTAATTAACATGTATAGTCAGGGCAAGGTTAACTTGCCACTGAAAAGTAAAGAACCTGGTGTAAGGAAAGAAATGAATAAGAAAGGATAACCCAACTGATAGCTATAACTGATAGAAAATTTCTGCAAATTATTGCAGAAAGGTGTAGCAAACTATGCCTAGTTAACATGCATAGAAGGAAAAGGAGATTACACATATGATACCACAAAAGTTGGTATCTATCATAGCAAGAGAGGGTAGATAAAATGAAGGAAAATAAAGGCAATAATGATTGCCAGAATGCTTCTCAATCCCAATGTGATTGAAAGATAGATAAGAGAGAAATGATTTCTCTATGATATCTATAAAAAATGAGGTTAGGAAAATTTAAAAATGATAAGGACGCTTACTAGTTTATGGAAACTGGAAAGGGAACCGAGAAAGAAAATATTTTAGACTTGTTTAATAACCGGTACTCCTATTAAGTAGTCTATGCTGGTATAATCTAGTGGTAGACGATATGAGAAGAGAAAGAATGGATAACTTGGCAAAAGTGTCTTTTGCTAAGAACTTCATGTATGAAACTCTATATGAGAGCAACTTTGCTCTATATGAGAGCGACTTTTGCTCTATAATATAGAATGAATATATTATGTATAATGATATGAGAAAATGATTGCTATCGATTTTTATAAATGAATGGGTTAGCAAAGGTTTCTTTGCTAAAATGTATATGAAGTTGTATGTGAGAGCATGCTTGCTCTTTTGCTATAAAAATGAAGATATTCATATTATATGAATCGTATGTGTAACAAGGGAAATGATTGCCATAGATCTTTATTTGATATGTTGAAATGGGTAACTTAAGACTTACCCTATGATATGATGAGAAATGATGCAATTCTCCATGTATAAGTGAAAACAGTGACAAATGACACAAATGAAAGGCAAATGTCAATGAAAAACCCATGTGTGAACATGGAATAATAAAGACAATTGATGGATCTGTTAGACCAAGGCTAAAATGCTACTAAGACAGAGTAGCGCAGTGGAAGCGTAGTGAACCATTGAAAGATTGGAGAAAGATGATGATTGGTAATTTCATATAAGCCTTACCCCAATTTATGGAATGTAATAGGTTTCGGGACGAAACCTGTTATAAGGGGGGGAGGATTGTGAAACCCTAACCCAAGTAAGCCATATGTATGCATTGAACATGTATTTGATGATTATTTATGAATTATGGAATTATGAAGGTATTTTATGATTTTTGCTAATTATGGCAATTAGGGTTATGGGTTAGCATTAATGATGTGATTAAGCATTTTGAGCCTAAATGAGATAATGGGTTTAGAATGAATTATTTGTGATTTAAGTGTGCAATAATATCATGAAAAATCATTTTTCGTGATTTAAAATGAATTATGAAAATAATGATGGAAATTGTCAAGTATGAAGGAAAATATTGGAAAATTCATAACTCAACGCCTAAAAGGCGGATTCAAGTGAAATTTGAGATGAAAATTGTTAATATTAGGCTTGGTATTATGGAATGAAAAGATTATGAAAATTCTTGATGAAATGATAATTATGAATTTTTTTAAGTATATGTTCATTTCAACCGTTAACTTTAAACGACTATATCGGGAGCTAGAAAACTCGGATTGAGTTGAAATTTGAAACGGTTGAATGAAATAGTGAGATATTTATTTTGAATGGATTGGATTATGCATGACATGTTGGGAAAATACCTGAATTGAAAAAGGTGAGCATGGTTGACTAATACACCTCAAAAGTACTCTACATTTAATGCTAGAGTACAAAGCATGAGTGCATAAATTTAATGACATTTGAGGTGTCAAGTGCAGGCCATTTCTAAGGTATTTTATGCATTAATATAAAATGCAAATATCTAAATAAAATCCCAGCAATGAATGTTCATAATTAATGAAGCTATGAGTGCTCAAAAAGAGCATAGGAGATATGGACGTCCAAGTGATGACATTATTGGATTTTTGAGCAATTTTTATTTTATAAATGATGTGTTTATATGGCTAACATGTTGGGATGTATAAATAATTATTTAATTATGTGAAAAAAATGCAAGAAAATTCGTGAACAGCAGCTGCCCTTGATAAATGCAAAAGTGGACAGCTTTGTCTCTTGCAAATGACGTCCAAATGATGGGCTGATTGCTGCCATTTTGCTAAAATTATTAACACCAAATTAATACATGAATTAAGGGGTAATTAGGTGTCTAAATTACCCACATATTGGAATTTTAAAAATGGAGAAAAATGGCTGGAAAATTGGGCAGCAGCAAGTGACGGGTAATGGAGACAAGTGTGCGGTCAAGATGAGGGCAGATTTGTGGATTTTTAAAAAATGGAAAAATGCAATTTTATGTGGCTGTGAGTTTACCAGCACATAAAGGGGATATCCATGCATTCAATGGTGTGGAAATTGCCCAGCCAGTGGGGCCCACAGCTGGAGAAAATGCAGCCCCACCAAGTCAAGCACGTCAATAGGTGTGGAGAATTGGAAATTTCCAAGTACTGAAATTCTTCTTCCCCAAGCAACAGCAGCTCACGTCCCCAACCTGGCCAGCAAGGAGGAAGGAAAATAGGAGAAAAAGAAGGAGAAAAAGAATGGGAGATTAGAGGAGAAGAGTAGCTCATGTGATTAGGGTTTGGAGAGCATCAAACCAAGTAAGTACATGGGTTAATTTGATTTGGTTATCTTGAGTTCTTGAACTCCAAAGTTCTAAATATGATGTTTCAACATGCTTTAAAGTGATGATTCAACAAGCATTTGAATGAATATGGAATGGGTTTTAGCTTGCATGCATGAAACTCCATGATTTAGATGATGGAAAGTGAAGTTTTGAATGATATATGATGTTGTAAACTAAATTATGGTCGGAACAGTAAATGGATGAATTTTGGCATGAAAATTTTTGAGAACAATACTCATGATATGATAAATAACGACCAAATTTTCAGAAAAAAAGGATATGTATGTTGCAAATTAAAAATCCGTGAAAATTAGCCCAAACAGGGTAAAACGGGTGACAGGGTCAGCTGTAGAAAATTATTTTTAATAATTTTTCTACATGGATTTTCGGGCTGAAACTTTTACAGGATATACATGACATATTGGGGATAACAGGAAAAAATTAAAAATGGGGTTTTTATGGGTGTAAATTGACCCCATAAATAACGTCATTCAGGCTGACTGGAAATGGAGTTTACTGTTCAGCAAGGTAAAAATCCCCAAATAAATATGTAATGTTAATATTTAGTGCTGAAACTTTCATGAAAGTTAACTGATGAAGTTATTAAGGTATGGTAGAAATTTCAGATCAAAAGTAATTGATTTGATATTAATTCAAGATTTTAAGATTTCAGCACGCCTGATTTCAGCATATGTGGTTAGTTTGAGAAAGAAATAAAAAAGAAATATGAAACCTATGTATAAATGATCCAAATTGATTTATGTGTTAAATCATTAAATATGGATCAAGAAAAGTGCAATTATATGCTGAAATTTCTGATTTATATAATGACCTAAGGTTATGTGTCAAAGGACACGTTAAACGGGTTAAAAGTGGGTTCCAAACTAACTGTTTTGGAAACCTATGGAAAATGGATTTAAACCTCATAAAAGTACCTTAAGTAAAGTGGTATTAAATGGTAATTAACCCGCTGGAAAATGGGTTAAATTTCTGAGTTAAGAAATTTTAAGAAATGCATCATGGTTAAGTGCTAAATGAGCTTATGTGAAGGGATAATGATAAACGGGTGATGAATGACTTATGAAAAAATGATTTTATGCAAAAATGCATGAAAATGAGATGAAATCCATGTTTATGGATCTGTTTGGAATGACATGTTATTAATCCAAAAGTTTGGATTTGAATTATGAAGTTTAGGCAATGCTATGTACGTAGAAGAAACACCCGTATGTGTATTTTTGGAAAAAAATGGGAAAAATTGCAAAGTAAGCTTAATAAAGCTATGAATGATGCATATGGAATGAATTTTTATGATATTGGAATAAATACCCTAATTTTAGGGTTATGTGCATGTTATATATATAGGCTATGATGTGTGATAGCCAAATGTGTGAAAACGGTCCTAATATATGCAAATTAAGCCATATATGTGTATGATGAATTATGAAGGATATATGCTAATGAAAATGGGTTGGAAAACTAAATGGAATGCAATGACAAGAAATGTATGAAAAACCATATTATGTTCATGTAGGCAAGGAAAAGAATGGAAGAAAAAGGGATTATGGCGATCTCAGGTAAGCAAGCAAACTTTCTAAAATGCATTTTCTTTCTATGTGATTGATATGATTGAATTGTCTATGTTTATGTTTTTACGAATGGGCAAGCACAAGTTTTGAATATGACGGCTTTAATGCAAAGCCATAAGCTTTGAAAAATGATGACTTTAATGAAAAGTCTCAATGTTTGCTTCATGGGAAGCAAGCGACACTTCTTAAGATAAATAATTTATCCTAAGTGTTGCCAAGGATGGGAATGCTTCATGTTAATGGAATTGAGAAATTTTGCTTATGAGTAAGCAAGTTCTCCATGTTAATGTTGTTTTAAGGATTTCATGTTTGATATCGATGGTTTTAAGAATTTGCTTTTGAGGAAGCAAGTTCTATATGATATGGTTCAACAGCGTTTTATAAGAAAAAAGAGAATTTTACCCTTTTTCACAAAATATATTTGGTAAATGAGTTTTGAGTTATTTCTACAATAACTCGTGATAAACAATGATGAAAAAGATTTATTTTTCTACGTCAAGATAATTCAACAATAAATTACATTTTGGACATAGCCACATGTTTTGAAATGATATTTGAACAGTTTTGGTTTCCTTTGGATAAGGAAACCTATGTTGAAAATGTTGGAAAAATGTTTCTACGGATGTGTTGAAAGGGATTTATGGATGACCAACCTCCTATGATTGATTTCATAAAATGGTTTAATTTCAGGTTGCTTGATGGCATGCAAAAGACTATGCAATTTTCCTCTATGTGAAAATGATTGATATGTGGACAATTATTAAATTTTTAGGTGAAGGACAAGGGGATAGCATAATTGCATAACTTTTGTAAACAAAAGATCCTGAAATAGAAACCAAGAAAATATTAGAGGAAAATATGATTTATTTATGAAAATTCAAAGGATTTGAAATTCTTTTATTAAAAGGATTTTAAGATGTATTGTTTCTCAAACATTTCAAATGTTTATCAAAATATTTTACTCAAAACTTTTCTAAAGGAATTTAAGGAAGGTCATCCTAAAACTGGATTTCAAATAACAACTTGTTAAAGTGGGTGCGCTTGCTTACAAGTTGACACAGACTGCGGTCTGTGATGTGTTTTTGAAAATAATTGTAAAATTTAGACTTCGGTCTAAGATTTTTGTGCATATGGATGCAGGCTGCGGTCTGTGATCCCGGTTTAAAAGAACATGGGCTGCGGTCTGTGGTTCTTCAAACCAAAACGGACTGCGGTTCGTCAGGATAACGTACGGTGCACCGGTACAAGGAATAGGCTGGTTGTAGAGCACGGTTGGGATGACCGGGGCCCACTCTACATAAGGCCAAGTCGCTAAGGGATGGCAGGAGTGCCAGCGGCGCCCTCCCTGAGATGGGAGCAGGATAAGTGAACAGCCGCCTGGCTAGCGTGCTGTTAAGGATTCTCTTCCAAAAGGTAGCATGATCACTTGCTAAGTGTCACTACCGGATGGAGAGAAATGCATTTGCTTATGTTTTAACTCTGAAAAGCCCAAAGATTGGGTCATGAAAATATGATTTTATGAAAGTATCCTAAAGGGATTTTATGAAATGGTTACCCTAAAAGAAAGGGGGTTTTACACAAAAGTGTAAATAACAAGAATTAAAGGAAATGTGTTTATGCAAATGTATTCATGAAAATGGTTTTCCTTGTTTGCTATAAACAAGCCCCAAGACGGGGAATTATGAAAAGGATTTATGTTCATTTGTAAGAGAGCCTAAATAAAGAATGTTTTTGGACATAAGAATGTCCTTTGCCGAGAAAGGCTTATGTGATTGATGTTTAAGGACATATGAATGTCCATTGCCAATAAGGTTATGTAAATGATGTTTTGAGACATGAAATGTCTCTTGATTTTATGATGGCTTATGCGAATGATGTTTTGAGACATGAAATGTCTCTTGATTTTATGATGGCTTATGTGAATGATGTTTTGAGACATGAAATGTCTCTTGGCTAAAGGATTTTATGAGGGCTTATGTTAATGATGTTTTGAGACATAAAATGTCTCTTGGCTAAGGAATTTTATGATGGTTTATATTAATGATGTTTTGAGACATGAGATGTCTCCGTTGCCTAAGTATTTATGTTGTTTTGGACGGAAAATGTCCACTGGCAACCGAATGATTTCATATATTGGCTATGAACATTAAAAATATTCATATAAGATTAATGAAAACTCATCATTAAAGGTAAAATGTATATGTTTTGCCTAAACAAGCCCAGGCGCGGCTTGTAAATGATTTTAAGAATGAATGCTTTATGAAAGCATTCAAGGACTTGAAATTGTCCTTATAATAAAGGATTTCATGATGGTATTTTAGGACATATGCATGTCCTCAGGAACAAGGTATTCCCAATGTTTATGAAAAAGGTTTTCAAGAAGCCTTGCCCTAAAATGCTTGCTTACTGAGTTGTCACTCACGTTTTGTTTTCCAAACCCTTAGACAGGTACCGAGGAAACTCAGAAGGTTGCGAACCTCAGACATGGAGGAAGGTACATGATAATAGCCTTGAAGGCTATGAGGAATGGAAGAGCATAAATATGTTAAGGTAAGCTAATGTGTATGTGAACTTAATGAGAATATTAAGTTCTATAAATGATTCAATGGTTGAATGTATGGATGTATGAATGTAAATTATGATGTCTAAGTTAAGGAAACTTTCACTGCAGAAAGGCATGAGAAGATACTATGTGCTTATGTATATCCGAACTTAGCTAGAGTTTTAAGTTCCATGTGAATTAATGACTGAATGTATGAAAGTATGATTTATACAGTGATTCAGTGTATAATGACCGGCATGTAAACATGCTATGAATGAAATGATGAATTTTATTACAAGTGAAATGTCACAATGTGTGATGATTGTCATGTCAAGATTATGAATGATGACAGATGAATAATCGAAAAAAAAAATTGGACGTATTCCAATTAAGAACCCTCCGCGTGATCAGGGCAACAATCCTGATTCACATTTACCAATCGATAGATCTTGAGGTAAGGAAGTGACGTCTCGGTTGGGGGCGCCACAATACTCTTGGGAGGAAATATCTTTATTTCATAAAAGTGACTATAAAACCTCCTATGTTGTTGGGGGGTTGTGAAATATTCCATGGGCATTTTTCTTACTTGGGACTTTGGAATAGGTGTTCCCTTTTTGCTAGTCCTAACCTTTTCCTCACTATTTGAGTATTCATTGCTTGGAAGAGGTGAAGCTTGTTTACATTCTTGAAATCAAACCTTTTTTTTGGTGGAAGTGGTGGCTTCCTCTCATGGATGCTTGGAAGGCGTACGTCGATGTCTAAGAACCTCCTCTTTTGTATTGGAGCATGATGGATGAGATACGGGGAGCTTGGAAGGCTTGGAAATTGTTTTGGGAGTCATTGAAGAAAAGAGCAATGAAAATGGGAGAAGTTTCCAAGGGGATTTTAAGATTTGAGCTGAAAATGAAGGTTTGAGAGAAAAGATTGGGAGATTCTACACACTTCAAAGAGAAAAATGAAAGATAAGAGAGAAGAAATAAGTTCGATTTCAAACCCTAGGCTTCAGGTTCAAAGTCGACTTGGGCAGAGCAAAATTGACTTGACTCCACTGTTCCAAGTGAAAACATAATTTCTACTCTACCCTTTTTTCCAAATCATAGCAATAAGCATTCCAAAACATATATCCACCATAATGACATATTTCACCAAATTTATATTGATCAATCAAAATATTATTCATTTTCGGCTTCAATATCAATCATTCACATTTCTTTTCTAATTTTATAAAATGAATCAATATTTAATGGTTTATGTGGCACCCAGAAACTGAGGCACCTAATAATATAACCTTATTCCATAATCGTTTAGTTGGTAAATTGTGATTACGGTTATGGCCCTGTTCATGTGGCGAAATCTTCGATTTAATCCCATTTCAATTTACAAACATTCACACACTTATAATTAAAATCACATAATATTTACAAAATATTAAAATATATATCTACAACATTAGTTTTTTGCACTTTGTTTTTATATAATATTGAACCCTTATAGTGTATCTACACATGCATAGTACATGGGAGTAGTATAACTTCAAGAGCCTCTAAATCGAAAAATCTTTTCTTGAACTTTACTCTACATGTCTAACGTTAGGAAAATAAAACGTGAGTACTAGACTCAGTAACCAAGTATTTTCATTCAAGTAAACATTTTCAACTCAAAATTTGACATTTCATTCTAAATGCAGATCCAAATGCATATTCTACATCATGCTTTATATTGTTATTGGATGGTATGCTTGCTAGGTGACCATCAATACATCTACTCCCTATTTTAGGAAGTATGTAGCTCGCCTTTGAGCCTATATTAGCGATTTGGTTACATTAGAGGGAGACTTTGATCTGCTTGCACCTCTAGAATGGATCTCTAAAATGGACATCTACCTTTGTGCACCATGCATCATACACATGCTAGCATGATGTTTAAGAAATAACCACATTCATCGTTCCGCTTTCTTTTTAAGTTGAGAAAATTTTGCATAATCATCTTTAAAAAATAAATTAATAAACACATTGTCTATGATTTTAAAAACATCACAATAAAAGAAATTGCAAAACATTCCAAGTTTTGAAAAAATAAATGATTTCAAAAGCATCGCTTGTTTACCTTAGAATATCAACCTGTCTCCTCAATCTTTTTTTTTTTGCCAAAATAAGTGAAAAGGAATATTTTATATAATGAGATTATATTTTATATTATTATTATTATTATTATTATTATTATTTTGTACCTATATGCACTTTCTCTCATCCATCAACGGTTTCTAAACAACATTATTATTATTATTATTATTATTATTATTATTTCATCTAATCTTTTTAAATTGAAGAACGTACATAACAGGTAAGTCATAGAAGGTCTATTTAATGACAGCCGTGAAACCATGAATGTAAGGGGCTATAAAATTTTTGGGTTGTAAATTGGACTATTTGGATGTTATAAAAATCATGCATCACATATAGTATAGTGAAAATTTTAATAATAATAATAATAATAATATCAGAACCTGCTTAGATGTTACAAGAGGTCATGCACAATACGTAAAAATTTTCCAAAGCTTATTCTATTGTGGATGTAAAGCCATGCATACACGGAAAAAAGAAAAGAATGGCAAACCTGTTGGGGGCGTCTAGTATTTTTCTGCTCTGTTTTCTCTCTTCTTTGGCAACGTTATTGCATTACAATAATTAGCCCTTTTATACCTTCTTTTCACTGGTGGTTACCATGTAAAAATCAATGTTGTCAGAACCGAACCGGTGATTGAACCGGTAAAGGAATTGGTCTGGTTCGAACCGGTTCGATCGGTTAATCAAACCGGTTCGAACTGGTGACGTCAGCATGACATATTTATGATGTCATAAATATTAATTTTTTTAAAATTTTAAATAAATAATTAAATATATTGATAAACTTATATTTTTATAAATCTTAAATATATATGTTGGATTTTAAGGACCACAATATAAGAACAAAACATGCAGGAAAAAAATTAATAGCGAGTTTTAAAAAATTAACTACATTAACTGACTTAAAAGACTTAAACTTATAATAAGCTATGACCGTTGTTGCTTGGTTGTTGGTTCTTGAATTCTTCCTCTTTATCTCGGTACCTTGATGAATTGCTATAAACATACCTGAAAAAATAAGAAATAAAACAGATCAGTAAGTGTTGAAAATTTGAATAATTAAATATCCTATAATAATATGAAATTTAAGAATATATCTTATGTTTAGCAAAAAATGAAAATTTAGAAGTTTATAGACCATTAAATGCATCATTCTCATCAAACATAGATTTTAAAAGTATATAAATACTTCATTTCAACCAAATATAACATTTTGAAAGTCTAACAACACATCATTCCCACCAAACATACAATTTTAAAAGTCTACAAACATTCAAACACACATTCTTGTCTGAAAATCCACCATTAACATCATTCAACCAAATACTTTTTCACCCTGTGAATTCCTCCTCATGAGAAAATCTTCCCGCAATACAAACATCTGTATTTATTTTTTTCTAATTCTATTACATGATTCCATGCAATATCAGTCCTCCCCCTAGTAGGTTTTGAGTCTTTTGACTGGGAATCTGTTGTACTACCAGCTACCGGTGTTGCATTTGATCCCGTATTAATAGACTGGTTTCCACTTTCAGATGGGTTTGATGTCGACATGATGATTAAATAATTATCTAAAATTGTAAAATGAAAAATTCACTTACCATGCATTTAACAAAATTTTCTCAAATAGACAATTAAAATAATTTTCCTAATATTAGCATATAAACAATCAACAATAAATTATGCAATGAATTTCACAAATCAATGCTATAAATGTTATAGGTGAAGCTTATAAACACAGGAAATCAATGCTAACATAAACCATACAAGTAATTGCAATTGTGGCTGCATATTTACGCAACATGAGATACCATTTAATTAATTATAATATTTTTTTAGTTATAATATAATTTTTATTTGCTACATTAATTATTTGAAGAATTTTGTATCATACAATTAATTATGAGAGTATTTTTAATTATGAGAGTATTTTTGAAGGTCCAAAATTTCTTAAAATTTTGAAGATTTGGGAGTTAATAATCATCATTCCTATAGAGATTTTTTTAATAATTACATAAGATTTTAGATTTATTTAATGACATAATTGATATTATAGAATTGTTTAATAGCATGACATAATTGAATCATTGATAATTACTAATTCATAACAGACGCAAGCAAAAAAATTAGGCAGAAAAAATTATGTATTAATGATTTAATGTAAAGTTGTAAATTTAAATAAAAAAGGGCTAAATAATGAGTACTATTTTTTTCTGTTTTGAATTTTGATGCTGCCTGCGAGTCGGCCACGGCGAGGAGACAGGGACACAGTTGGCGCCGGGAGAGGAGCCAGCGGTCGTTGGCGCCGGGAGAGGAGACAGCACAGCTGCCCTTGCGGCAAAACAGAGCGCGGCGCGCTGCAACCGCGGCATGCGTGCGGCGTGGCGAGAAGGGCGGCGAGCTCTGCGGGCGAGGCCGTCGAGCGAGGGCGAGGGCGAGGTTGGCGGGCGAGGGCGAGGGGGTCGAGGGCGGCGCCGCGGCTGGAGCTGGACTCGGGAGTCGGTGCAAGCGAAGGCGTCGAGGGCGGCGTGCACCGGTGCACGACGAAGGAGCTGCTTGCGGCCGGTGGCAGCGGGCGTGGCGAGGGAGATGACCGATGACGGGGCTGCGAGACAGCGAGAGGAGCTGCGGGACGATGAACTGATGAAGATTGAAGACGAAGCTATCGTTTTTTACTTTTTTTTCTTTAGTTTATAAGTTTATACGTTTAGGGAATTAGGGTTCGACGGTAAGCTGCTTATCCGTCCGACCGGTCGAATACGGTCCGACCGGATTTCCGGTTCGACCGCCGGTTCACCGGTTCGGACGGTTTTATAAGATCAGACCGAACCGGGGTAAATCGAACCCGGTCGGACCGGCCGGTCCGGTCCGGTTTTAACAACACTGGTAAAAATACTTAATCCAGTTTAATAAGCTTCAATATAATGCTGCCAACTCAACCATATCCATCCCTTCTAGATAATGTCTATCTTTTGCTGCGTATTTCATGCCGTTTAAAACATTACACGTGGCTAACTTTTTATTAGTACAAGTTTTTTATCCTAGCTATACGATTTGGTAAGTATGTTTATTCTAACTTGTTTAATTACTTTCTAAAGATGTTCTTTATAATCTAACCATCTATATTTTAAAGCACATCAAATTGGCTATTCATATCAATTTTCATGTCCAAATGATCAAGATTGGTTAAGATGTAAACATTTGAAATTAATTAATGCAATTCATTCAACTTTTAATTTTTCTACCCATTTATAATCATACGTTGTATTATCCAATCCATTCACTAAGTAGAGTACATTAATTTAGGCCTACCCATGGGACCTCACATAAAATAGAGCTACATATGTTCAATAATTTAGTTAATAAAATATGAAGCGTATGGTTCACGTAATATGCATGCATGTTCCAACTTCTTTATACATAAACGTTGTTGGTCCCGAGTTAATGGCAAAACCCAAGAGGGGAGGGGTGAATTGGGTTTTTAAAAATTTCTTTGGTAACTTAAAAACTTAACCCCTTGAAAGTTTAGTCCCCTTGATAGAAGAAATGAAGTTGAAAGCAATTATAATGTAGAGAGCAGAAATATAAATCAAACACACAAGATTTTTATAGTGGTTCGGGCAACCTCCCTACTCCACTCTTCCAAGCTCACACTCCTTGTGACTTGGGTTCCACTATTGTATTCTTCAAATACAATTAGAGCCACTGCTCTCTTCTAGATTCCAGCTCTAGGGGGCTTCAACATAACACAGCACAAGTAGATGATGAGTTCCACTCCAATCACACACTACTTTGCTTACACTTGATCCTAGCTCCTCAAACTAGATCAAGTTCAATACAATCAAAATGAAATAACAAAAGAAGTCTACACTTTACAAATGTGTAGAAGCAATTTGGCGCAGAGAAGAACTCGTAATGTAGGCTTTGAAGATTCAGAAATATAGCTCTTGCAATTTGAAGTGAAGTTCTTCCTCTTTGAATGGCTTGATCTCTTTAGAGCTCTTGAATATAGGAGTTAAGCACACTTAATGATTCTCAGCTACTTCCCTCGTCCACCATGAATGCCTTTTATAATTTTGGAGGGAATCCGAACGTTAGAAGGTAGGTGGCGCGCATTTAATGCGCCAACGTTCGAATAAATTCCGACCGTTGCGACCCAAGTCGCATGCGGAGTCGACTTCGGATGCGACTTCGCCCAAGCCGCAGATGGAGTCGACTTCGGGTGCGACTTCGCCTCTCCGTTGCAACCTCAAGTTCCAGGTCGGGTCGACTTGGGTATCGACTTGACCCAAGTCGCAGGTGAAGTCAACTTCGGGTGCGACTTCACCTTGTCAGTTGGATTTGATGAACTTGAAGACTTTGGAGATTGCTTTGTTTTGCTTAGGCTTCTCCATTCCTTCAATTCCTTTGCATTTTTCATATCTTGGATCATTGAGTCTTCTTGCTTTCATTTGCTCCGAGTTTTGCAATCCTTGAATCCATGAGATTTGAATCTTCTTGGTATCTTGAACTTGGATTGGTTGTCATATCATGACTTTCTTCATCTTGAGATAAGCTTGGAGCTTTGCCTTGAACTTGAGAGATTTAAGTTGATCTTGCACCTTTGATTTGGTTTTGAGAACACTCAAGTTGACTCTTGGAATGAACTTGAAACTGCATCTTTGAGTTTGAGAGCATCAAGTCGAACTTGGGGTCGACTTCGTCTACGACTTTACCCAAGTCGCAACTGGAGTCGACTTCGTTTGCGACTTCGGCATTTTGCTGTCCCGAATTCATCTCTAGACTGTTTTTCCCGTCTGAAGTCGATGCTGGAGTCGACTTCGTTTGAGACTTGGCTTCCCAAGTCGCAAGTGGAGTCGACTTGGCCTGCGACTTCACCTGCTCTTCTCCCAATTTCATTTCTGGATTGTTTTGGCACTTTGAAGTCGATCTTGGAGTCGACTTGGGGAACGACTTGGCCTTCCATACTTTATTTTCTTCAAATGTATATCCCTTAAACATTTCCACAAACGTGTTAGTAGCCAAGACTTACTAAAATTGATTTGTTAATCATCAAAACATAGATTTAGCTTGTTTTCCACATATTTCCAACAAACGTATGCATGGCACACCTTATAAAGCTGCTCAAAATAAATATGCTTTATCTTCTTTACTCAATACATTTTTATAATCCAATTCATCCATATTTTAGAATAGATCAAATTAGTCAAACATCTCAAGTCTCATGTCAAAATGATTAGTGTGGGTGGAGATGTAAGCATTCAAAATAAATTCATGAAATTCATTTAATTTTAATTGTTTAATTTTCTAAATATAATTTTTATGATCTAGTCCATTCACAATATAGAGTATATTAAAACAGACTTACTCATAAGATTTCATATAAAATAATCTTATATATATTAGGATATAAGTTTAGCAAACCATTAAGTAAATATAAGGAAAATTGACGTGATGCACGCCTGGACGTCAATGCCATGCATGGTTAAATTTGTGCATGTTTTTCAATGTAAACTAATTGAATTTATTTAAACATTTTATTCAATTATTTTCCATAATCCAATTTGTGTAGATTAAAGAACATATTAATTAACACCATCTCATGAACTCTCATATCAATCAAAGTTATACATTCTAAGATCTAAGGGAACAATCTAGATAAATGTAAGCCACTAATTAGGACGCCCTAATTTGTCCCAATTTCTGATTTATTTTTATTTTTCTAAAAAGTACATGAATTTAAATAGTTTAATTTCGTATATTTCAGAATTTTCAAATTTCTTCCTAAAACTTTATAAAAATTCATTTTTATACTTCGCCTTTCTCAAATTATATTTACCCCTTTTCTCATATATTTCAAAATTAATCTTTTTAAATTTCAAATAAGTCTCTATTTATCTTTATTCGTTTCAAATTTACCATTTAATTCTTCTTTTATAAATTTACAAATTAACCACATTCTTCTAAAATTGCAAATTAGTCAATTTGTAAACATACCTATTTTTCTAGAACTTTACCTTAATAACGTAGATGCTATACAAGCTTTAAGGTTATAGATTGTATTAACTTATAAACTAATTTTATATTAAGTCTCAAATAGTGTGAATTTCATAATTCTTCCCTCACAAAAGGTTTTTGTTGGAATTCAAGGCAAATTAAGCACAGTCTATGTTTCGATGATTAACAACTCAAATTGAGAAATAATTAACTACTATTGAAGTCGCTAAGTGTCGCAAAGGTCTAGAAATTCAAGATTCAAAAGATAGCAGGCCAAGTCGCAACCCCAAGTCGACTTAGCCATGGACTTAGGTCAAGTCGATTCCCAAGTTGACTCCAGAATCGACTTCAAGTGCCTAAAAATAGACAGAGTTGAAATTGAGACTTGGAGACAGGTGAAGTCATGGTCGAAGTCGACTCCGCTTGCGACTTAGGTGAAGTCGCAAACCCAAGTCGACTCCAGATGCGACTTGGGTATAGCCTTGCTGAAGACTTTGAGATCTCAGAGTCAAGTCGCTTTCTAAGTCGACTCCATCACGCGACTTAGGTGAAGTCGCATCTCGAGTCGACCCGAGTATGCCACTTGGGTAAAGTCGAAGTCAAAGTCGATCCAAGCGTGCAACTCAAGTATATGGCCACTACATATTAATACAAAAATGTCTTATTAAAGAATGGACAACAAGACCAAGAAGAAAAAACTATCATGAATCAAGGTCACACGAAAGAATCTTTCTCAAGAGAATAGTGTATTGCTTAATTTAAGCAAAATAATGCATATCAAGGACATCTAAATGAAGATCAAGAGAAGAAAGGGTGTATACACAACATAAAGATCAATTATAAGACCTTAAAGTTCGAAGATAATCAATGGCTGGTGAAGTCGCATCCGAAGTCGACTCCACTTGCGACTTGGGTCAAGTCCGAGACCAAGTCAACCTGAACTTGGAACTTGAGTTGGAAGCCGAAGACCGAAGTCGCACCCGAAGTCGACTCCACCATGCGACTTGGTTCGCAACGGTCTGAAAAATTTGAATGTTAGCGCATTTAATGCACGCCACTTACCACCAAACATTCAAATTTACTTTTCATTATTTAAGGAGCATCAAGAGAATGTAAATACAGTTGGAAAAATATTGAATGAGCTCACCTTCCACTTTCTGTTGTATTTAAGTTGGTCTATAAGAAGATTGAAGAAGAACTGCACTTGAAATCTACTGAAAGCTGCCTTGCTGAATTATCTACTGCTTCTATAAGTTCTTCTAAGTGTTGTAAACTGCCTACACAATCTGTAACATGTAGACTCTTTTCATTTATTGTTTACTTATTTTTCCCACTTGGTTTGATATTGAAGATCGAAACCAAGCGAAGGCAAAGTAGTGTGTGATTGGAGTGAAACTCGTCACCTACTTGTGTTGAGAATGTACAAGCCCCCTAGAGCTGGAACCTAGAAAAGAGCTGCTACTCTAAGTTGTATTGAAATACAATATTAGAACCCAAGCCACACGGGTGTGTGCTTGGAAGAGTGGAGTGGGGGAGGTTGCCCGAACCACTATAAATCTCTGTATCTTGGAGTGGCTTGATTACTTGTGTTTTATTGCTTTACTTCTATCTATTTTACTGATTGTTTCATTGAGGGGATTAATTCCATAAAAGGGAAAATTTTCGTTTAAGCAAAGAATTTTAAAATACCCAATTCACCCCTCCCCTCTTGGGTAACTGTCATAAACTTGGGACCAACAAGTGGTATCAGAGCAGGTCTTTGAGTTTAAACCAAAGAGATCTTACAAATGACATCCCTACCAACTTCTACCCCCGCATTTGATGTAGGTCAATCATTCACAAGGCCACCACTTTTCAATGGAAGTAACTTCAGTTACTAGAAGTTGAGAATGAAACAACTTATCATAGCCACGAACATAGATTCTTGGATTGTTATCCAAGATGGTGTTGTCTTACCAATTGATGAAAGAGCCTCCACATGGTCTGAGGAGGAGGTCAGAACTGTAGAAAGCAACGCCAAAGCCATGAACTCCCTCTTTTGTGCTCTTACCACTTTTGAATATGATAGGGTATCCTCATGTCAAACTGCCAAAGAAATATGGGATACACTAACATCTATCTATGAAGGATCTTCTCAAGTTCAAGGGATGAGAAGAAATATTTTAATTGGAGAGTTAGAAAACTTTAAAATACTTGAGACCGAAAACATATCTAAAATGTTTACTAGATTTTCAAAGATTACAAATACACTAAAAGGTCTCGGGAATGCTATTTCTGAATCTGAGCAGGTCATGAAGATTCTAAAGGCTCTACCTAAGTCGTGGACTCCAAAGATCACGACCATTAAAGAAGCAAATGATCTAAACACCCTAAGGATGGAGGATCTCATCAGCTCACTCATGTCACATAAGTTGATAAAGAGAAGAAATGAGGAGCCAAAGGCAAAAGAGCAATTGCTCTGAGGGCTGCAGCAAACTCAGATGAGTCCACATCATCTTCTCAAAATGATGATAAAGAGATTGCCCTACTTACCCGAAGATTCAGAAAATTTGTTAGAAAGCGAAAGAATTTTAAAGGATTCAAGGAGAGAAACGGAAAGGAGAAAAAGAAGGAGATAACTAAGTGCTATCGGTGTGAAGGATTGAGACATATGCAAGCTTAATGTCCCACACCAGAAGAAAATATGACAAAGGAACGGCGAGAGAAGAAAGAACGAAATGAAAACTGGAAATTTCAAAAATCTAAAGGAATGGGGATGTATGTAAATGAGGAAACGTCCATAACAAGCAACTCATCAAATGAAGACAATGAGGCTGCAAACTGTGCTAGGATATGTTGCTTGGCCATGATGGAGGAAGAAAACAACTTCTGCCTTGCTGCAACAGAAATTTTAGAGGGACAAATCACCTCAACAAACTGCACAAGCAGTGAAGAGGTAACTTCTAAACTAAACACTTAGTCTATTTTTTCTTCTACAAATGAGTGTCTCAAATGTGCTGAATTAGAGGAACTACAATAAGCATATGAATCATTGTATGATGAAATAAAGAAACTGAGAAATAAATTCATAATAAAGAAAAGACAATGTGACTCAATAATTATTGTGAATGGAAAGCTAGCTGAAAAGGTCGACCACCTAACAAATGAGAAAATACTTTAACAAATGAGGTGAAAAGACTAAAGAAAGAAATTGAATCATTAAATGAATCATTAGCAAAGTTCTCTAATCCAAGAGAAAGTGTCAAAATGTCCTAAATATGACCACCTAGAACCACAAAAGAGGACTTGGCTATTCCACATTTGAGAAAGGAGAATGTAGCAAATCTAATGCTCCAAGGATTGCTAAAAACCAAACAAAGCCTATCCATCCTAAACCAAAAATGAATCATATTGCTTGGACAAAAAGACCAGTTTGGGAACCATCCACTACATGGATTCCCACTCTAAGACTTCCAGGGGCATGCAATTTTTATAAAAAAATGGGCCATAAAATTTATCAGTGTAAAATTAAGAAATTATATAACTATGGTGCAAAATTAGTTTGGGTACCAAAGAGCATTGAATTTATGCCTTCCAGAATATAATAACGTAAACTCCAATGACTCACTAACCCAAATGGACCTATAAAATTGGTACCAAAGAGATAAGCTCTACATGACTTAGGTCCATGTGGTTCATGGATAGTGGCTGCTCAAGACATATGACGGGAGAAAAAGGATTATTCCACAAGATCAAATCATCTAGTGAAGGGATTGTTGCATTTGGAAATAATGAAAAATGTATAATTAAAGGTAAAGGAAATGTTTATGGAATTTCAAATGCGTGTATTGAAGATGTACTATTTATTGAAGGACTCAAACACAACTTAATGAGCATTAGTCAACTGTGTAACAATGGCTATAAAGTTGTATTTGAATCCTCTATATGCAATGTTTTTGATGAGGATCACAGTCTTTAGTGGCAAAAGACATGGAAATCTATATTTGGTTTGTCTTGATGAACTTGATGGAAAATGTCTTATAGCCATCGAAAATAATCCATGGATATGACATAAAAGGCTTGGACATATAAATATGTCAAATATTAAGACTTTGTGGAAAAAGAGCCTAGTGGAAGGATTGCCAAAGCTTAAATATGACGAAGACGAAATTTACAAAGCATGTCAATTATCCAAGCAACCCAAAATGCCATTTTTACCAAAAAGAAAATTTCAACAATTAGGCCACTTGAAGTACTACATATAGATCTTTATGGGGCATCTGACATTTTAACTCTTGGTGAAAAAAAGTATGTATTTGTCATAGTTGATAGTTTTTCAAGATTTACATGGATAATACTTTTAGATAGCAAAGATGAAACTTTCTCCATGTTTGTCAAATTTTCAAATTTGGAGCAAAATGGAAAGCAAAACACAATCATATCCATTAGAAGTGATCATGGTGGTGAATTTAAAAATAAATAGTTTATAGAATTTTGCAATAAGAAAGGAATTCACCACACATTCTCTGCACCAAGAACTTTCCAACAAAATGGGGTAGTTGAAAAGAAAAATACAACAATACATGAGATGGCTAGAACCATGTTAAATGAAAGTAAATTATCCAAAAGATTTTGAGGTGAAGCTGTAAGTACAGCATGACATGTACTTAGTCGAGTTACCATAATAGTAATATTGAAAAAGACCCCATATGAACTATGGAAGGGAAAAAGTCAAACATTTCATATTTTCATGCTTTTGATTGTATTTGCTATGTGCTGAATAATGGAAAATCAAACTTGAGAAAGTTAGATGCCAAGAGTGATGAAGTAATATTTCTTGGTTATTTATCAAATAGCAAAATATATAGAGTTTTTAATAAAAGAAATCAAATTGTAGAAGAATCAATATATGTTGTATTTGATGAATTTAACCTAAGCCCCAAAAAGGAGGATGAGCTAAGTGATGCAGATGAAGCATTAAAAAATCCAGAAAGAGAACAGCTAGAACAACAAGGAGAAGTCAAAACAAAGCAAGAGCAATCTATGGATAAAAGGGTAAGTGAAGATAATAATTCTTATAAACCTCCTATGGATTTAAAATTCAAAACAACCATCCAATTGAGCAAGTTATAGGCAATATATATGGAGTAAGAACTAGAAGGTCAAGACACAATATTCGTGGAGAATTTGATTTTCTTTCTAAAATAGAACCAAATTCTATTGATCAAGCTCTTAATGATGAAAATTGGATCCCTGCAATGCAAGAAGAGCTAAATCAATTTAAAAGAAATAAAGTATGACACCTAGTTCTTAGACCCAAGGATTGCACTGTTATTGTTACCAAATACGTTTTTAGAAATAAATTAGACGAAAGTGGACTTGTAGTAAGAAACAAGGCCAGACTTGTAGCCAAAGGATATTCCCAAGAAGAATGAATTGATTTTGAGGAATCCTATGCTCCTGTGGCTAGATTAGAGGCCATACGTATCCTACTAGCTTTTGCATCTTACATGGACTTTAAATTGTTTCAAATGGATGTGAAAAGTGCCTTTTTGAATGGATACCTAAATAATGAAGTATATGTTGAACAACCTCCCGAATTTGAAGAAAAGGATCAATCAAAATTTATTTTCAAATTAACAAAAACATTATATGGACTTAAACAAGCTCCAAGAGCTTGGTATGAAAGATTAAACAAGTTTTTGATTGATCTGACTTTGGAAGAGGAAAAGTTGATACAATATTATTTATCAAATATAAGGGAAAAAATATTTTAATTGTTCAAATTTATGTGGATGATATAATATTCGGTGTTACTAATGAAACTCTGTGTCAAGAGTTTTCTGAGGTTATGCAGAGTGAATTTGATATGAGCATGATGGGCGAGCTAAACTTCTTCCTTGGATTGCAAATTAAGCAACTAGCTGAAGGAATTTTTATAAATCAGTCCAAATACATCAAGGAAATGCTCAAGAAGTTTGGAATGAAAACTAGCAAAGGAACGAACACACCCATGAGTTCCACCATTAAAATCGACAATGATGAAAATGGTAAATCCGTTGAACAAAAATTGTATAGAAGCATGATAGGATCTTTGTTGTATTTTACTGCTTCGAGACTAAATATTTTGTTTAGTATTTTCATGTGTTCAAGATTCCAATCATGCCCTAAAGAATCACATCTAATAGCTGTAAAAAGGATTTTCAAATATTTAACCTATACTACTAATCTAGGATTATGATATCCAAAGGGTTCAACATTTGATCTAATCGGCTACTCGGATGCGGATTTTGCTGGTTACAAAGTAGATAGAAAAAGTACTAGTGGAACATGTCAGTTTCTTGGAAATATGATGGTTTCATGGTTTTCAAGAAAACAAACTAATGTTGCTTTATCTACTGCGGAAGCCGAATATATTGTCGTCGGGAGTTGTTGTGCCCAACTACTTTGGATGAAACAACAACTTAAAATTATGAAATTGATTATAAGGATATACCAATTAGATGTGATAATACCAGTGCAATTTGTTAAAATAAAAAATCTTGTGCTGCATTCTAGAACTAAGCATATAGATGTGAGACATCATTTTATTAGGAAACATGTTGAAAATCATGATATTTGCTTAGAATATGTTAAAACTGAGGACCAAATTGCAGATATTTTCACCAAACCATTGGCAAAAGAACAATTCTACAAAATTAAAAATGATATGGGTATGATTGACATTGATTAGAAACATGAAATTTTGAATTTAGATAGGGGGAGCAAATTAGAAAGCATGTAGAATCCCAAGTCAATGAGGCCAAGTCCACTCCGGATGGCCCAAGTCGACTTCACCAAAGTCGACTCCAAGGGGGCGAAGTTGACTTTGGCTAGGGTTCAAGTCGACTCCAGTGCGACGTTTTGTCTACCTCGTCAAAACACGGGAGCCGATGCCCATTCTACATTTCTTCTTCATTTTCTTCTCATTTTCTCTCAAAATCTCTCAAGTTCTCACTCTCTCCCCCTTTTTGATGATTCTCTCTCAAAATCTCTCAAAAGCTAGTAGGATACGTATGACCTCTAATCTAGCCACAAGAGTATAGGATTCCTTAAAATCAATTTCTTCTTCTTGGAAATATCCTTTGGCTATAAGTCTGGCCTCGTTTCTTACTACAAGTCCATTTTTGTCTAATTTGTTCCTAAAAACCCATTTGGTACCAATAACAGTGCAATCATTGGGTCTAGAAACTAGGTGTCATACTTTATTTCTTTCAAATTGATTTAGATCTTCTTGTATTGCAGCAATCCAATTTTCATTATTAAGAGCTTGATCAATAGAGTTTGGTTCTATTTTAGACACAAAAGCAAATTCTCCATAAATATTGTGTCTTGACCTTCAAGTTCTCACTCTCTCCCTCCAAAATCCCTTAAAAATCTTTCATTCCCATCTATCGTATCCAAATCATCCCGAATCCATGGCACCTAAATCCATTTCCAAACCCCACAAACTCTCGATTTCGAGGCCGTCTCAATCCCATACCAGAGAGGAAGTGCCACAAAGGCAACAGACTCCATCTAAGCGGGTCCGGGAAGAGACCACCTCATCCTTAGGGCGACAAGTACGGTTCCAAATAGGTAACCCCTCCACAATCGCTCCTAGAGAAGAGGAAATAAATGAGGAATCAAGTAGTGGGTCCGATGTGGGTGGAAAGAGGAAAGGCACACCCACTCAGAGAGGCCAAGTTCTGAAAATGCTCATTGATTACTTTAGAACCGAACGACATGATTTTAAGTTTTTGAGTGAATATGAATTTGGGATAGAATAACTTCTGGATTTTCAAGGCTGGATGGGTCTGCTCAAAGAGGATGACAAAGTATACCCTGATTTAACCAGACTATTCTACTACTTGTGGGACCAGGAATATCTCAACACGTATATCAAGGGGGTTGAGATAAATTTAGAAATTGGGTATGGAATCAGCAAGTCCACTGTCATTAGTCGGATTGCTAACATTTTGGGGGTACCAAGAGACAATGAACCAATTCCATAAAGGTTGTCACTTACATAGATGTACAATCAACTCACAAACAGTAACAAGTACCACCCAGGAATCAAATTTCTACATTATATGGACTTGTCTCCTAGGCTACGGGTTCTCAGGCTACTCATTGCACATTGCATTTATCGAAAGGGTGGGGGCCGAAATCAGTTGAACCCACAAGAAGCTGAAATATTATGAAAAGTTGCTAACAAGGTGAAAGTTTGTCTCCCAAGATTATTTTTGGAAGCCCTGGAACTTAAAAAGGAGAATCAATGAGGTGTATTATCATATGGGACGTGGATTACCAAAATCATGGCATATTTTGGTGTTGACATGGAAGGAGAACCATTTGACATTCTAAAACCAATGAATGCCATCAACCGGGCCCTCCTGACCCACATGAAGATAAATCTAGAGGAATTCAAGGCCGAGAGGATACAAGAGAGGATGGAAAATGCATTCTAAGAACAGCCGAAGCCGACGGTGCTCGTCCTAAGGGGGAGGACGTACCCCACCATGAGCCAGTTCAATCTCCACCTCCAGCTCCTGCTGCTCCCGCGTCACCCCAGTCGCATGGGTCATGCTCACCGCATGGATCACGAGCCACTGTCCACCATGCTCGATCTCCAGATCGATCCGTTTCCTCCCAAGCCATTTTGGATTATCTACATCAGATGGAGGATCGGGTTTCACAGTAGTTGGGGTTTATTCACACGGAGTTGATGAAAATGCATGGTCGCCAAGATAAAATGGATCAGGAGTTAACAACCATCAAGTATCGTCTAGCCTTGGGTAGTCGTCGTGGCCGACCTATTCCAAGTCTCCCTGATTTTGATCCATACTGGGGTGAATCTGTGAAAGCTGAACCAACCGTTTAGGCTCCCTCGTCCCCATTTTCATCAGCTTGCACTCGACCCATTCCACCGACCTACCCAACCACCTACCCTATCACTGCATTCCAATTTCACAAATCTCACTTCCCTTATATCCCATTTTGATACATTGACAAAAAGGGGGAGAGAGATTAGGACTTAAGGCTTAGGGTTTAGATTTTTTGGATTGGGTAACATGTATGTCATTATCTTTTTGGAATCATTTTGTATGAATGATATGATCTTGTTTATGAATGACATGAACTTGTTGTGAATCATATGCACTTGGTTTGGATTTATGTTTGTATGTTGATTAGGAATGAATTTGTTCAAATGATATACAATGACATGAAATGTTTAAGTTCTCAACACTTTAACTCATTTCTAAATGCCAAAGCAAGATATGACATATCATTTACGAAAGAAAATGAAATGTACATCTCAAATTGGTTTTGTCAATCATCAAAAAGGGAGAGATTGTTTGAATTCAAAGCAAATTAGGCACAGTCTATGTTTTGATGATTAACAACTTAAATTGAGAAATAATTAACTACTAATGAGGTTGCTAAGTGTTGCAAAGGTCTAGAAATTCAAGATTCAAAAGATAGCAGGCCAAGTCGCAACCCCAAGTCGACTTAGTCATGGACTTAGGTCAAGTCGATTCCCAAGTAGACTTTAGAATCGACTTCAAGTGCCTAAAAATAGACAGAGTTGAAACTGGGACTCAGAGATAGGTGAAGTCGTGGTCGAAGTCGACTCCGCTTGCTACTTAGGTAAAGTCGCAAACCCAAGTTGACTCTAGATGCGACTTGGGTATAGCCTTGCTGAAGACTTTGAGATCTCAGAGTCAAGTCGACTCCATCACGCGACTTAGGTGAAGTCACATCTCGAGTCGACCCGAGTATGCGACTTGGGTAAAGTCGAAGTCCAAGTAGACCCAAGCTTGCAACTCAAGTATATGGCCACTACATATTAATTCAAAAATGTCTTATTAAAGAATGGACAACAAGACCAAGAAGAAAAAACTATCATGAATCAAGGTCACACGGAAGAATCTTTTTCAAGAGAATAGTGTATTGCTTAATTTAAGCAAAACAATGCATATCAAGGACATCTAAATGAAGATCAAGAGAAGAAAGGGTGTATACACAACATAAAGATCAATTGCAAGACCTTGAAGTTCCAAGATAATCAATGGCTGGTGAAGTCGCATCCGAAGTTGACTCCACCTGTGACTTGGGTCAAGTCTGAGACCAAGTCGACCTGAACTTGAAACTTGAGTTGTAAGACAAAGACCGAAGTCGCACCCGAAGTTGACTCCACCATGTGACTTGAACGAAGTCGCATGCCAAGTCGACTCCAAATGCGACTTGGTTGGCAATGGTCGGAAAAATTCGAACGTTGGCGCATTTAATGCGCGCCACCTACTACCAAACGTTCGAATTAACTTCTCATTATTTAAGGAGCATTAAGAGAATGTAAATACAGTTGGAAAAATATTGAATGAGCTCACCTTCCACTTTCTGTTGTATTTAAGTTGGTCTATAATAAGATTGAAGAAGAACTGCGCTTGAAATCTGCTGAAGCTGCCTTGTTGAATTATCTACTGCTTCTATAAGTTCTTCTAAGTGTTGTAAACTGCCTACGCAAATCTGTAACATGTAGACTCTTTTCATTTATTGTTTACTTATTTTTCCCACTTGGTTTGATATTGAAGACGAAACCAAGCGAAGGCAAAGTAGTGTGTGATTGGAGTGAAACTCGTCACCTACTTGTGCTGAGAATGTACAAGCCCCCTAGAGCTGGAATCTAGAAAAGAGCTTCTACTCTAAGTTGTATTGAAATACAATATTGGAACCCAAACCACATGGGTGTGTGCTTGGAAGAGTGGAGTAGGGGAGGTTGCCTGAACCACTATAAATCTCTGTATCTTGGAGTGGCTTGATTACTTGTGTTTTATTGCTTTACTTCTCTCCATTTTACTAATTGTTTCATTGAGGGGATTAATTCCATAAAAGGGAAATTTTTTGTTTAAGCAAAGAATCTTAAAATACCCAATTCACCCCTCCCCTTTTTGGTAACTGCCATAAACTTAGGACCAACAGTTTTGTCCTGAAACCTATTGCATTTCAAGTAGTTGAGAGCACTTTCTCTTGACTTCTTCACGAAGTTCCTATGTTGCTTCATTTTCTAAATAATGACTCCATTGGACTTTTACATACTCAATTTTTCGATTTTGAAGCTTCTGTATCTTGTAGTCTAGGATTATGATAGATCTTTCTTCATAGTTTAAACAATCTTGAATTAGCAAAGCTTTAACTATCAAAATATGAGTTAGGTTTGGTACATACTTTCTGAGCATCAAGATATGAAATATATTATGAATTGCTTCTAAGGTTGGAGGCAATGCCGGTCTATACGGTAGGTTACCAATCTTTTATAATATCTCAAATGGTCCACTATATCTATGAGACCTAGGATTTTATTTTATTTTATTTTACATTTTATAAAATTTGTGCAAGAAATGGAGTAAAAAATGAATTAGCAAATATCACTTAATTAGCAAATTTTGTGCTTGAATATAGTGTTAACATGATTTTGATATGTTATAAGAAATTCGAAAAGATTTTGTTGTGGGAAAGTGATTTTAATTTATTTAGATTATTTATAAGAAAGTTTAAAATTGTCAAAACTTTGATTGAGTGCCATAGTTTGTACTTTTAACTTAGGAGGAGTGCTATATGTCAATAGATTCATTTCAAAGTCTAGGATTTAACCCAACAAATGGTTGTCAATCCGAGTTTTGTAGAGAAAGTTATTGATAAAATAGTGAAATATAATAGGTCAATGGAATATTGTAATTTCTTTCAACTACCAAGCCCCTTTATACATTCTATTCTCCCTCTCTTTAGCCCGTAGCCTTGCTTTTAGTAAAAATGAAATGAAAAACATGAAATGGGAGAAGAGAAGAGAGGAGAGACGAAAGGAGAAGAGGAGAGGCGATTTTGAAGAGACCTTGAAAGGGATTAGCTTGTATTTTTTAAGGCTTTTCAAAACTATTATTGAGAATCAAAGAGCTCAAGCATCAAGAGAGAAACAAGGGTTCAAGAGGATTTTCAAAGAAATTTTGAAAAAATTGGATTCTAAGTGGCTTATTTTCTCTTTGAATAAATTATATATTTGAGGTGCAAATGTGTTGTTCAACCTTTCCATATAAGTATTAAATATATGGTTGATGATTTTCATATTTTTGCTTATTCAAGAGTGGTGTAGAGATTGAGATTTGTTGAAAATTGAGGATTTTGATGGAAATTCATAAAGTGAATGATGTAAGAATGTTATACATCATGTACAAAATATATAGAGTTGATTTTCATTGATTTCATATGAGATTTCAATGATTTCTAAAATTGCCTATCAACCGTTTGATGAATTGCCTAAGAGAAGTGACTGAGTGTAATTTTGAACAAAAATGAAAACTTAAAACCTTAATGATGCATGTGACATATTGGGATAATCAATTCCCAAAGAGTGAACTTGAATATAAGTTAGTTGAAGTAGAATTGAGGTATGGATAATGCACTCACATGATGCGTCATGGTATGAAGTTAGAAGAATTTGCTTAGTGAAATGCTATTTATGCATGGTGCGGTAATTTTGAGAGTTGAAAATTAGCTAAGGTCTTGATGGGTGAGGCTGTGAGCTTGTATATGTGTAGAGATTTATGTAAATAAAAATATTTTTGAATATATTTCATGGGCATCGCCTTGATTTTATGGTTTGGAGTCTTTTTGAAGGGCTATGATTGTCTAGAGAACCTAGCATTCTTTTACAACAAAAATCTTGTAGAAAAGCATGTGAGTTGTGGATTAGAAATAACTAGGAGTAATTTTACGTGAGTTTGACATGTAATAGATGAATGCCTATAAAGTTTGCGTAAAATTTTTGTATCTTTTATATTGCCAATGTTGTGTTTGATAAAACTCTTAAATGGGACTAGTTGTATAATATGCATGTTAATATAGTATCATGGTAAAATAAATAAATTGTTTACTATGATTGAATCATATTGGGTTTTAAATGGTGTGGAACAAAACTTATGATAGTTTGATATGGAGAAGTATTAGGGTAAACTAATTGGAAGAGATATTAAATTCACTTGCTTGAATTGTAATTGAATTGATATTAGAACAATGTACAACCTTGTACTTGGAATGGGTGATGGTAACTTGGAATGAATGAACGATGGAAGTATAGATGAGATGGGAGTTAAGTCCTTGCATTACTTAGTTTGGAGCTAGAGTTATTGAGACTAAAATGAGCTTATATATGATCTTGGTTCATGTGTGCTCAGGTGGATAAGGTTGATTTGGAATTTTGAAATTTCATATTGCATATTCTTTTTATGGTTTAGGGCAGGGCCCTTCATTAAAAATGATTTAATTACGTGTTTTGACATGGTTTTGTGAAATCATTACTTGGTTTGAATCATTTTGAGAGATTAGGATCTTAGGAAGAAGTTGGAAGTGTAAAGATTTCAAGATTTTGTAGAATCCCATGAAATTGGTAATGTGGGGATGATTATTCATGACAACTGAATGTATTTAGTTGAGTTTAAATTATTTAACATAGAATTTATAAGGTTTGTAAATGTCGCCCATGATAGGTTTGATGAAATGCCTAAACAAAACTTAATGCGTAGAAATCATGTATTAATGAAGGTATAGGGCCTTAATGGGATATCATAAATGCTCAGTGACATATGGGATGATGAATTATGTAAAATGGAACACACGATGAGCTTGATGTGCATCAGCTGTATATTTTGAAATGAAGGTTTGAACTTGGCTGGTTGAGCTTATATATTATTGAGTCATTTTTATATTATGTATTTTGAGTTTTAGTTGAGAATAATTTGAGCGTTTAAGATATTTTGAATTATATTTTGATCAATTTTTCTTTACTTATCATAAGACACTCACAAATGACTGCATCGTGCAAAGTAGGAAAGTATGTACAAATTTGGAGCCCTAAGTCATACAGAAACAGTGAATTTTGGCATAAAAAAGAGCTTAACTAGGCATGCCATAGTTTCCTCATCAACGAGCTCAAAAAATTTCTTTTTGTTGATATGTTGTGGCTTCTGTAACTTCTCCTGGATAAAAAATTATGAGTAATTAAAGATGGTTCGCTTATTCGGCACAATGTGCGTCTATTTCAAGAAGTTCGAAGTTCAAGATCAAGACTATATTTGATTTGATGATTTTGAAGTTTTAAAGGAGTTAAAACAATGACCAAGGTAGCTTAGAATGTGTCAGGGAAGTTTCGGGGCGAAACGAGTGAAGAACGGGCAAAACTGTGCATAAAGATGAGTATTCCAGAGTGCCACACAGTTCAAACCGTGTGGACCCCTGGTTGCACAATTTCAATGCGCAACAGACTGTGTGTTCAATTCTCCCCCCGAAGCCTATAGAAACACATCCTAGGAACATCTTAAGGCATCCTAGAACATCCATAGAGTTTGGGGTAAAGTCCGGGAGTGAGAGAAGGTGAAGAGCATGAGGGAAAAAGTGAGGCAGCGATTTGCTTGAAGCGATCGAGACACCATCGGGGCTTCCAATCAATCATTTATCCCATGTATTTAGATTGTCACATAAAACTCAAACTAGATGTTCATCTATTATACATCCTCAATGAATAATTATTAATATAATTTATTTCTTCCCAAAATAAATTCTGGCTCCAAAATTTAATTATTTCTTTACTTACCTCTTTATAGAACCCACAAAGGGATTTTTTGAATGAAAAAGAATTCTTCTTCCTCCTATTCTCAGTCTGCTACAAAGTCCTTCCTTCAAGCTTTCTCCGTTCATCCCCTTTTTTCTCACCTATCCTATTATAAATAAAATTTCTACGAAACACCCCCCTCAATTCACATGCCGCCTTACCACATCCTCCCAAGATTCTCTCTAGCTATCTGTTTTAACTTAAAATTTAAAATTCGAATCTTACCTTTTTGTGGGCCCTACATGGATTAATTGCTAAAAAAATTATCTAATTACTATTAAGATATAATTTGAACCCACTATTTCTTATTTATTTGCCACAATTTCTGACCATCTTAGCTTTTGAAAAATTTGTTAATTTAAATTACAACTTAATTAAAATATATTTTAAAGCTCATTTTTCTTAAAATTATAATAATCCACATCAATTAACAAGTCAATGGCAATAAGTCAATGCGGTCACATCAGCTATTCCCATTGACACATCAGACGGTCAAAAATTCAACATGTCACATCAGTATGCCACGTAAAGTCAATATATTTAAGTCGAGTTATTGCATCCTTCCCACCTAAAAGAAAGTTTTGTTATCGAAACTACTCACATACCTGTGGATCTCATGAAATCAGGATAAAGCTCCCACATTTCCTCTTCAAGCTCCCAAGTAGCTTTGCTTTCACTATGATTACTCCATTAAATAAGAAGTGTCTCATGGTTCTACATTTCTCCTGTCGATTTCGACGATCAATTATACGCATTGGTTTCTTTGGATATGTAAGATCCTCCTCCACATGGAATTACTCAGCACGTAACACATGAGCTGGATCAGCTGCATGCCTCCTCAACTGGGATACATGGAACAGATTCTGTATGCCAGATAATGATGGCGGTAAAGCTAATCAATATGCAACCCCACCAATCACGTCCATGATCTCGAAAGGCCCAATGAACCAAGTATAGAGCTTACCCTTGATGTCAAACCTTGGTACACCATGAGTCGGAAAAACTTTTAGAAACACATGATCGCCAACTACAAAATGAAGTTCTTGTCTCTTATTATTGCCATTTTTCTCCTGCCTATCTTGTGCAGTGGTAAGACGCCTTCTATTCTTGTGAACCTTCTCAACCATCTCTTGTACCATCTCAAGTCTTAACAACTTCCGTCGACCAACTTCATCATAAAATACCGACTATCGACACTTCCTGTCATATAATGCGTCCTAAGGTACCATACAATACTAGCCTGAGTAGCTATTATTGTAATCAAACTCAACCAATGGTAGATGTTCCTCTCATGTCCCCTTCACATCCAAAGCACAAGCTCTTAGCATGTCCTCTACAATTTGAATAGTATGCTCAGACTGACCATTAGTTTGAGGATGATAAGAAGTGCTAAAAGTTAACTTGGTACCCATCAGCTTTTGAAGTTTCTGCCAGAACTCAGACACGAATCATGGTCACGATCAGAAACAATAGATATTGGCATCCCGTGTAATTTTAAGATTTTTCTAATGTAGATCTTTGCCATTTATGTTACCTTGAAAGTCATTTTATAAGGTAAAAAATGAGCAGATTTAGTTAATCCATCCACGACCATCCATATCGCATCAAAAGCTGCTTGTGTCCTAGGTAATGCTGTCACGAAATCCATGGTAACATTATCCCATTTCTATGCAGGAATATCTAATGATTGTTACTTACTCACCGGTTTCTAATGTTTTGCTTTCACTTGTTGATAAATCAAACATTAAGCAACTAATTCAGCAATCTCCATTTTTCATGTCACTCCTCCAGTAAAGTTCTTTAAATCTCAGTACATCTTGGTACTACCTAGATGAATTGAGAACCTAGATTGATGTGCCTCCTCTAAAACTTCTCTTTTCAATAAAGAATCATTTGGTAACACCAACCTTGCATGAAATAAAACAACACCATCTATCCCATATTGAAAATCACATTGCTTCCCTTGATCTAGTTTTATACAGATTTCCTGAATAAAAGGGTCTTCCTTCTGTTTGGCCTTAATTTAGTCAACCAAAGTTGGTCTAACATGTATAACATTCACTCAATTCATATTTCTTAGAGTAAGCACTTCCGATTTCAAATTATCCATTTGTTCGACTAGTTTTTCATGTTTTATAAACAACATTGCCACACCAACATAGGATTTACGACTCAAAGCATTAGCAACCACATTAGCCTTGCTTGAGTGATATTGAATAGTGATGCTATAGTTCTTTAATAACTCCAACCATCTTTGTTGTCTAAGGTTCAATTCCTTTTGGGCGAAAATGTACATGAGACTTTTATGATATGTAAAAATCTTAATCTTTTCCCATATAAATAATGCTGCCAAATGTTTAAAGTGGAAATTGCGGCAGCCAATTCCAAGTCATGAGTAGGGTAATTATTTTCATATGGTCTTAACTGACGTGAAGTATAGGCAATTACTCTACTATCTTGCATTAAAACACATCCTAAACCCTTTCTCGATGCATCACCATAAACCACGAAATTGTCATTGTTATCAGGTAAGGCTAACATTGGAGTTGATGTTAATTTTCTTTTCAACTCCCAAAAACTCTGCTCATAGTCTTTTGTCCATATAAATTTAGTATGCTTCTGTGTTAATTTAGTCATAAGTACTGCAATAGTAGAAAAACCTTCTACAAGCAATCTATAATACCCTGCAATACCAAGAAAACTATGGACTTCAGTTACTATTATAGGTCTTCCCCAATTGACCACAACATCAACCTCAGATGGATCTATTGAAATTCCTTCACCACTAATAATATGACCAAGAAAGGTACTCTTTCCATCCAAAAGTCACACTTCTTAAATTTAGTGTAAAGCTTCTTTTCTTGCAAAATGGTTAGTACTTCACACGACTGCCTTGCATGCTCAACTTGATCTTTAGAGTAGACCAGAATGTCATCAATAAACACCACCATGCATCGATCTAAGTATTGATGGAAAACTTGACACATTAAATCCATAAAAGCTGCTGGTGCATTGGTTAGTCCAAAAGGCATCACCAAAAATTCGTAGTGGCCATATCAAGTGCGAAATGTAGTTTTGGGTGTATCATCCTCTTAGATCTTTAATTGATGGCACTCAGGTCGCACATCTATCTTAGAAAATACTGTTGATCCTTAGAGTTGATTAAAGAGATTATCAATACAAGGAAGATGATACTTATTTTTTATAGTGACTTTATTCGGTCTCTATAATCTATACACAATTGAAAACTTTTGTCTTTCTTCTTGATAAAGAGAACTGGAGCACCCTGTTGGGTCCCGAATTGATGGCAAAACCCAAGAGGGGAGGGGTGAATTGGGTTCTTAAAGATTTACAACTTAACAAAAACTTTACCCCGGATTAATCTAGTCCCCTTGAATGAAGAAACAGAAGGGAAAGCAAAGTAATGTAGAGAGCAGAAATAAAAACAAGTAGACAAGAATTTTTATAGTGGTTCGGGCAACCTCCCTACTCCACTCTTCCAAGCTCACACACCTTGTGACTTGGGTTCCACTATTGTATTCTCTCAATACAATTAGAGCCTCTTGCTCTCTTCTAGATTCAAAGCTCTAGGGGGCATATACAACTAGAGCCTCTTGCTCTCTTCTAGATTCTAGCTCTAGGGGGCATCAACAACTAGCACAAGTAGGTGATGAGTCACACTCCAATCACACACTACTTTGCTATCACTTGATCTTAGCTACCCAAGTTAAATCAAGTTCAATACAAACAAATAATCAATGAAAGAAATCTACACTTTACAGATGTGTAGAAGCAGTTTGGCGCAGAGAAGAACTTGTGGTAGGCTTTGAAGAATCTGAAGTGAAGCTCTTGCAGTTTTGAAGTGTAGTTCTTCCTCTCTTGATTGGCTTGATCACTTTAATGCTCTTGTAGATAGGAGTTATGCTCACTTAATGTTTTCCAACTACTTCCCTCGTCTACAATAACTCCCTTTTATAATTTTGGAGGGAATCCGAACGTTAGAGGTTTGGTGGCGCGCATTTAATGCGCCAACGTTCGAATAAAATCCGACCGTTGCGACCCAAGTCGCAGGTGGAGTCGACTTCGGGTGCGACTTCGCCCAAGTCGCAGATGAAGTCGACTTCGGGTGCGACTTCGCGAACTTCGGTCTTCAGTTTCAACGCTGGAAGGTTTCGCCCGTTCTGAAGTCGATCATGAAGTCGACTTGGCTTTGCGACTTCACTCAAGTCTCAGATGGGGTCGACTTGGCCTTGCGATTTCACTGTCATGATGTTCTTGAACATTTGTGAATCTTGAAAATCTTGACTTTGATTCATCTTGAATCTTGACTCATGTAATCTTAGATATCTTCTTGATTTGAACGATTGAGTTTATGCTTCTTGCTTGTACTTGGATTTGTCTTCAAATGTTTCAGCTTGAGTATCTATGTTGCCTTGATCTTCATCTTCATTTAGTTTGGCTTGAAATCAAGTAATCCAGAACTTGTCATTTGAAGTTTTCCGTCTGCCTGAGCGAAGTCGATGTCTGAGTCGACTTCGGCTGCGACTTCACCTCAAGTCGCACATGGAGTCGACTTGGGGTGCGACTTCGGCACGTTGTGTTCTGAACGTCGACTCTGGAAGGTTTTGCTCGACTGAAGTCGATGGTGAGGTCGACTTCGTTTGCGACTTGGCTACCCAAGTCGCAGGTGGAGTCGACTTGGCCTGCGACTTCACCTTCCTGTCTTCCGTTTTCAACTCTGGACAGTTCTGCATATTTGAAGTCGATCTTGAAGTCGACTTGGGGAACGACTTGACCTTCCATACTTGTGTTTCTTCAAATGGTTAATCCTTAAACATTTCCACAAACTTGTTAGTAGCCAAGACTTACTCAAATTGATTTGTTAATCATCAAAACATAGATTTAGCTAGTTTTCCACATATTTCCAACAATCTCCCCCTTTTTGATGATTGACAAAACCGATTTGAGTGTATACCTTTCAATTAAAAAATAACATACTTAGCAATAAAATAACATGCTTAGCAATCCTTCAATATTTAACAAACATTCAAACTTTTCTCCCCAATCATATCCTACTCTTTTCTCCTTAAGCATAATCATAAGGATCAAATCCTATTCTTCTCCCCCTTTGGACTCAAATCCTACTCTTCTCCCCCTTTTTGTCAATATATCAAAAAGTTAGAGGGTAAAGAAACAAGTGGGTTTGCTCCCCCTAAATGGGTGCTCCCCCTCAATTTATGCTTTAAGTAAGTTCAAGCATTCCCATGTCATTTCTAAGCTTATAAAATGCTTCTTTTGCTAGGGGCTTAGTGAATATATCTGCAACTTGATCCTCAGTTCTTACATATACCAAACATATGTCATGATTTTCTACATGTTCTCTAATGAAATGATGTCTAAGGTCTATATGTTTGGTCCTAGAATGCAAGACTGGATTCTTGGTTAGACATATGGCACTGGTATTGTCACATTTAATAGGTATATCTTTAAAATCCATGCCATAGTCCCTAAGTTGCTGTTTCATCCAAAGTAATTGGGCACAACAGCTCCCGGCGGCAATATATTCGGCTTCCGCCGTAGATAGAGCAACACTAGTTTGTTTTCTTGAAAACCATGAAACCAACATGCTTCCAAGAAACTGACATGTTCCACTAGTGCTTTTTCTATCTACTTTGTAACCAGCAAAATCCGCATCCGAGTAGCCGATTAGATCAAAATTAGAGCCCTTTGGATACCATAGTCCTAAATTGATAGTGTCTACTAGATATCTAAAAATTCTTTTCACAGCTACCAAGTGTGATTCTTTTGGGCATGATTGAAATCTAGAGCACATACACACACTAAACAAAATATCTGGCCTAGAAGCAGTTAGATACAATAAGGAACCTATCATGCTTCTATACACTTTCATATCAACTAATTTTCCCTTTTCATCTTTGTCCATTTTGATTGTGGAGCTCATGGGCGTGTTTGCTCCTTTGCTGTTCTCCATGCCAAACTTCTTGAGCATCTCCTTGATGTATTTGGACTGGTTTATGAAGATTCCTTCATTTAGTTGCTTGATTTGCAGTCCAAGGAAGAAGTTTAGCTCTCCCATCATGCTCATCTCAAACTCTTTCTGCATAAGCTCAGAAAATTCTTGGCAAAGTGTTTCATTAGTAGCACCAAAAATAATATCATCTACATAAATCTGAATGATCAATATATCCTTTCCATTGTACTTGATAAACAAAGTGGTGTCTACATTTCCTTTTTGAAAATCATGATCAATCAGAAATTTGCTTAGTCTATCATACCAAGCTCTTGGAGCTTGTTTTAATCCATATAATGCTTTGGTTAGCTTGTATACAAATTTAGATTGATCTTTTTCCTCAAATCCAGGTGGTTGTTCTACATACACCTCTTCATTTATATAACCATTCAGAAATGCACTTTTGACATCCATTTGAAACAATTTAAAGTTCATGTGAGATGCAAAAGCTAGTAAGATGCGAATTGCCTCTAATCTAGCAACCGGGGCATAGGATTCTTCAAAATCTATTCCTTCTTCTTGTGAGTATCCTTTTGCCACAAGTCTAGCTTTGTTCCTTACTACAAGTCCACTTTCATCTAATTTGTTCCTAAAGACCCACTTGGTGCCAATAACAATACAGTCATTTGGTCTAGGAACAAGGTGCCAAACTTGATTTCTTTCAAATTGATTTAGCTCTTCTTGCATTGCTATAATCCAGTTTTCATCATCAAGAGCTTGTTCAATATTAGAAGGTTCAATCTTGGATACAAAAGCATATTGTCCACACACATTTTGCTTTGACCTTCTAGTTTTTACACCTTCATACACATTTCCTATAACTTGCTCAATTGGATGTGCATGATTGAATTTTAAATCAGTTGGAGGTTTATAGGAATTGTTACCTTCACTTACCCTTTCCTCCATGGAATCTTCTTGCTTTTCCACATGCAGCCTTTCAAGGCCATTTGCTATGTCATCTGCATCACTTGAATCATCCTTTCTTTTAAAGCATGGGTTAGTTTCATCAAAAATAACATGTATAGATTCTTCTACAACTTGGTTTCGTTTATTGAAAACTCTATATGCTTTGCTATTTGATGAATAACCAAGGAATATTGCTTCATCACTTTTAGCATCAAGTTTTCCCAAGTTGGTTTTTCCATTGTTCAGAACATAACATGTGCATCCAAAAGCATGAAAATAAGATATGTTTGGTTTCCTTCCCTTCCATAGCTCATATGGGGTCTTTTTCAAGATAGCTCTAATGGTAACTCGATTTAAAACATGACAAGCTGTGCTCACAGCTTCACCCCAAAACTTCTTGGATAATTTGCTCTCATTATCATTGTTCTAGCCATCTCTTGTATAGTTCTATTTTTCCTTTCAACTACTCCATTTTGTTGTGGAGTTCTTGGTGCAGAAAATGTGTGATGAATTCCTTTTTCATTACATAATTCTATGAATCGTTTGTTTTCAAATTCACCACCATGGTCACTTCTTATAGACATAATAGTACTTTGTTTTTCATTTTCCACCAAGTTTACAAAAGTTGAAAACATAGAGAAAGCTTCATCTTTGCTAGCTAAGAGAATTATCCATGTGAATCTTGAAAAGTCATCTACAATAACAAATACATATTTCTTTCCACCAATGGTTAAAATGTCGGATGGTCCATATAGATCCATGTGTAGCAATTCAAGTGGCCTTGTGGTGGAAATCTCCTTTTTGGTAGAAAAAGACATCTTTGGTTGTTTAGATAATTGACATGCCTTGCAAATTTTGTCTTTGTCATATTTCAACTTTGGCAAGCCTTCTACCAAACTCTTTTTCCATAGGGTCTTTATGTTTGACATATTCACATGTCCAAGTCTTTTATGCCAAACCCATGGATCATTTTCAATGGCCATTAGACATTGACCATCTAGTTCATCAAGTGAAACCAAATATACATTTCCATGCCTTTTTCCGCTAAACATGATATGTTCTCCATCAAATACATTACATATAGATGATTCAAACACAACTTTATATCCTTTATCACATAATTGGCTAATGCTCATTAAGTTATGCTTGAGTCCTTCAACAAACAAAACATCCTCCATGCATGCATTTGAGATACTATAAATATTTCCTTTACCTTTTATTTTACCTTTCTCATTATTTCCAAAGGCAACAGTTCCGTCGTTGCAAGGCTTAAGTTTGTGAAACAAATTTCTTTCTCCAGTCATGTGCCTTGAACAACCGCTATCCATGAACCATACATTGTTTGCCTTTGCCTTTAAACAAATCTGAAAAATAAACAAGTAATTCTCATCTTTTTGGTACCCATTTTATGGGTCCATTTGGGTTAGTAAAATGATTCAATCTTCGTTGCTCTACCTTAGAAAGCCCAAATCTCGTGTTCCTTGGAACCCAAACTAATCTTGCACCATGGTCATATAATTTCTTGAAGTTACATTTATAGGCTTTATGACCCATCTTGTTGCAAAAGTTACAAGCCATTGGTAATCTAGGAGTAGGCCTCCAAGTATATTTTGGTTCAAGTGTTGGCCTTTTAGTCCACACAACATTTTTCCTTTGTGGCTTGAATGTAGGTGCAGTATTTGTTTGATATTTTCCATGTATTGGCACATTTGATTTACCACTTTCTTTTTGCTCAAATGTATTGTATCCAAGACCTCTTCTATCTGTTTGTGAGGTCATATTCAAGAACATCTTCACATTTTCACCAGGATTAGAGAACTTTGCTAATGATTCATTTAAGGATTCGTTCTCCTTTTTCAGTTTCTCAACTTCTTTCAACAACAGTTCATTTTCTTCTTTCAATTTTGTTGACATTTCAGCTAGTTTTCCATTTTCAATGATAACAAAGTTACATTGTTTTCTTTTTAATGTCAACTTGTTTCCTAGCTTTTTGATTTCCCCATACAATGAATCATATGCAATTTGTAGTTCATCTAATTCGGCACATTTGAGGCAATCATGAAAAGAAGAATAACTTGATTGAGAATAAGGTTTGGAAGTTACCTCTTCACTTTCTGTGTATTTTGTTGAGGTAGATTGATCTTCCAAAACTTCCGTCGTGTTCAAGCATAACAGTTCTTTTTCTTGTTCGATTTGTGCTACGCAGCATATTCTTGCACAGTTGGCCGCATCGTTGTCATCGGTTGAAGAGCTGCATGTTGATGACGTCTCCTCATTGACGTACATGCCTCTTCCCTTTTGATATCTTCTGCCTTCATGATTTTCCTTTGGCCTTTCTTCCGGTGTAGGACATTGGGTTTGCATATGTCCTACGCCCCCGCATCTATAGCATTTGATTGGTTCTTTCTTTTTCTCTCTGGAATTTCTGTCTTTGAAATTTCTGAAATTTCCGCCTTTTCTCACAAATTTTCTGAATCGTTTTGTGAGTAGGGCCATCTCGTCATCGTTTTGAGAGGATGAGGTGTCATCCGTGTCTTGTGTAGCTTTCAAGGCAATTGCTCTTTTGCCTTTGTGTTGATCCTCATTCCTTTTCTTAATTAGCTCATGTGACATGAGTGAGCTAATAAGATCTTCAAGCTTCAATGTGTTGAGGTCTTTGGCTTCTTCAATTGCCGTTATCTTTGGAGTCCATGAATCCGGTAGAGCTCTCAATATCTTCATAACCTGCTCGGATTCAGAAATAGCTTTTCCAAGACCCTTTAGAGCATTAGTAATTTTCGAAAATCTCGCAAACATTTCAGAAATATTTTCAGTATCTAGCATTCTGAAATTTTCAAACTCTCCAATCAAAATGTTTCTCCTGGTCCCTTGGACTTGGGAGGTTCCTTCATAAATAGATGTTAGAGTATCCCATATCTCTTTTGCAGTCAAACAAGAAGATACTCTATCATACTCCGAAGCCGTAAGAGCACAAAATAAAGAATTCATTGCCTTGGCATTGCTCTTGACGGTTCTAACTTCCTCTTCGGTCCATTTGGAAGCTTTGTCATCGGTAGGCAAAATCACACCATCTTGGATAGCAATCCAAGAATCCATATCGGTAGCCATGATGAGTTGCTTCATACGAAGCTTCCAATAGCCAAAGTTGTTCCCATCAAACAATGGTGGCCTTGTAAAAGATTGGCCCTCGGCAAAAGCGGGAACGGGAATCGATTGGGATGCCATATCAATAGATCTCTTTGGTTTAACTCAAAGACCTGCTCTGATACCACTTGTTGGGTCCCGAATTGATGGCAAAACCCAAGAGGGGAGGGGTGAATTGGGTTCTTAAAGATTTACAACTTAACAAAAACTTTACCCCGGATTAATCTAGTCCCCTTGAATGAAGAAACAGAATGGAAAGCAAAGTAATGTAGAGAGCAGAAATAAAAACAAGTAGACAAGAATTTTTATAGTGGTTCGGGCAACCTCCCTACTCCACTCTTCCAAGCTCACACACCTTGTGACTTGGGTTCCACTATTGTATTCTCTCAATACAATTAGAGCCTCTTGCTCTCTTCTAGATTCAAAGCTCTAGGGGGCATATACAACTAGAGCCTCTTGCTCTCTTCTAGATTCTAGCTCTAGGGGGCATCAACAACTAGCACAAGTAGGTGATGAGTCACACTCCAATCACACACTACTTTGCTATCACTTGATCTTAGCTACCCAAGCTAAATCAAGTTCAATACAAACAAATAATCAATGAAAGAAATCTACACTTTACAGATGTGTAGAAGCAGTTTGGCGCAGAGAAGAACTTGTGGTAGGCTTTGAAGAATCTGAAGTGAAGCTCTTGCAGTTTTGAAGTGTAGTTCTTCCTCTCTTGATTGGCTTGATCACTTTAATGCTCTTGTAGATAGGAGTTATGCTCACTTAATGTTTTCCAACTACTTCCCTCGTCTACAATAACTCTCTTTTATAATTTTGGAGGGAATCCGAACGTTAGAGGTTTGGTGGCGCGCATTTAATGCGCCAACGTTCGAATAAAATCCGACCGTTGCGACCCAAGTCGCAGGTGGAGTCGACTTCGGGTGCGACTTCGCCCAAGTCGCAGATGAAGTCGACTTCGGGTGCGACTTCGCGAACTTCGGTCTTCAGTTTCAACGCTGGAAGGTTTCGCCCGTTCTGAAGTCGATCATGAAGTCGACTTGGCTTTGCGACTTCACTCAAGTCTCAGATGGGGTCGACTTGGCCTTGCGATTTCACTGTCATGATGTTCTTGAACATTTGTGAATCTTGAAAATCTTGACTTTGATTCATCTTGAATCTTGACTCATGTAATCTTAGATATCTTCTTGATTTGAAGGATTGAGTTTATGCTTCTTGCTTGTACTTGGATTTGTCTTCAAATGTTTCAGCTTGAGTATCTATGTTGCCTTGATCTTCATCTTCATTTAGTTTGGCTTGAAATCAAGTAATCCAGAACTTGTCATTTGAAGTTTTCCGTCTGCCTGAGCGAAGTCGATGTCTGAGTCGACTTCGGCTGCGACTTCACCTCAAGTCGCACATGGAGTCGACTTGGGGTGCGACTTCGGCACGTTGTGTTCTGAACGTCGACTCTGGAAGGTTTTGCTCGACTGAAGTCGATGGTGAGGTCGACTTCGTTTGCGACTTGGCTACCCAAGTCGCAGGTGGAGTCGACTTGGCCTGCGACTTCACCTTCGTGTCTTCCGTTTTCAACTCTGGACAGTTCTGCATATTTGAAGTCGATCTTGAAGTCGACTTGGGGAACGACTTGACCTTCCATACTTGTTTTTCTTCAAATGGTTATTCCTTAAACATTTCCACAAACTTGTTAGTAGCCAAGACTTACTCAAATTGATTTGTTAATCATCAAAACATAGATTTAGCTAGTTTTCCACATATTTCCAACACACCCTATATAGAAGCACTAGAATGAACAAATCCTAGGGCTAGCAATTCTTGCAGTTGTTCTTTCAACTCCCGTAACTCTACACGAACCATATGATAAAGTGCACAAGAGATTGGTGCGAATCCCAGGACTATATCATTAATAAATTCAATTTCCCTATCAGGTGGTAACCTAGGTAACTCTTTAGGAAAAATATCAAAGAACTCATTTACCACAGGAATATTTTCTAATTCTGCTTCATCATCATTAATTGTTAATTCTGCTAATAAGTATCCCTGTTCTCCTTGTCTAATCAACCTTTGGGCATGCAAAGCTTATATAAGACAAGACAACTTCTTCTAACTACCTTGAAAAATGAATTCTTTTCCTTATATTGGACAAAAATGAATTCTATGCTGGGGGAAATTTGATACAAGTTACCCACTCATCTAACCAATTTGCTTCTAAGATTACGTATGCATCCTTCATTGGCATAATTATAAGGTATGAAGGCATCACTATGTCTTCTATTTCTATGAAGCATGCAATATATAGAGAATTCATATGCAAAGTTTGTCCTATAGGTCAAATTACTAATAGATCTTGACCCATATTATCAATATGCAATCCATGCTTAAGCACAAATTCAGATGTAATGAAAGATCTATTGGTACCAGTATCAAAAATAGCACGAGCATAACTTCAAGATATATGGATAGTACTTGTCACTGCGCTTGGTGGAGATTCTACCTAACTTGGGTTAAGGGCAAATACTTGTGCTTGAGGAGTAGCTTCCTTGCTTTGATTCCCCAAATGCTGATTATTTATTGCTGGTTTATAGTTCTGCTTTCCATGTTGTCCCTAATACTACTATGATTATTATTTTTGTTGCTCTTCAGGCCTTACTGATGGGCACTTCTTATAATAATGTCCAATTTTACCATAGAAATAACACACCGCAGCTGAAGTGTATTCCCTTACTAAATGTTGAGTTTTACCATATTTCAAACATGCACCTAGTGGTATTAGACATTTTCCTTTGTCATAAAATTGATCTAAGTATTCTCAAAATATCTCATTCATCATACCCATGAATACGACAAGAGCATTTGTAAGTCCAAACGACATAACAAAAAATTCATAATGTCTATACCTAGTTTAGAATGCCATTTTATGAATATCACCGGAGCTAATTCTTAATTGATGATAACCTGATTGTAGGTGTATTTTTGAAAAAGTTGATACCCCTTTTAATCGATCAAATAAATCATCAATTTGAAAAAGAGGATACTTATTTTTAACAGTGACTCTATTTAGCTCCCTGTAATCAATACATAGTGTTAAATTCCATCGTTCTTTCTTATAATTAACACTGGTGCTCCCTATGGTGATACACTAGGTCTAATAAAATCTTTATCTAGTAATTCTTGAATCTGAGTTTTTAGTTCAGCCATTTTTGTTGGAGCCATGCGATAGGGGGTATTAAACATTGGAGTTGTGCCCGGTATAATATCAATTACCATATCCACTTCTTTTTTAGGGTAGGCTAGGTAATTCCTTTGGAAAAATATCAAGAAATTCATTTATCACTGGGATCTGTTCAATTTGTATTTCTCTTCACTTTATAGTATTTGACTAAAATGAGATGGCTTGACATTGTTGTTGGACCATCTTTACTACTATCATTGATGATCTCAATACTGTGAAATCTTTAGGATGCTTTAACTTCTCGATGAATATTTCCTTATTTGGGGCTATTTCAAATTGTACATTCTTATATTTAAAATTTATAGTGGCTCCCCATTGTCTTAACCAATCCATACCCAATATTTTATTGAACTCCGTCATGATTAATAGGATTAGGTATGCATCTAAAATCTACGAACCTATCCTAATAGGACATTATTTGCATATTTGATTAACACTCACTAGGCGATATACAAAGGATTCTACATGGATAGTAATATTGGTTTCTTCCACTAGGAATATATGAGCGGTTATGTATTGTCATGCTATAAATGAATGTGTAGCACTGGAATCAAATAACGCTACTGTAGAATTTTCCATAATGTAAACCATACCTGTAAACACTTTTTCTTCTTGTTCTTGTGACTTTGTGCGAGTCAATGCATGTACTTGCACTTAATTTGTAGAAGTACCCTATTGATTAGGAGTTAAGGTTATTTTTTATTGTGCTGGTCTTCCCTGTCGTTGTTCTCCCTGTGTTCTATTTGTGCAATTTGGGACAATATGTCCCACTTGGTTGTAAATGAAGCAATTTACCACCTTTGTTTCAGCAGTCCCATAATCCTTTGCCACATGACACGCTTGACCACATTTAAAGCACTTATTCGAACCCTTTAAACATTCACCATAATAACATTTTTGACGCTTCTTACAAATAAGAGGGCTTTTCTTTTTGAAATTTCATTCTCCTTTTTCTAAAATTACTCTTACTTTTCCCTTTCTTTGCATCATTTTCTTTTGTACTAGGAATGAATTGCTTTTGACTTTAGCATAGTTCTTAGAGCCTCAGTTCCTTTGCTTCTAATTCTCTTGTCTTTTCCAAGCTCAAAGCATAATCCTTTACTAAGAAAGGGACAAGGCTTTCTCATAAATGTGGCCTTAGTCCTTGCTAAAATCTCTGAGCTTTCTTCTTAGACATGTTACCAATCCAAGCTACGTATCTAACTAAAGCATTGAACTTGGTTGCATATTCAATGACTATCATCCTATCATGATAAAGTCACTCAAGCTTGATAAGTTTTCAACTTTGTAGACTTATTGGGAAATAGTTTTTGTTAAATACTTTTTACAAAGGTCTGCCAAGTAACCTCTTCAGGCTCCAACATAGTGGCTGATAGAGTTTTCCACCATTCCTTTGCATCAGTAATTATCAAATGAGTGACACAACAAATTTTTTATTGTCATTACAAGGCGAAATCCTAAATATTTTTTTATCTCCGTTATCCACTGCTCGCCTTGAGTGGGATCTAGTTCACTTGAAGGATGTTGTGTTAAAAAGGCATTAATAGCTTCCTGATCTACTTCTAATATATCCTCCTGAATTTCTATTACCCTTGATTATGGGTTGGGAATTGATGATTGAGCAAACCTCCCTCTCTTATTTTTTATTGATTTTTCTGAGTTCTTTCCCAAAGATTTTGTATCATTTTTGCTGTTTGGGCCGTCCATTCCAAAGTATCTTGCTACATTACTTCGCTTGCAATCGCAACTACCTATTCTTCCATTAATCTTGCCCGTCTGTTGCCATCAATTGCAATTTCATTTTCAAGTAATGTATAAGATTTATGTTGTCTTGACACTGATGGGTGCTCTGATTAAGTTGATCTCTTTCCATTTGTCACTTAGATATGTTCTCCTATTTTGTGTTGACTCAAGGGTTATTCATTTAGAACTGTCTTTCCTTTATCTAGCTTATTTCTTACTCTTATATTAAGCATCATATTATCTAAACATATAAAAGTTATATTAGTACAATCTCCTATCATATTAAAGATAACCATAAACATATAATCATTTATAACAAACACAAGTATCTATAACTAACATTTCTCTCTTTTTTTGACATACATTTTATGTATAAGTGTGAATAGGTTTAGATGTATAACAAAAGAGCACACTAATATCAAAATATGATATACGCATCCATACATCTTACATGTACACATATCATTAAAAAAATCCAAAAATAACTTCTACTGGGTTCATCTATTTCTAATGTTCTTAGCGCGCCTGTGTCTATTTTGAACAAGAGTGGGTTCCTCAGTAATTGTGCTTGTGCTTGACCAAGCTAGTTCTTTATCATCACCATTCAACTCCTCACCAAGGTCTCCACCACTTACACTCATATCCACCGAAGATCTTCACTATCGCTATTTGCAATTATTAATAATTCCTCATGCAGCTGACATGCAGGGGTTCCTCAAATACTTCTCTCCCAAGTGCTTGGGCCTCATTGCTCTCCTTCACAAATAGTCTTTCTTCTTGCTCTATAACAGCTTGAGTTATCCCATAACAGAATTGAACATAAGTTTCAGCAAAATGATACCAAGGGCCACGATCTGGAGGGATAAGAGCAACTACCTGATCCCAAAACATGATTTACTCCCTAACACTAATCCTATTAGTAATAATGGGTGGAAATTGAAGCAAATTTTTTGGAGGTGTTGGTGTAGCCTTAAGGTGAGGGGCATCAGCTAAAGGGGTGTTGAGACATATCGGTGAACTGTAAGGTTCGAAAGGAGGTCTAAATCCCAAGTGGCCCTATTGGTAGAACCTCATTGACCCTGTCCTGACCGAGAAAGTTCATGGTGATGACTATTAGTATCTTCTAATTTAACAGGTAGAGAAGAGTTAGACTTGAGATGCTCACTGGGGACTGGAGGTCTAAATAGTATATCATTCTAGGATGCTCACCATCTATTTATATTTTTCTCGATTCTTCATCGATTTTTTTCTATTTCCTCCATATCCCATCTTACCTTTTCAGGATCCATGAATGCTTTTCCTTTATGTGTCATCTAGCCTTTGTTGCTATGATATTCTGAAACTTTGATCATTTCATTAAAGTCCCCACATATCACCCATGGAAGATTTGATTGGACCTTTAGTTGTCTTAACAAATGCTATAATTCTCTCCTTAATGTCTCATAATGCCCATAAAACCCCATTAACCTCCATTGTCCGCCCTCTTTTACCTTCCACTACAATATCAAGGTGCTTCATAGAATAAATCTTTACTGTTAAATACCTTTTATTTTTCCATTATATACTTAATCCCTCCCTTCTTCCGTCACACTCCATTGAGAAGCAATTGTCAAAGTTTAGTAGCCTTGTAATTGATTCCATCTCCTACGATCTTCTCTTTGTTTCTAAGATAAAGACCACCATGGGATTTTTCTTGTTGATTAGATCAAGAAGATTTTAAATTGTCTGTAGGTTTTCAAGCCCGCAGTAGTTCCATGCTAAGATGGCCATTTACTTCCTATGTGGCTGAGTAATGCACCCGACAACCACTGATTCCATGTCAAAACCCCTTTGCTCCCCATTCTCCATGAGTATCTTTATGGTCCTAGCCTTCTACCCCATCATTACAACCTTCTTCATCCATTTGCCTCTTTTTCCTTATAATTGTATCAACTTCTTTTTGTTCATTTTGATTATCTATTATTTGATATGATCTTGCACATTCCTTCTAGTTGTTTCTGCGCATCACAACTCCATTTTCTTCACCCTTTTTTTATGAATTCATCATGACCACATAAGTCATTCAACTTCTCTTGACACAATTCTATAATCCCTTTCTTCTCCATAGCCTTTCCCCTCCTCTTACAGTCCCTCCTCCATACTTTGTCTCACTTTTTTAGTCATGTCCTTTGTCCCCTCAAACTTGTTATTCCTTATTCTCTAGTGTTTCTATTGAACAAACATGATTTGTTTTGTGTTAAGATAAACATTCTCCTTCCTTGAGGCCCCTAGCCAACATCTGCTCTTCCCCCAATCCCCCCTTTTTCCATTCCCTGTAGCTCCTTAATAGACACATTCTTCTTATTTGTGATATCCCCTAGATCCCTTTCCCTAATATGTATGCTCTGTTATCTCCCTTTACCTTTTTGTTTTACATCCAACTTCACCCCCATGCATATGCCTCTTGAAATTTTAGCTATCATGTCTTAAATTTGATCCTTACCCTTCGTTATATACTTTTTAGCTCCATCTTATTTTACTTTTCATCCTTTCCTTTTTAAACCCATCACTTTATTTTTGCTTCAAAGATGAATTCCATTTGGCATCTTCCACCTCCTTTACTGTTATACCCTTGAACCTCTAGTCTTGACAATCCTTAGAACTATGTCCAACTCTCTCATAGAGGTAGCAAAAAAGTTGGAAGCTTATCTAACTCTTCTTTTCAATCCTTCCTTGCACAAAAACCCACCCAAGAGTCTTCGCTCATTTAGCTCCACCCACAGACTCACTCTATGTTCAGTCACCATCATCTCTTCACATCTACTAAACAACTCTCCTAACATTTTTCCTAGTTCTTCCTTATGAATAAAGGGATGTCATAGACCTGAAGCTACATTGGGGTTCTCACTAGCTCAATATCTTTAATATTAATCGACACCCAAATATCCTCGAGTAGGACAAGCTGCCTATCAAAAAGCCAAGGTTGTCCCATCATAACAATGCTTAGATCTTCCTATTTTTCAGATTCAATGAGATATAAGTTCTTCTCAATATTGACAAACCTCATTTTCCCTTTTAACTTCCAAACCTTCTTCATTGTCGTCTTGAAGAACTCCTTTTTACAGATCTTAAAAGAAAGAATGGAGCAACTCATCGGTAGTTTTCCTTTAAGTTCAATCTTCTTCCACCCCTTTTCTGATAACCTCATCGTTTGTAGCTCCTCGGATAAGAAATTCATGTCCTCCCTTGATATTCTCTTCGCTTTACTTTTGGGCTTTATTACAACTGATTTTCCTTTATAAGTTTCCCCTCTCCTCCCAAAAATACAAAACCCTCAAGAAATTTCTCCCCCTTCTTAGCTTTCACCACTGTCTCTTAATGATAACAGTTGGGGAGAAAATTGGTTTAGGGTCTTCTTGTGAGGCAAAGAGCCACAGATGGATTTTGATATGAACAGGGTTATGGTTTATGAAATCCTTGGTTGGATTTTGTATTCTTATTGTGGAATGAGATGATAAATGTTTCTATTTTGAGCTTTCCTTTGCTAATTTTATGGACTTTGTGTTAAGAGCTTGTTGGATTTATTGCCATAATGATTGGAAGTTTTTGAAAGTTGATGTTTCTTTTATAGCTACCGAGGCAAAATTTTTGCTAGTTATGGAGAGGACGGACGGTGGGTTCTGCTTAATATCTTATTGTAAGTTATTTTGATGAATTTTGCACCAATATCATCCAACTCTTGATGGAATTATCTTCTAAAAGCTTGCCACTAAATAATCAGTTGATTTTGCTAGAGCCCTTTTTAGCAGATTGCTTATCAATAGCCATAGCCACCAAATATGGTGAGTGACAATTCTATAAAAATAGAGTTATCAAGACTTATTTTGCACTCATTTTGAATGCTAGTTCGATAGAAATATATATAAATTTGTATTATTTTGCATTAATTTTCACCATTTCTACATTTCATGCATTGGGTGTAGATTTCATGCATTTTTAGTTGAACTCAATGCAATCATATCATCTTAGGTTATTTTTATTGCATTAGATCATTTAGAATATCATTTACTTATTTTATGTCTTTTGTTGTAGGAAAAGATGGTGGCTAGCTTATAGACTTCATGCCAACATGATAGGAAGAGAAATGCATTGCACACAAACTTCAGAATTCAAAACAAAAAGTTGGTGCTCCAGCACCAGTAACCGCCATTCCTAAATTCTCCGGACAGATAACTTCCAGCTCATGCTCCAGACAAGTGGCCCCTCGGCACCAATCCTTGCACATGAAAATCTCACACATGCTAAGTTCAATTTCATGAGGGGTATAAATATATCTTTTAGGATTCGTAAAAGAAAACTTTAGTGTTCATGGTTGCTAAGAAATGGGGAGAAAAATCAAGGCTTCAAACAAAAGGAGAGAAAGATCAAAACGGATTTAAAATTATATTTATGGGCTGAATCTTCTTGTGGTGGGAGATATGGATAATTGACATTATAAATTATGTTATTTAGTTTTCTTGTGCTTGAATGAGAAAATAGTTGTGCTATAGCTTTTATTGCATGGGATTACCCTTATATATTATGCTTAATGCATTTACAAGCTTTCCTACCTTGTAGATTGATTGAATATTCAAATTTATGTTTAGAAAAGTGGTATTGAATAAGATCTATATATAAGGCATAAGTTTTCCAGCTTTTGTTTGTGTTGGATGTTAACTTGGATAGGAATATACCTATTAACTCTGCGTAATCTTGATTAAGTTATGTGGTTATCAGTCTTGTTTTACTTAGGTGCATGGGAACATAGCAAATAACTAAAATAGGGTTAGGTTTGTATGTGTTGGAAGACATATATGAATATAAATGGACCTAGATTAATAATCTCTACATAATTAACTTAAAAAGGAACCAATTTAACATATCTATAAGTATATGAATTCATAATCTCATCCATCTTATATATCCCAAGGCAATCTCCCTAGTAGTCATCCCATTCTTGCTTATCTTTTGTTTAATTTAGTTCTTTAAACAAAAAAATTCATTTAACTTGCCAATTCACAAAAGACAATTGAAGTTTAAAGTGCTAGTCCATTTAACACAATCCTCATGAGAACAATACTCTACTCACTCTTTATTACTTGATCAGCACGTATACTTGTGTTAAAATGAGCATTTTAATTAGACATATATGCAACTCGTCTGTGAGGAAGATGAAGCACTCTTTTGGTGGCCTAGTATATTGCTGAAGTTTTTCATTTTTCTCTCTTTTTTGGAGGCTTATGATATTAGCCCTTGATCAATTTATATGTCTATCCTTTTGTAAATTTGGCTTGATATTCTTCATAACCATATGATTTTGTAATAAAATCATATAATTTTTATGCTCCAAGTATGATCATCATGTGATTGTAATGGATACGGTGTATTCTAAATACCCTTTATGATTGATAATTCTTAAACTTTTCATATAATTTCATATTAAATTCACACCTTTAATTATAAAAATGTTAATTAAATATAGTTTTAGATGAAAACAAAACCATTAATCTAGTTAAAATTTACCCAATCTGTGAATATTCTAAAAATATGGAAAATAAAATAAATTATGTTGTATTATTTTAGTAAAATGCATTTTACAATAAAAGAAAAGAAAAGATGGATATAGTTAAAATAGGCTTGAAATAAGTTTAAAATATTCATTAGCCTATTAAACTAACTTAGGCTACTTTATATAATATTTTAATAGGGTAAATTAACATATACATGCTCACATGTGCATGTTTGATATAAAGTACAAAATGAACAACCGTGCATTATAATATCATTTCAATTTTGAAATAAATAAAACAAGTTGTGCTACAAGTGATTTGGTTGCATTGATCAGTTTTTTAAACAATCTAGACAAAATTAGAAGGTATTTAATGGTGTATATCATTCAAGAAGAGCAACAAGATCATAGTTGCACGTACACCGTCAAAGCACCATTTTTGGTATTCCATCCCCAAATCACACCCTCCATAGCTTTGATTGTTCACAAAACACACTTCTTCATAGCATCAGTGGATCTTTATAAATTCAATGGCTACTATGAGAAACCCACCTTCGTAATTTGCTAAGAAAATTACAACTACACTAAGCATGTTCAAGTCGTCCAAGCTGCATATATTAAATCTGATAGAAATTTAACAATAATATTTTTTTAGTCTAGTTTCACTACAAAGATTTTCATGCTCGCTGAAAATGCAAATGCACAAATGTCGTCCATTTTAAAAGTGTGGCTAAGATTTATTGGGGAAAATTTGAAAAGAATAATAAGATAGTTGCATGTATACTCACTTGTATGTGAGAAAGTGCTATTACCCATTAGTTTCTGCAGAAAACTGCCTATTTAAATAGGGGAGAGAGTGACCGAGAGGAGGAGAGGGTATCCCGAGTGACTGCAACTGGTCGTTGTAACCGTTGCCTGCTGCTGCCGTTGCCTGCTGCTATAAATGCTGCTTGCCATCACACATATGACCAAAGAAGAGGAGAAGTCGAGAAAAACCACTGGATCTCACTATCTACAATGGTAAGCTAGAAAAGTTGTATTTTTTTTATTTCTTTCATTCCCCATTTAAATCTATGGATTTTTCAATTTCTTTCATTACCCATTCTATGCATGTAAACAACTATTTGGAAATTAACCAAATTGCATGCGGGCATCTACATTTTCTGTCCTCTTCTTTTCAATCTGCTAAAGTCCCATGCTTGTCTTCCTCATCATAACAATATGTTTGACTAATTTCTAGATGGACCAGAGAGCTACATAGTATTTTAAGATGGAAAATGACACTTGATAAGGGAAAATTTACCAAGAACGGTGCTTATAAATGGTAATGGGAGATAAGAGCAAATAAATGCTAGAATCGAAATATTCATTGATAATCTTTTGTAACTTTGGTAACTATTTTTTCATTAAGGTATGTTCTTAATCGAAATCATTGGTATATGTGAGTTACACCCTATTTCTCCCCTAATTTCATGGGCTTTACTTTTACTTAGTTTTATACAGAAACAGATTATCTGTAATGTCAGATTTATTACAGACATTTCTCCATAACCTTCGTAAAAATATATATTAAATATTAATATGTCATATTAAATAAAAAAATTTATTTTATCAAATCGGGTGCAATTTTGTGAGATTCAAACCATGTAATATGTCTACTATAAATATTTGTATATATATGAAAAATCGTTTAACTTAACTTCATATATATTTGACTTAGGTGCAAATTCACCGTGGCTTACTGTAATATTTTTTATACTAAGGTTCAAAAGAATTTAAATTAGTTAATTCTTTGTATTTATATGTGTTTGATTAGTAATAAAACCTTTATATGAACAGTTTTGGTGTAGAATTTTTAAAGTGGAAGAAAATATTTGCGATATAATGTTAAAGTTTTGATGGTTATTGTAAGAAGATTAAATGTCAATAAGTGTACTACATCCAGACAGAAAGAATAAAGAAAAGAGACTTCATTATGGTTTTATGTTTCATTTCAAAAATATTGGTACAGCCCAAACCATTGTTGGTGTGAAACTCCTATTATTTTAAGCCTAATGAAGAAACTTGGAATTCGTACAAGGAGGAATTTGAAAATTTTCAAGAGATGGAGGGTCTAAGTTAACCCACATTGGCAGGAGGTATTAAGTTTCGTGCCCTTTAATTTAGATGGATGGGATTAGGGTAAGTAATTAAGCAAAGTAATTAATTTAATCACTTTTATTTATCTTGGAAAATGGACACAAAAGGATAAAAAGATGAGGTGAAACTAAAAGACAAATTAAGTATAGAGAGTGGGAGGTGGCATGCTCATTTAAGATCATTTTCCATGTCATTTTGATTTATTATATGATTAATAGTTTGATTAATTCATATCCTATGATATATAAGGTGGAATTGGCATGAAATTTTAAGGGAAAGCCTAAGTTGGCATGCCTTACATGATGAATGGTTTGGATCATGAAGACTATGAATGGAAAGAGGTGAAATAATTAGAGTTACATGATATTTTATGGACTAAGTTCATTTTGCTAATATCTTAGCAGACATTCATCATTTTGAGTTGAAATCTTTTAGAAATGGCTAAGTTAATGCTTTCTATTATATGAATGGATGAGATTTTATCAAACCTTGTTAGGAAGCCCTAAATAACATGTGTTAAGTGTGATTAAATATTAATGATGAAAATTAATTAAGGCCATTGACTTTTGATCATCAAAAGTGAATTGCCATAAATGCAATACAAAAGTAAAAGTTGACTTTGTGGGCCACTTTTGAGGTGGCAATGTGAGGTGAGATTTGAAGCTAAAAAGTCAACCAAAATAATAAATGAAAAACTAATGAGAGATAGCACCCTTGGACGTGTTTGGCTAAGGAATTGAGGTCATTTTTGATAAAAAAAAAAGTTCAAAATGCATGATAAATGTGGCTAAGAATGGGACACATGGATGACTTAAAATGTAGCAACAAAGGGGCAAGTGGATGGCTAGGATTTGGGTAGAAATTAAATACAAAATTTTATATAATTAATGTGTGAAATAGGTGGCATTCGTATGATGAATTCAGCAGCATATAAATAGGTAAGGAGGGCAGCACTTGAGATGTTTCCTAGAAGCAGGAGAGGAGAAAAACTTATGAAAAAAAGGGGGAGAAGAGAGGGCAACAAGGACATTCCCAAACAGCAGCTTATAAGGGAGAGAAAGGAGATTTTGAGCTAAGAAAAAGGAGGAAGAAGGTATGTCCAATAGGTATACATAATTCCTTTGTATTATTTATTTCATTTCATGCTCAAAGGGACATCCAAATGAGGCAATAAGTGAGAATTTTTTTTAATTTATCCTTAATTATTACATGATATATATGTTGGAAAGGGATGCAATTAAGGGTTAATGATAACAAGTGTAATTATAAAATAATGATATTACAAGTGTGTTGAGTTAAAGTGCAAGTAATGAAGTGAAACTTAGCAAAAATAGAGTTCTATGTGGCCGTTTTGGAAATGGATGATAATTTCAGAAATTTTAATAAAATTTATGTTGTTAAAGCTTATGAACAAGCACCTAACAAGACCACAAGAGTGGTTGTTTGATAATTTTTCATGTGGTGCAATTGAGGAAGCAAAACTTCATGAAAATATGCACTTACGTGGCTGTTTCGTTAATGGTAGAAAATTCTAGAAATTTGACAAAGAAATGACTTGATATAAGTCATAGATAATTGCCTTGAATGACTACAAAAGTTAGTATTCAAAGCAATTAATTACTATGTCAGTAAGTGTGTGAAAAAGAGAGTATTAGAAGGGTAAATATGAAGTTGAGAAACCTTACTTGAACTTAGCTTGCTATAGTTTGCAGTAAGTGTATTGAATAATTGAAAAGAGATTAAATTCCCTAGATGCGGGTATTGAGTCAAATGTGTTGGAATCAATGGAAAAATAAGAAAAGTTTATGTTTTGATGATTAAAAATTCAATTTGAATAAGATTTGGTTACTAACATGTTTTGTGAAATGTTTAAGGATATGAAAATGAAAAATATGAAGTTTGATAAGTCAAGTCGATTCCTAAGTCGACTCAGGCATCGACTTAGGTCAAGTTGATCCCCAAGTTGACTCCGGTTACGACTTCAAATGGAATTTTATGACCAGCGCTGAAATTTGATCCAAGGCAGGCGAAGTCGCAGAGCCAAGTCAAATTCATCTGTGACTTGAGTGAAGTCGCGGACCCAAGTCGACTCCAGTATCAACTTCAAATGCAATTCTATGGCCAGCGCTGAAACTGAAGAACAAGAGTTGCCGAAGCCGCACCCGAAGTCGACTTTGCATGCGACTTGGGTGAAGTCGCAGACCCGAGTCGACTCCAGTATCGACTTTAAAGAACCTAGAACGTCCAGTACTGAATTTGGAAATTCAAAAAGTGAAGTCGCATACTCAAGTCGACTTCGCATACGACTTGAGTGAAGTTGGAACCCAAGTCGACCCGAACATTCGACTTGGAATAGAAATGAAGATAAATCAAGTCCAAGACAAGCAGAATTACATGAACAAATCAAGGAATACTCATTTGGACATTTCTATGAAATCCAAGATTCAAGCATTCCAACTTCAAGACACGAAGTTAAAAGATTTCAAGAAAAGATGATCATATTGAGTTCAAAGTAAAAAAAATCAGTAGAAGAATAATTAATGTGAAGAATATCAAGCAACCAAGGTCGTTTCCAAAGATTTCAAGTTCATCAAGCAAGTACAGAAAGTGACGTCGCACCCGAAGTCGACTTCACCTGCGACTTGGGTCAAGTTCAGGACCAAGTTGACCTGAGGAGGAACTTGAGAAGCTTGCTAAAGACCGAAGTCGCACCCGAAGTCGACTCCAGTCTGCGACTTGAGTGAAGTCGCACCCGAAGTCGACTCCACCTACGACTTGAGTGAAGTCGCACCCGAAGTCGACTCCACCTGCGACTTGGTTCGTAACGGTCAGAAATATTCGAACGTTGGCGCATTTAATGCGCGCCACCTGCTTCCAAACATTCGAATACTCTCGTCATTTATATAAGGCATTCAAGACAGATGTTGTGGTAGCTGAAACTTCATTGATTGAGCACAACTCCCATTCCTAAGAGCATTAAGTGATCAAACCAACATGCAGAAGAAGAACTCTGCACTCAAACCGTCAAGAACTGCTTGCTGAATCGTTTAGCCTTCTTAACAAGTTCTTCTCCGCGCTAAATCTGCCTCCACACAACAGTAACATGTAGAAACTTTCTTTATTACTTTCCCTATTGTACTGAACTTGATTTAGTGTTGGTAACTAAGGTCAAATGAAAGTAAAGTAGTGTGTGATTAGAGTGATACTCATCACCTACTTGTGCTAAGTCTATTTTAAGCCCCCTAGAGCTGTGAATTTAGAAGAGAGTAGAGGCTCTACTATATTTGGTAAAATACATAGTGGAACCCAAGTCACAACGGTGTGATCTTGGAGGACTGGAGTATGGAAGGTAGTCCCGAACCACTATAATTTGTGTGTTCTGTTTGCTGCTCTTAAATTTCTGCTTTATTTGTTTCAAGGGGCTAGATCATAACGGGGGCTGTATTCAAGATTATCTAAAAGAATTTTATAAACCCAATTCACCCCTCCCCTCTTGGGTTAAGCCATAAACTCGGGACTAATAAGTGGTATCAGAGCAGGTCTTTGAGCTTTATTAAAGAGATCTTTTATATAATGGCAAACCAATCTACTTCCGTTCCCACATTTGTCGAAGGCCAATATTTTACTAAGCCACCATTGTTTGATGGGAATAATTTTGGCTATTGGAAGCTACGTATGAAAAAACTCATCATGGCCACAGATATGGACTCTTGGATTGCAATCCAAGACTGTGTGACTTTGCCAATTGATGAAAGAGCTTCCAAATGGACCGATGAGAAAGTAAAACTTATAAAGAGCAACGCTAAGGCCATGAATTCATTATTTTGTGCTCTTACTTCCTTTGAATATGATAGAGTATCCTCGTATTTGACCGCCAAAGAAATATGGGATACATTAACATCCATCTATAAAGGAACTTCTTAGATCTAAGGGACAAGAAGAAACATTTTGATTGGAGAATTGAAAAGTTTTAAAATGTTGGATACTGAGAACATTTCTGAAATGTTTGCTAGATTTTCAAAAATTACTAATGCTTTGAAAGGTCTTGGAAAAGCTATCTCAGAATCCGAACAGGTTATGAAGATTCTAAGAGCCCTACCGGAATCATGGACTCCAAAGATCACTGCAATAGAAGAAGCCAGGACCTAAACACATTGAAGCTAGAAGACCTCATTAGCTCATTAATGTCACATGAGCTAATTAAGAAAAGAAATAAAGATTACCACAAAGGAAAGAGAGCAATTGCATTAAAAGTCACTCAAAACTCGGATGAGTCTACCTCCTCATCTCACAACGATGATAAAGACATTGCTCTGCTAACTCGTAGATTTCGAAAGTTTGTAAGGAAAGAAAAGAACTTCAAAGGTTTCAAAGAAAGACCTCAAAAAGAGAAAAAGAAAGAGGTTACAAGATGCTATAGATGTGGCGGTATGGGACATATGCAAGCTCAATGTCCTACACCGGAAGAAAAATCGAAGGAGCGTCAAAAAAAAGGAAAGATATGAAAGTCGAAAATTTCAAAAGCCGAAGGAAAGAGGAATGTATGTGAATGAAGAAATTTCATCAACAAGTAGCTCCCCAAATGATGATCTTGAAGCAGCAAATTGCGCAAGAATATGCTGCATGACGCGAATTGAGCAAGAAGAAACCTTGTTATGTTTAAACAAAATAGAAGTTTTAGAAGAGCAAACCACCTCAACAAAATGTACAAGTAATGAAGAGATAACTTCCAAACTTGGTTATTCTCAATCTACTCATTCCTCTATATAAGAGTGTCTCAAATGTGTTGAATTAGAAGAATTACAACAAGCGTATGATTCATTATATGAGGAAATCAAAAAACTAGGAAACAAATTATCATTGAAGAAACAACAATGTAATTCCATTATTATTGTAAATGGAAAACTAACTGAAAGAACAACAAAACTGAAAGAAAAAAATGAATTGCTATTGAAACAAGTGGAGAAATTGAAAAAGGAGAATGAATCCTTAAATAAATCATTAACTAAGTTTTCTAATCCAGGAGAGAGTGTGAAAATATTTCTGAACATGACCTCTCTGTTGGTCCCGAGTTAATGACAAATACCCAAGAGGGGAGGGGTGAATTGGGTAATTAAAATTTTTCGCTTTAAACAGAAACTTTACCCCGGATTAATTCAATCCCTTTCAATGAAACAAAAGGAAAGCAATAAGATAATAAGAGCAGAAATATAAATCATTGGACAGGATTTTATAGTAATTCAGGCAACCTTCCCTACTCCACTCTTCCAAGCTCACACCTCTTGTGACTTAGGTTCCACTATGTATTCCACAAATACAACTAGAGTCTCTGCTCTCTTCTAGATTCCAGCTCTAGGAGGCATCAACAACACACAACACAAGTAGGTGACGAGTTCCACTCCAGTCATACACTACTTTGCTTACACTTGATCTTAGTTACCCAAACTAAATCAAGTTCAATACAACAAGAAAGAATAAAAGAAGATTTCTACACGTTACTGATGTGTAGAGGCGGATTTAGCGCGAAGAAGAACTTGTGAAGCAGTCTGAAAGATTCAGCGAGCAGCTCTTGACAGTTTTAATGAAGAGTTCTTCTTCAAGATGATGGCTAGATCACTTAAAGCTCTTAGGAATGAGAGTTATACTCAATCAATGAGTTTTCAGCTACCCCCTACGTTCATCTTGAATGCCTTATATAAATGGTGAGGGTTTTTGAACGTTTGGAAGTATGTGGCGCGCATTTAATGCGCCAACGTTCGAAAAATTTTCGATCGTTGAGACCCAAGTCGCAGGTGGAGTCGACTTCAGGTGCGACTTTGCCCAAGTCGCAAGATGGAGTCGACTTTGGTGTGACTTCGCCCTTCAGCGAATTCTTCAAGTTCCACTCTAGGTCGACTTGGTCCTAGACTTGACCCAAATCGCAGGACCCAAGTCGCAGGTGAGGTCGACTTCGGGTGCAACTTCACTTTCTGTGCTTGCTTGATGAACTTGAACTTCTTTGCTTACTTGAATTTCTTCATGTTACTTGTTCTTCCACTATTGTATATTACTTGAAACTCTTTATGATTATCTTATCTTGAAAAACATTTGACTCCATATCTTGAAATCTCATATTCTTGGATACTTGAGTCTTGGAGTGCATAAAGATGTCCAAATGTGTGTTCTTGATGAATTCATGCCACCTTGCTTGCTTTGGTCTTGATTGGATCTTCATTTGGTCCAAGTTGAATGATTGGGTCGACTTGGTCTTCAACTTTACTCAAGTCAAGCATCAAGTCGACTTGGTTTGCGACTTTGCTCTTCAAAACGTGTGCTGATCAGTTGAAGTCGATGCTGGAGTCGACTTGGTCTGCGACTTCGGTAGCTCTCGTCCCCAATTTCAACGCTAGACAGAAAATCACGTTTGAAGTCGATGCTGGAGTCGACTTGGGGATCGACTTGGCCTAAGTCGATGCCTGAGTCGACTTGAAAATCGACTTGACCTGTCATGCTTCATTTTCTTCATTTTTATATCCTTTAATCATCTCACAAACATGTTAATAAACAAAACTAACTCAAATTGATTTGGTAATCATCAAAACATAGACTTGGCTTATTTTGCCATTAATTTCAACACATGTTTCCAAAAATCTCTCCCTTTTTGATGATTGACAAAACCGATTTGAGTATATACCTTTCAATGTCTTTAAAACATACTATTTTGTCTTGTTTTGGTATCTTTAGAATAATCACTGGTCTTTTGCATACATATTCCATTTTCAACATTTCATAGCATTCATTCAAAAACAGAACCTAAGCAAAACAAATTTTTCATATGCAAACTTATATACAATCTACCCAACCCGAGACTCGAATCCTAATCTATTCTCCCCCTTTTTGTCAATTGATCAAAAATAGGGATGACGGGCTTCTTAGGGACATCCGGTGGTGGAGCAGGTTAATCCTCTGAGAATGGCGGGGGCTGCTCCCCCTGAACCTGTGCTCCCCCTTAGCTTGTTCTCCCCCTGAACATAGACTTTTCAAGTTCATTTCTCCTATCTTATTGTTCATAATTTAACTCGATCATTCCCATATCATTTCTGATTTTATAAAATGATTCTTTTGCTAGAGGTTTGGTGAATATATCTGTAATTTGATCTTCTGTTTTCACATATTCCAAACAGATATCATGATTTTTTACATGTTCTCTGATAAAATGATGTCTTAGGTCTATATGCTTTGTCCTAGAATGCAATATTGTATTTTTAGTCAAACATATTGCACTAGTATTATCACATCTAATAGGTATATCTTTAAAATCCATGCCATAATCCCTAAGTTGTTGTTTCATCCAAAGCAATTGGGCACAACAGCTCCCGGCGGCAATGTATTCGGCTTCCGCGGTGGATAGAGCAACACTAGTTTGTTTTCTTAAAAACCATGAAACCAACATGTTTTCAAGAAACTGACATGTTCCACTAGTGCTTTTTCTATCTACCTTGTAACCAGAAAAATCGCATCCAAGTAGCCGATTAGATCAAAATTAGAACCCTTTGGATACCACAGTCCAATGTTGGTAGTATCTACTAAATATTTGAAAATTCTTTTTACAGCTACCAAGTGTGATTCTTTTGGACATGATTGAAATCTAGAGCACATACAAACACTGAACAGTATATCGGGTCTAGAAGCAGTTAAATATAATAAAAAGCCTATCATGCTCCTATATAACTTCAAATCAACAAGTTTACATTTCTCATCTTTGTCAATTTTAATGGTTGAGCTCATAGGCGTGTTTGCCTTTCCATGCCGAACTTCTTTAACATTTTCTTGACATACTTGGACTGGTTTATGAAGATCCATTCACTTAGTTGCTTGATTTGTGGTCCAAGGAAGAAATTCAGCTCCCCCATCATACTCATCTCAAATTATCTCATTAGTAGCACCAAAAATAATATCATCTACATAAATTTGAATAATCAGAATATACTTTTCTTTATACTTAATGAACAACGTGGTGTCTACCTTTCCTTTTTGGAAGTCATGATCAATCAGAGATTTGCTTAATCTTTCATACCAAGCCCTTGGAGCTTGTTTTAATCCATATAGTGCTTTGGTTAATTTGTATACAAATTTAGATTGATCTTTCTCCTCAAATCTAGGTGGTTGTTCAACATACACCTCTTCATTTATATACCCATTCAAAAATGCACTTTTAACATCCATTTGAAACAACTTAAAGTTCATGTGAGATGCAAAAGCTAGTAAAATGCGAATAGCCTCTAATCTAGCAACCGGAGCATAGGATTCCTCAAAGTCTATTCCTTCTTCTCGTGAGTATTCTTTTGCCACAAGCCTAGCTTTGTTTCTCACCACAAGTCCACTTTCATTTAATTTGTTCCTAAAGACCCATTTTGTGCTAGTGATAGTACAGTCCTTTGTTCTTGGAACAAGATGTCAAACTTGGTTTCTTTCAAATTGATTTAACTCCTCTTACATTGCTATGATCCAGTTTTCATCATCAAGAGCTTGATCAATAGTGGTTGGTTCAATTTTTGATACAAAAGTATATTGTCCACAAATATTTTGTTTTGACCTTCTAGTCTTTACACCTTCATAAATATTGCCTATAACTTGTTCAATTGGAAGTGCATTTTTGAATTTTAAATCAGTTGGAGGTTTATAGGAATCATTATCTTAACTTACCCTTTCCTCCGTGGAATTTTCTGGCTTGAGTTCAGTTTCTCCTTGTTGCTCTTGTTGTTTTGCTTTTGAATTTTTCGATGTATCATCTGCATCACTTAATTCATCCTCCTTTCTCGGAGTTCGGTTAAATTCATCAAAAACAACATGTATCGACTCTTCTACAACTTGGTTCCTTTTATTGAAGACTCTATATACTTTGCTATTTGATGAGTAACCAAGGAATATTGCCTCATCACTCTTGGCATCCAGTTTTCCTAAGTTGGTTTCACCATTGTTCAAAACATAACATGTGCAACCAAAAGCATGAAAATATGAAATATTTGGTTTTCTACATTTCTATAGCTCATATGAGGTCTTTTTCAAGATTGCTCTAATGGTAACTCGGTTTAACACATGACAAGTTGTACTTACAGCTTCACCCCAAAATTTCTTGGATGATTTACTCTCATTTAGCATAGGTCTAGTCATCTCTTGTATGGTTCTATTTTTTCTTTCAACCACTCCATTTTGTTGTGGAGTTCTTGGTGCAAAAAATGTGTGGTGAATTCCTTTTTCATTACATAATTCTATAAATCGTTTATTTTCAAATTCACCACCATGATCACTTCTAATGGTCACAATAGTACTTTATTTTTCATTTTGCACCAAGTTTACAAAAGTTACAAACATAGAAAAGACTTCATCTTTACTGGCTAAGAGAATTACCCATGTGAATCTTGAAAAATCATTAACTATTACGAATACATACTTCTTTCCACCAATGGTTAAAATATCGGATGACCCATATAGATCCATTTGTAGCAATTCAAGTGGCCTAGTGGTGGAAATATCTTTTTTGGTAGAGAAAGGCATTTTAAGTTGTTTTGACAGTTGACATGCCTTACAAATTTTATCTTTGTCATATTTCAATTTTGGTAGTCCATCTACCAAGTTCTTTTTCCATAAGGTCTTAATGTTTGACATGTTTATATGCCCAAGCCTCTTATGCCAAACCCATGGATCATTGTCAATGGCCATTAGACATTGACCATCTAGTTCGTCAAGTGAAGGCAAATATATATTTTCATGTCTTTTCCCACTAAACATGATATGTTCTCCATCAAACACATTGCATATAGATGATTCAAACACAACCTTGTACCCTTTTTCACATAACTGGCTAATACTCATTAGATTGTGCTTGAGTCCTTCAACAAATAATACATCCTCCATACATGCATTTGAAATACTGTAAATGTTTCCTTTATCTTTGATTTTACCTTTCTCATTGTTTCCAAAGGCAACAGTTCCATCGTTGCGAGACTTGAGTTTATGAAATAAACTTCTTTCTCCAGTCATATGCCTTGAGCAACCACTATCCATGAACCAAACGTTGTTCACCTTTGCCTTAAAACATACCTGAAAAATGAGCAAATAAAGCTTATCTCTTTGGTACCCATTTTATGGATCCATTTGGGTTAATAAACTGGTTTAATCTCTGTTGTTCTACCTTGAAAGCCCAAATCTTGTGTTTCTTGGAACCCAAACATTTTTACACCATGGTCATACAGTTTCTTAAAGTTGCATTTATAAATTTCGTGACCCATCTTGTTGCAAAAATTATAGGCCATCGGTAATCTAGGAGTAGGCTTCCAAGTATGTTGTTATTCAAAAATTGGCCTTCTAGTCCAAACAACTTGTTTCCCTTTTGGTTTGTAAATAGGTGCTGCTTTAGCTTGATTTTTCCCAAGTTTTGGCATAGTTGATTTGCTACTTTCTCCCAGCTTAAATGTGGAGTATCCAAGACCTCTTCTATTATTTTGAGAGGTCATGTTCAGAAATATTTTCACACTTTCTCCTGGATTAGAGAACTTAGTTAATGATTCATTTAAGGATTCATTCTCCTTTTTCAAATTTTCCACTTCTTTCAATAGCAGTTCATTTTCTTCTTTCAGTTTTGTTGTTCTTTCTGCTAGTTTTCCATTTACAATAATAATGGAATTATATGGTTGTCTCTTTAATGATAATTTTTTTCCTAATTTTTTGATTTTCTCATATAATGAATCATATGCATGTTGTAATTCCTCTAATTCAGCACATTTGAGACACTCCGGTATAGAAGAATGAGTAGATTGAGAATAACAAAGTTTGGAAGTTACCTATTCATTACTTGTATATTTTGTTGAGGTGGTTTGCTCTTCCAAAACTTCTGTTGTGTTTAAACACAACAAAGTTTCTTCTTGCTCAATCCGCGCCATGCAGCATATTCTTGCGCAATTTGCTGCTTCAAAATCATCAGTTGAGGAGCTACTTGTTGAAGAAGTTTCCTCATTCGCGTACATTCCTCTTCCCTTAGGCTTTTGGAATTTTCGGCTTTCATATCTTTCCTTCTTTTCTTGATGATCATTTGATCTTTCTTCCGGTATAAAACATTGAGCATGCATATGTCCCATGCCACCGCATCTATAACACTTTGTAACCTCCCTCTTTTTCTCTTTTCAAGGTCTCTCTTTGAAATCTTTGAAGTTCTTTTCTTTCCTTACAAACTTTCAAAATCTGCGAGTTAGTAGAGCAATGTCTTCATCATCGTTGTGAGATGAGGAGGTGGACTCATCCGAGTTATGAGTGACTTTTAATGCAATTGCTCTCTTTCCTTTGTGGTGATCTTCATTTCTTTTCTTGATTAGCTCATGTGACATTAATCAGCTAATAAGGTCTTCTAGCTTTAATGTGTTTAGGTCCTTGGCTTCTTCTATTGCAGTAATCTTCGGAGTCCATGATTCCGGTAGGGCTCTTAGAATCTTCATGACCTGCTCAGATTCAAAAATTGCTTTCCTTAGACCTTTCAAGGCGTTAGTAATCTTAGAAAATCTAGCAAATATTTTAGAAATATTTTCTATTTCTAATATTTTAAAAATTTCCAATTCTCCAATCAATATATTTCTCCTTGTCCCTTGGACTTTTGAAGTTCCCTCATATATGGATGTCAATGTATACCATATTTCTTTGGCGGTCAAACAAGAGGATAATCTATCATATTCAGAAGCAGTAAGAGCATAAAATAATGAATTCATGGCCTTAGCGTTGCTCTTAACAATTTTCACTTCCTCAATAGTCCATTTGGAAGCTCTTTCATCAATTGGCAAAGTCACACCGTCTTGGATCGCAATCCAAGAGTTCATATCTGTAGCCATGATGAGTTGTTTCATACGTAGCTTTCGATAGCCAAAATTGTTCCCATCAAACAATGGTGGCCTAGTAAAAGATTGGCCTTTGACAAATGCGGGAACGGAAGTAAATTGAGATGCCATATCAAAAGATCTCTTTGGTAAAACTCAAAGGCCTGCTCTGATACCACTTGTTGGTCCTGAGTTAATGGCAAATACCCAAGAGGGGAGGGGTGAATTGGGTAATTAAAATTTTTCGCTTTAAACAGAAACTTTACCCCGGATTAATTCAATCCCTTTCAATGAAATAAAAGGAAAGCAATAAGATAATAAGAGCAGAAATATAAATCAATGGATAGGGTTTTATAATGGTTCGGGCAACCTTCCCTACTCCACTCTTCCAAGCTCACACCTCTTGTGACTTAGGTTCCACTATGTATTTCATAAATACAACTAGAGCCTCTGCTCTCTTCTAGATTCCAGCTCTAGGAGGCATTAACAACACACATCACAAGTAGGTGACGAGTTCCACTCCAGTCACACACTACTTTGCTTACACTTGATCTTAGTTACCCAAACTAAATCAAGTTCAATACAATAAGAAAGAATAAAAGAAGATTTCTACACATTACTGATGTGTAGAGGCAGATTTAGCGCGAAGAAAAACTTGTGAAGCAGTCTGAAAGATTAAGCGAGCAGCTCTTGACAGTTTTAATGCAGAGTTCTTCTTCTAGATGTTGGCTAGATCGCTTAAAGCTCTTAGGAATGGGAGTTATGCTCAATCAATGAGTTTTCAGCTACCCCCTACGTTCATCTTGAATGCCTTATATAAATGATGAGGGTTTTCGAATGTTTGGAAGTATGTGGCGCGCATTTAATGCACCAACATTCGAAAAAAATTTGACCGTTGCGACCCAAGTCGCAGGTGGAGTCGACTTCAGGTGCGACTTCGCCCAAGTCGCAAGCTGGAGTTGACTTCGGTGCGACTTCGCCCTTCAGAGAATTTTTCAAGTTCCATTCTAGGTCGACTTAGTCCTGGACTTGACCCAAGTCGTAGGTGAAGTTGACTTCGGGCGCGAGTTCACTTTCTGTGCTTGCTTGATGAACTTGAACTTCTTTGCTTGCTTGAATTTCTTCATGTTACTTGTTCTTCCACTATTGTATATTACTTGAAACTCTTTATGATTATCTTATCTTGAAAAACATTTGTCTCCATTTCTTGAAATCTCATATTCTTGGATACTTGAGTCTTGGAGTGCATAAAGATGTCCAAATGTGTGTTCTTGATGAATTCATGCCACCTTGCTTGCTTTAGTCTTGATTTGATCTTCATTTGGTCCAAGTTGAATGATTGGGTCGACTTGGTCTTCAACTTTACTCAAGTCGAGCATTAAGTCGACTTGGTTTGCGACTTTGCTCTTCAAAACATGTGCTGATCAATTAAAGTCGATGCTGGAGTCGACTTGGTCTGCGACTTCACCCAAGTCGCATGTGGAGTCGACTTGGTCTGCGACTTCGGCAGCTCTCGTCCCCAATTTCAACGCTGGACAGAAAATCACATTCGAAGTCGATGCTGGAGTCGACTTGGCCTAAGTCGATGCCTGAGTCGACTTGAAAATCGACTTAACTTGTCATGCTTCATTTTCTTCATTTTTATATCCTTTAATCATCTCACAAATATGTTAGTAACCAAAACTTACTCAAATTGATTTGTTAATTATCAGAACATAGACTTGGCTTATTTTGCCATTGATTTCAACACATATTTCCAACACTCTCAAAACAATAGAAGACGTCTTGGATACTCCACATTTGAGCAAGGAGAAAGCAGCAAGTCAAATGTGCCAAAACTTGGGAAAAATCAAGCTAAAGCTGCACCTATTTACAAACCAAAAGGGAAATAAGTTGTTTGGACTTGAAGGCCAACCTTCGAACTATAACATACTTGGAGATCTACTCCTAGATTACCAATGGCTTATAACTTTTGCAATAAGATGGGTCACAAAACTTATCAATGCAACTTTAAGAAACTGTATGACCATGGTGCAAAATTAGTTTGGGTTCCAAGAAACACCAGATTTGGACTTTCAAGGATAGAACAACAAAGATTAAACCAGTTTACTAACCCAAATGGACCCATAAAATGGGTACCAAAGAGATAAGCTCTATTTGCTCATTTTTCAGGTATGTTTCAAGGCAAAGGCAAACAACATTTGGTTCATGGATAGTGGTTGATCAAGGCATATGACTGGAGAAAGAAGTTTGTTTCATAAACTCAAGCCTTGCAACGATGGAACTGTTGCTTTTGAAAATAACGAGAAAGGTAAAATTAAAGGTAAATGAAACATTTATAGTATTTCAAATGCATGTATGGAGGATGTATTATTTGTTGAAGGACTCAAGCACAACTAATGAGTATTAGCCAATTATGTGACAAAGGGTACAAGGTTGTGTTTGAATCATCTATATGCAATGTATTTGATGGAGAACATATCATGTTCAGTGGAAAAAAATATGAAAATATATTTTTGGTTTCACTTGACGAGCTAGATGGTCAATGTCTAATGGCCATTGACAATAATCCATGGGTTTGGCATAAGAGGCTTAGGCATATAAACATGTCAAACATTAAGACCTTATGGAAAAAGAGTTTAGTAAAAGGATTGCCGAAATTGAAATATAACAAAGACAAAATTTGTAAGGCATGTCAAATGTCAAAACAACCTAAAATGCCTTTTTCCTCCAAAAAGGAGATTTCCACTATTAGGCCACTTGAATTGCTACACATGGATCTATATGGGTCATCCGATATTTTAACCATTGGTGGAAAGAAGTATATATTTGTAATAGTTGATGATTTTTCAAGATTCACATGGGTAATTCTCTTAGCTAGTAAAGATGAAGCTTTCTCTATGTTTGCAACTTTTGTAAACTTGGTGCAAAATGAAAAATAAAGTACTATTATGACCATTAGAAGTGATCATGGTGGTGAGTTTGAAAATAAACAATTCATAGAATTATGTAATGAAAAAGAAATTCACCACACATTTTCTGCACCAAGAACTTCACAACAAAATGGAGTAGTTGAAAGTAAAAATAGGACTGTACAAGATATGGCTAGAACTATGCTAAATGAGAGTAAATTATCCAAAATTTTTTGGGGCGAAGCTATAAGTACAGCATGCCATGTCCTGAATCATGTAACCATTAGAGCTATCTTGAAAAAGATCTCCTATGAGCTATGGAAAGGTAGAAAACTAAATATTTCATATTTTCATGTTTTTGGTTACACATGTTATGTTTTGAATAATGGTAAAACCAACTTGGGAAAACTGGATGCCAAGAGTGATGAGACAACATTCCTTGGTTACTCATCAAAGAGCAAAGCATATAGAGTCTTCAATAAAAAGAACCAAGTTGTAGAGGAGTCAATACATATTGTTTTTGATGAATTTAATCCATGCTCCAAAAGAGAAGATGATTTAAGTGATGCAGATGATGTCACAAGTAATCTTGAAAAACTGCATGTGGAAAAGCAAGAAGAATTCATGGATAAAAAGGTAAGTGAAGGTAATGTTTTCTACAAACCACCAACTGACTTGAAATTCAAAAATGACCATCCAATTGAGCAAGTTATTGGAAACATATATGAAGGAGTAAAGACGACCCTGAAGACACAACATATGTGGCTTATTTGCCTTTGTGTCTAAACTTAAACCAAACTCCATTGACCAAGCTCTTGGTGATGAAAACTGGATCATGGCAATGCAAGAGGAGCTAAATTAATTTGAAAGAAACCAAGTTTGGCATCTTGTTCCAAGACCAAAAGACTGTACTGTCATTGGCACAAAATGGGTCTTTAGGAACAAATTAGATGAAAGTGGACTTGTGGTAAGAAACAAAGCTAGGCTTGTGGCAAAAGGATACTCACAAAAAGAAGGAATAAATTTTGAGGAATCCTATGCTCTGGTTGCTAAATTAGAGGTTATTCGCATTTTGCTAGCCTTTGCATCTCACATGAACTTTAAATTGTTTCAAAGGGATGTAAAAAGTGCATTTTTGAATGGATATATAAATGAAGAGGTGTATGCTGAACAACCATCTGGATTTGAGGAGAAAGATCAATCTAAATTTGTATACAAATTAACCAAAGCACTATATGGATTAAAACAAGCTCCAAGGGCTTGGTATGAAAGATTAAGCAAATTTCTGATTGATCATGACTTCCAAAAAGGAAAGGTAGACACCACTCTGTTTATCAAGTATAAAGAAAAATATATTTTAATTATTCAAATTTATATAGATGATATTATTTTTGGTGCCACTGATGAGATCCTTTGTTAAGAATTTTCCGAGCTTATGCAAAAGGAATTTGAAATGAGTATGATGGGGGAATTGAATTTCTTCCTTGGACTACAAATTAAGCAACTAAGTGAAGGGATCTTCATAAACCAGTCCAAGTACGTCAAAGAAATGTTAAAGAAGTTCGGTATGGAGAATAACAAAGGGACAAGCACACCTATGAGATCAACCATTAAAATTGACAAAGATGAGAAAGGTAAATCTGTTGATTTAAAGTTATATAGGAGCATGATAGGTTCTTTATTATATTTAACTACCTCTAGACCCGATATATTGTTCAGTGTTTGTATGTGTTCTAGATTTCAATCATGTCCAAAAGAATCACATTTGGTAGCTGTAAAAAGAATTTTCAGATATTTAGTAGACACTACCAACATAGGATTTTGGTATCCAAAGGGTTCTAATTTTGATCTAATCGGCTACTCGAATGCGGATTTTGCCAGTTACAAGGTAGATAGAAAAAACACTAGTGGAACATGTCAGTTTCTTGGGAACATATTGGTTTCATGGTTTTCAAGAAAACAAATTAGTGTTGCTCTATCCACCGCGGAAGTCGAATACATTACCGTCGGAAGCTGTTGTGCCCAATTGCTTTGGATGAAACAACAACTTAGGGATTATGACATGGAATTCAAAGATATACCTATTAGATGTGATAATACAAGTGCAATATGTTTGACCAAAAATCCGGTACTGCATTCTAGGACCAAGCATATAAACTTAATACACCATTTTATTCGTGAACATGTTGAAAATCATGCTATTTGTTTGGAATATGTGAAAACTGAAGATCAAATTGCAGATATTTTTACCAAACCTTTAGCAAAAGAATCATTTTATAAAATTAGAAATAATATGGGTATGATTGAGTTTGATTAGGAAAACAATAAGATAGGGGGAGTGATCTTAGAAAATCCAAGTCGAAAGGCCAAGTTGACTCCGGTCATCCCAAGTCGATTTTGGTGAAGTCGACTCCAGGTAGTCGAAGTCGACTTCGGATTGGAGCTAAGTCGACTCCGTAGGGGCGAAGTCGACTTCGGTTAGGGCAAGTCGACTTCAAGGCGCGACGGTCCGTCTTCCCACGCATTCTTTCTTCTTCTTCCTTTCTTCTCTTTCCTTCTTCTTCCTTCCTCTCCCACGCCGTCTCAGTTCTCTGACTCTTTCTCTCTCTCTGATTTTCTCTTTCTCTCTCTCATTCTCTTTCCCGCTCAGATTTCTCTCTCAGATTCTCACTCACTCCGTCTCATTTCTCTCATCTCACTCGTCTCTCCCTCTCACTGCTCTCATCTCTCACCCGGTTTCTCTCTCTCTCGTCACATATCTCTGCTATCTTTTTCTCCCGCTCTCTTCCTGTCATCTCTCAGTCTTTCTCATAGACCTCTCTCTGTCTCTCCGATCTCTTTGATCTTTCTCTCTCACCTCTCCATGTCTCTCTCTCAAGATTCTCCTCATTCTCTCAACTTCCCATTTGCAAAACCCATTTCAAAAATCCAAATGGCACCCAAATCGGCTACCAGACTACCCGAATTAGCCGTCTCTAAACCATCTCTAAGACCGGTACCCAGACAATCCGGATCTCAAACCGAGGAGGCGATCCCTATGAGACAAAGGACTCCATCCAAGCGAGCCCGGGAAGAACCATCTACATCTACCGGCCGTCGAGTTCGATTCCAAGCAGGAACTCCAACCACTTCAGCTCTAAGAGAAGAGGAATTGCAGACCTCCGATAGTTTAGAAACAGGGGCTAGAAGAAAGGGTACCCCAACTCCAAAGGCCCAGGTTCTAAAAATGCAACAACCTACTTCAGAACCGAGCAACAACACAGTAGATTCTACAAACACTTCTACGAGCGTAAGATTTTTGTTCCAAAGATCATAGATGTCAAATTTTTGAGTGATTATGAATTCGGAATTGAGAAATTACTGGATTTTCGAGGATGAACAAGATTGTTAAAAGCTGATGATAGGGTGTATCCTGATTTGACACGTCTGTTTTACTATATGTGGGATCAACAATATTTCAGTACATATGTAAAAGGTGTCGAGATTTATTTGGGTACAGTGGGGGTCCCAAGCCAAGATCATGCCCTTATGCAAATCGGCAGAATCTTAGGGGTTCCATGTGAGGATGAACACATACCCGACAACCTATCATTGACCCAGATGTACAATCAGCTCACAAGGAGCAATAAGTACCACCCAGAGATCAAGTTCCTTCACTATATAGATTTATCTCCGAGGTTGCGAGTACTCAGACTACTGATTGCCCACTGTATATACCCTAAGGGAGGAGGTAGAAATCAAGTAAACCCACAGGAGACCGAAATCCTATGAAAAGTAGAAACCGGGTCAAGGTTAGCCTTCCCAGACTTTTTCTTGAAGCCCTAGCCTCCAAAAAGGACAACCCACGAGGGGTCTTCCATATGGGACATGGATCATCAAGATCTTTGAGTTTTATAATGTGGACATCAATGGTGAGCTATTCGAGGTGCTAAAGCCCACTAAGGCCATAAACAAGGCATTATTACAAAGAATGAAAATCAATGTGGAACAATTTAGAGAGGAAAGGATCAGAGACAGGGTGGGACAATCGGCTCAAGAAGAAGCCGGAGGAGCACAAGCTGAGGGGGAGCAGCCCCCGCCATCATCGCAGCCACAGGCAACTCCTTCTCCTCCACATGATGCCCCTGATGAGCCTGGATCGCCTCATTCCCATGGATCCTGTTCACCACGAGGCTCAGAGATACCTGATTTGGCTCCAAGACCGCCTTCTTGGGACACTTCGGTGAATGCTATACGGGAACATTTGGGGCAGCTAGAGGATAGGCTGACCTCACAGATTGTCGGGTTCTCAATGCAGTCATAGATATGCATCCCAGGCAGGATCGTATGGACCAGGAGCTCCGAAGGATCCGGTACCGACTTGCATCATGAAGCAGCAGATTTCGACGTATACCCGACCTAGATCCACTTGTGAGCGAGTCAGTGTGACGAGCGCCTACACCTTAGCCAGTATCGTCATTTTATTCATCGGCTCATATGTGGCCTACTCCACCCATCTGTCAGGCTCCATATCCAATAGCAGCATTTTTATTTGCCAAATCTCAGATTTTTTATCCCTATTTTTGATCTATTGACAAAAAGGGGGAGAATATTTGAGTTTCTATGTTTTAGGAGTCGAGTCATGGGTTGGGTAGCTTGTATATATAGGTTTTCATTTTGTATGAAATGTTTTGATTATATATGAAAAAGGTTTGTTTATGTTCTGTTTGTTTGAATAGAAATGGTTTAATGAATGTTTTAACTTGTGATCTATATGATATATGCAATTGTTGAAAATGAAATATATATGTTTATTTCGTTAAGTTTGAAATGCAATGCAAAAGACCTAAGATTATCCTAAAAATACCAAAACAAGACAAAATGATATGTTTTAAAGACATTGAGAGGTATAAACTCAAATTAGTTTTGTCAATCATCAAAAAGGGGGAGATTGTTGGAATCAATGACAAAATAAGCAAAGTTTATGTTTTGATGATTAACAATTCAATTTGAGTAAGATTTGGTTACTAACATGCTTTGTGAAACGTTTAAGGATATAAAAATGAAAAATATGAAGTCTGATAAGTCAAGTCGATTCCCAAGTCGACTCAGGCATCGACTTAGGTCAAGTCGAACCCCAAGTCGACCCCGGTTACGACTTCAAATGGGATTTTATGACCAGCGCTGAAATTTGATCCAAGGCAGGCAAAGTCTCATAGCCAAGTTGACTTCATCTGCGACTTGGGTGAAGTCGCGGACCCAAGTCGACTCCAACATCGACTTCAAATGAAATTTTATGGCCAGCGCTGAAACTGAAAAACAAGAGTTGCCGAAGTCGACTTCTCATGCGACTTGGGTGAAGTCACAGACCCAAGTCGACTCTAGTATCGACTTCAAAGAACCCAGAATGTCCAATACTGAATTTGGAAATTCAAAAAGTGAAGTCGCATACCCAAGTCGACTTCACATACGTCGTGAGTGAAGTTGGAACCCAAGTCGACCCGAACATTCGACTTGGAATAGAAATGAAGATAAATCAAGTCCAAGACAAGCAGAATTACATGAACAAATCAAGGAATACTCATTTGGACATTTCTATGAAATCCAAGATTCAAGCATTCCAACTTCAAGACATGAAGTTAAAAGATTTCAAGAAAGATGATCATACTAAGTTCCAAGTAAAAGAAATCAGTGGAAGAATAATTAATGTGAAGAATATCAAGCAACCAAGGTCGTTTCCAAAAATTTCAAGTTCATCAAGCAAGTACAGAAAGTGAAGTTGCACCCGAAGTCGACTTCACTTGCGACTTGGGTCAAGTTCAGGACCAAGCCGACTTGAGGAGGAACTTTAGAAGCTTTATGAAGATCGAAGTCACACCCGAAGTTGACTCTAGTCTGCGACTTGGGTGAAGTCGTACCCGAAGTCGACTCCACCTACAACTTGGTTCGTAATGGTCAGAAATATTCGAACGTTGGAGCATTTAATGCATGCCACCCACTTCCAAACGTTCGAATACTCTCGTCATTTATATAAGGCATTCAAGATAGACGTTGTGGGAGCTGAAACTTCATTGATTGAGCATAACTCCCATTCCTAAGAGCATTAAGTGATCAAGCCAACATCCAGAAGAAGAACTCTGCACTCAAACCGTCAAGAACTGCTTGCTGAATTGTTTATCCTTCTTAACAAGTTCTTCTCCGTGCTAAATCTACCTCTACACAATAGTAGTGTGTAGAAATTTTCTTTATTACTTTTTCTATTATACTGAACTTGATTTAGTGTTGGTAACTAAGGTCAAGTGAAAGCAAAGTAGCGTGTGATTGGAGTGATACTCATCACCTACTTGTGCTAAGTGTGTTTTAAGCCCCCTAGAACTGTGAATCTAGAAGAGAGTAGAGACTCTATTGTATTTGGTAAAATACATAGTGGAACCCAAGTCACAACGGTGTGATCTTGGAGGAGTGGAGTAGGGAAGGTTATCCCGAACCACTATAATTTGTGTGTTCTGTTTGCTGCTCTTAAATTTTTGCTTTATTTGCTTCAAGGGGCTAGATCATAACAGGGGCTGTATTCAAGATTATCTAAAAGAATTTTATAAACCCAATTCACCCCTCCCCTCTTCGGTTAAGCCATAAACTCGGGACCAACAAAATGAATGACTCACTGTTGAAAAATGTGCATATATGTGCCATGTAATATGATGGTTTTCATCTCAAAGAAAGAAATAATTAATGCAAACATGCTATGAGTTATATATAGGTCAAGCTCATGTAAGGGTTGGGAACAAATGATATATGAACATGAATTCAATAAAAGACAAGGCATGCAAGTATACGATGATATGCAAGCATATAAGATGATCATTTTCACTTGTCTAGATAAAGACAAGGAAAAGATCCAAGAGACGAGTTAAACTTCCCACAGGTAAGCAAGCAAACTTTTGAAAATATTGATTTCATCTCAAGTGTTGAAATGTTTGAAAGGTCTTTATATTGATGATTCTAAGATTTGCTTGTAAGCAAGCAATACTTTTGAAAATGATATTTTATTCTTAATTGTTGAGATGAATTATGAATTACTTTATTGAAATGATATGTGGAGGCAAGCTCTTTAAAATTCTATTTCAAAAGGATTCTTATGATAAGGAAGTTTGATTCCTTTATAAAATAATTTTGTAAGTAAGCACATCTTTTGAAAATACAATTTTATTTTTAACATCGAAATGCTTTTGAATTGCTTCATTGGAAGCAAGTTTCCAAAAATCTATTTCAAAAGGAAGTTTGATTTCTGAAAAGAAAGTTTGATTCTTCATAAAATGATATTTGAAAGCAGACAAAGTTTTGAAATGATTTTATTGAGAGATATTGAAAATGATGCTTTTGAGATGTTTTAAAATTTCCTTGAATATTGAAATGTTTTGATCTCTTTATAGTGATGTTTTAAAAGGGTTTAAGGGTGACTAACCCAATAAGTTGATTGTATTAAATGATTTGATTTCTGTTTGTTAATGGTGTTCAAAGAATATGAACGCTTTTTTTATGAGAATGACAGGAATGTCATACAAATGAAAATATAATGCTGGAGTGGATAAATGGAAAAGATGCGTTTGTATATCCTTTGCGAAGCCCAAAAATAGGAATAAAAATATTTTGTAAAAAAGCTTTTGAAAATGTTACTTTCTTTTCAAATATTGAAGGGTTTCTTAATTTCTTTATCATATTATTTTTAAAACTTATTTACAAGTAAAACTTTTGAAACTATTGATTTTTCTTAAAAATCAACATGTTTTGAAATTTCTTGAATTTGGAAGTGTTTTGAAAACTGCTTTATATTGATGATTTTAGAACCATTTAAGGGTGGTCATCTCAATATTGTGATTTGAATACTGTTTTACAGACTGTGTTCAAAATGAGTATGCAAGCTCTTCTCTGTATGAGAATGACCAAAATGTCAAGTGAACAAGGTATATAATGTCGGGGTGAATGAAAGTCATGCACGGAAAGTTAGGAGGCTAGTTAAGGTAAGAACAGTCATGTTTTCAAGGGTAGTTGTGCCCTTGAAATTCCAAAGTCGGTGTGGCTGGCATCTTTTAGTATAATGGTTATATTTCCATGGGTAGTTGATCACTTGGGATGTGTCATCTACCATATGACATGGATTTTACTGGGCTAGTGTACCATCACATGAAGAATTATGACATGAATGGAAATATTGCGTTTGCATATTCATTGTTTATAAAATGACCTTGGCACAGAGTTGTCAAGATTTCAGTTTTGAAAAGGACACAGACAGATGTCTGTGAGATTTCAAGTTAAAAAGGGGCACAGAGTTGCCAAACTTTCAGTTTTGAAAAAGGACATAGACAAATGTTTATGAGATTTCAAGTTAAAAAGGGCACAAAGTTGCCAAGCTTTCAGTTTTGAAAAAGGACACAAGTAGATGTCTGTAAGATTTCAAGTTAAAAAGGTATAGAGTTGCCAAGCTTGTACTTTAAAAAAAAGACACAGACAGATGTCTGTGAGATTTCAAATTAAAAACGGCACGGACTGAGGTCTGTGATTATTTTTATGAAATCATGTTAGCATGTGAATATGAATGAGGAATGTGAACAAAGATCAAGTACTAGGTCTGTTGTAGAGGCGGTTGCAGTTGTAGACTGGGCCCCCCCTCTACATGTGGTCAAGTCGCTAATGAAAGGCAGGAGGCCGGCGACGCCCTCCCTGAAATGGGAGAAGGTTTAAGGATAGTCACAGAGCTCGCATGCTATCACATGAAAGGTTTCTTTCTTATGGAAAGATGATCACTTCGTAAGTGTCACCTACTAGATAGATAGAAGCGTGTTTGCATATGCTTTGTTTTAAAAAGACCCAAAATGGGGTCATGAAAATATTTTAGGACATGAGAATGTCCACATGAAAAAGAGTTTATATCAAAATATTTTAGGACATGAGAATGTCCCATGAAAAAAGTTTATATAAAAAGTTTTACGTGCATATGCTTCGCCTTTGAAAAGCCCGGAATTTGGGTCATGAAATGTTTACAGAAAAAGGTTTTGAAAAGGTTTAAAATAAAAATGCTTGCATATTGAGTTTATCACTCACGTTTTGTTTTTCCCAACCCTAGGCAGGTACAAGGAACAAGCGGAGGAGCAAGGCTAAATATTATTTACGTGCATGTTGTGGATGAATGAATGTATGTGTTGATAATGAAGTCTCAGGTTGTGAATATCTCTAATGTGATGTGAACAGATAAGTATTTATGTTGAGAATTCCATTTGAATTCAACTCATGAATATATGATTATTTATAGCATTAAGGTATGGTTGCCTATGTATCAATTATATAATATACAAATGTTAAGGTTAGACGATGAAAGTTTATGACATAAATAATTAAGTTGTTTGAGTTATGAATATTCATGAATGGTTTGTATTGATATGGTATGACTGAGACAGGAGAAAGGTTAATTGAAAGTGCTTGAATGCTGAGAACAGATGAATACTTTATACTAATATGGAATTATCAGGTTACGAATGAATTGATGGGTTGCGAAATGATAGGTATAGCTAATTTCACGGAAATATTTCTTGAAAAAGGATGAAGGAAATGGAATGAAAAAAAAAGAAAAAAATTATTCTGCTAATTGAAATGTAAACAAAAAATCCTGTCGCGTGAACAGGGCAACAATCTTGGGTCACATTTACGAATCGAAAACGATCTTGGAGTAAGGCTCTGATGCTTCGGGTTGGGGGCACCATAGTTGGTTTCAAAGGGAAGCCGTCCAAAGTTAGATAGGCCTAAAACAAAATGAGTCAACTTGGTCGAAGCTTTTTTGTTCATTCTGGAAAAGATGAATGAATTAAAACATTACAAATTAGACCTCAATCAATAAGGATGACACTAAAGTTCAACCATCTTATTTCAAATATTTAAACTTCATTTTCATCGAAATAAATATCCTATTGTGAGAGAGTCATATCACCTTCCCAAGGAGAATATTTTGATGATTAGAAGGGCAACTGTAATAGTGAGACAATAGGGCATAATATAAGGTTATCCAAACCTTATTGAATATTGACCATTTCGATACACGTTATTATTGACAACACATGATTAACGTCCCAAAATCATAAGTCTAAACACTTAAGTCAATGGATCACCCCATTGTGTTCATTTTTTATTATTATTCTTATATTAGTAATTTACCAAATATATAGTGCATTTTGTTAATTTTAGAAAAGTAAAAGCTGCTTTGGCATTTTAAAAACCCATATTATTATGCAATTTTGAAGAGTTCAGAGACAATGATTTATTATTTCCTATATTAGCAATTTCAAAGGAAATAGAGAGCTAGTATTGGGTGATTCCATTGGTACTTTGCCTATTTGAGTTTGTTTTAGACAGTGAGGTTTTTAGTTTTGTCTATTGGAGCTCATGCATATAATATAAGACCAATTATATATTATTCGTTTGGATTCATTAGTTGGTTATACATATCCCTAATGTGACCATTTTTGTTTTCATCATGATATTGTGATTTGAAAACAAAAGAAGCTTTCCTTCCAATAATTGCATATGGCATTTTGTGTATGTCAATGGAATCGTTTTAGTTGGAGTGACAAAGTGGGTGAAATGAAACTAAATTATGAGAAAAAATTGTGTGACCCAACATGTCAATTTTCATATCTTCTTTAGTATACATGATTTCATGATTACTTTAGCTCTTATTTTGGCCTAATATATGATTTTGTTTTTTATTCAAGTGTGGAATGAATAAGTTTAATATAATTAGCTTATGTACTTCATCTATTTGATTTAGTCTACATGTTGGTAGTCTTCTGGTTCTGGTGCTAAGAGTTTTTGTTTCACTAATTTGAAGCATGTGATTCTTAATCTTGCATTTTCAATTATGTTGTATTTATTCTGCTTTCCGTTTGATCATTTATTAAATAAGTTGTTGAATGAGTGTAGTCATTACCGAACTCATGACATTTTTTATGGAGTTCCCGCATATTCACATTTCAACCTTAGTTTTGAATTTAGGTCTCTGTGTGTTGATGGGTGTAATAAGCAATGGATATCATGGACACATGTACAGATTTAGTTGGTATCACCAAAAGAATATTTTAACCCTTACAATATGCTTATAATTAACTGGTATAATATGTTATTACAAGTCTTGCTTCTTGATAGTCCTTCATTTTGTAGTTTCTATACTTTGTTTAAAATGAAAAGGAGTCATAATTTGTTCAATGCTTGGAAAATATTTAAATGAATGAAGTCACTGCAATTCAAACTTTGTTAGAATATTCATAGTGATACGGGTTCCCTTATTTCGTATATGTAAACACTCAACTATATTCATTTTTATTTTACTTTATTTTACTATTATTACATTAATAAATTGCCACTTGTGTGGTACATTTTGAGCATTTTTTTTATAAAATTGAAGGTTACTTTGGCATTTCAAACATTGGTACTATTATGCAATCATTATTTTGATATTTCTCCTATTAGTAGAATGGGATGGGTTAGAAAGCTGAGATTGGAGGATTTTCTATGAGCGGGGTCCACATAGAGGTTCTACACTACTTCCTTACTGCCCTAATGAATTAATATAAAAGGCAAAAATAAATTTTGCATGTTGGCTTTCACAGGTTCAGGGATGTATTAGAGAGGCAGCTGCTTCATCTCTTAGTTTTGGGTTCTTTCTTTTAGTCTCTCTTTCTCTAGTCGATTTTCAGTTGGAAAGAGGTTGATGGTGTTCTATTTCGTTAGGGCGGGGGAGGCTTTTGGCAATGGCAAAAAATAGCTTTTCCATCTTCTTCTCAGTCATCGATGGGGTGTTTTTCACCAGTTTTCATAGACATGTAGCCTTTTGATCCCTTCTCTTTTTAGCAAGGAATAAAGCCAATTTTTGTTTATGCTGAATAAATGGTAGAGTTCCTGCTTGCTTGATCTTCGCTTGTTCTATAATTATTACGATCCAGTTTTATATCCATCTCGAGTAGTTAGGATGAATCAAATCATCCCCATTGATTACCTACAATAATTCCTAGGCTGGATGGAACTCATTTTTGTTTTCAATTGCGAACTCTATTTATCATGTTTTTCTGCTTATGGAACATTTTCTTGTTAGCTATATTCCATTTAGAAGTTTTATTTTTTTTATTGGTTCGTTTGGCTATATATCTGATTTTGGTTTCATTTTTTATGCTCCTAAACATTTGGGTTATACATCTATTTTTATCTAGTGGATTTGAATTCATTCTTATGGTGGAAGTTTTTGCGGGCATTTTTATTTTTATTTTTCTAGTTAGAGTATAAAGTTCCATTTTAAATTTATATTTGATTGTATTTCGGATATATTTTTTCTTATACGAATTCATGCATGGAATAGGGAAACATGTTACATATTATCTGTTTGAGTGCAGTATACTGTTTTTAAGTTATTTTTGTAGATTCTTTGTTTTCCAATCGTGTACCAATTGAGTGGTACCATTGCTTTTTGTTTCTATTTTTTTAATAAATTCGGTTATAGTAAATCTGTCCACATTTGAGTTCTATCCATTTCATTGTGGATTTTTGTTCTACCATGTCTAGGTTCTTGCATGAATCTGAATTGAGTTGTGAGTAGCTAGCTGATTATCAATGGCAATAGGTTGTGCATATTCCCTATTTTCCAAATAGATTGCGAATGGTCCATGTTTTTGATAGGGTATAGATGGGTAGGTGGGCTTGGGCCTGGTCTGTGGGCCTGGATCTAGCAGCTGGCAGCCATTAGTATAAATAGAGAGTGATGGGAAGGAGAAAGGTGTGCTTGATTTGTAATCCTTTTCCACGTTTTTCCTTTTCTTGTTTAGACAAAGAGAGAGAGAGATCCGTCTGTCAATTGTAATCGGACTCCATCTCTTCATTGTAGAACCGTGATTGATCGAATTATATCCCCGCTTGGATAGTTTGATCCTAACAAGGTATCAAAGCCTAGGTTATCCTAATGATGCCAGGATCTGGGAGCAAGGAGAGCGCCTTAATCGTATGGAGTAGGATTTGATACTGTAACAGAATTCGCAGGCCAGTCAGGAAGAGAGACTCGGTCGAATCAAGAGAGAAGTGGTGGAACGATTGACAACATACGAGCGTCGCATACACAGCTTGGGACAGCAATTGGCGGATGTCCGCGACAGCTTAAGAGCGCAGTTTCAAGCCATGCTCGTCAAGCTTGATACGATCGTCGATTTGCACAACACTCCGCCCGATTTGCGCAACACTCCGGCCATTCCTCCGGGATTCAGACAAGATGAACCCACCTGGCATAACAGCAAGCCAGAGGGTCATCACTCACATCCGCCGGGACACGGGACATCTGCCAAGGTTGCATGCATGACCAAGACCACTGATGAGACGAGGAAGCAGCACGTGAGTACTTAGGTTGCAGGAGAGGTGGGTGTCGGAGGTAATCCTGATGGAAATAAGGGAGAAGCTGAAGGTGGTGTTAGGGAGCAATCGATCGATGCGCCGACAGAGCCGGGGGACGCATTTGAAGAGGCGGTAGCTGCGGATGCTACCAGGGGTATGATATTAAGCCATCGTCCAGATCGCCCTTACCAGAAGCTGATAATGGGGATGGTGAAAAGGGATCATCCAAGCCTTGTTTTAGGGCCAGAAAAATCAAAAGGCAGTGGGCTGGAAGAATTGGATGTTCAGGCAATGTTTGATCAAATGCTGGAATGGGATCCGGAAGGATGGGTTATGTGGCGAAAACAGGAGGTCGTCCTGGAGAGGGGCACTTGGGATCCGGGAGGACTCTCTTCTACCGGGCTAACTTTCAGGGACCACAGGTGGGCCTGGGCCTGGTTGCGTTGTCCGCATCAACGCATGGGTGGATCGGAGCTCACTGAGGAGAAGAAGTTGGGGCAGCTTATGGGACTTGTGGTCGACGTCGGGTTCGAGCTCTGCTTCTCCAGCACTGGCATTTCAGCAGCGAAGGTACTGGCAGAAAATGGAGTTGAAGATCTGGTGATTTTAGAAGCTTCCGATCGCATCGGCGGAAGGATTCGGATGGAGGATTTCGGCGGGCTGAAGGTAGAGATCGGTGCCGTTTGGATTCAAGGCTTCGGCGGGAAGGAATCGAACCCTGTTTGGGAGCTCGCCTGCAACACTGACCTTCGGACCTGCTATTTGGATTACAGCAATGCCAGCTACAACATCTACGACCGAAGCAGCAGGATATTTCCCAACAGAGTCGCGGCGGAATCGTATGTGCGGGCGGTGGACTCTGTGATTCGGACTACAACAATTATCTCATTAGCACTCGCAGAAATACTTGGTGGATATTTGGCTGCATTTGGTCCATTTTTGAAGCACTTCCTAGATGCATGGGCTCAAGGATCCTTCTGCAATAATTGCTCGCAATGCACGTCTGCAGATCTGCACGTCATTTGTAAATAATTTTGAACTTTTTTTCCCACCTTGTGGGCAAGGTGGATTTTAAGTGGGGTGGAATGATAGGGTATAGATGGGTAGGTGGGCCTGGGCCTTGTCTGTGGGCCTGGATCTAGCAGCTGGCAGCCATTAGCATAAATAGAGAGTGATGGGAAGGAGAAAGGTGTGCTTGATTTGTAATCATTTTCCACGTTTTTCCTTTTCTTGTTTACACAGAGAGAGAGAGAGATCCGTCTGTCAATTGTAATCGGACTCCATCTCTTCATTGTAGAACCGTGATTGATCGAATTATATCCCCGCTTGGATAGTTTGATCCTAACAGTTTTTATCAATTGCTTTTAAATTTTTGTTACACGTCTCTGCAGAGATTGGCTAGTCAATTTAGAGTCTTTTTTATTAAGTCTCTTGTGTTTTCGCTTTTCTAATTTTCTTCATCAAAGCTTGTTCATTAAATCTGTACAACTGCTATATGTGAATGAATGGAAAAAGCCAATTATATATAATTAATGGGTTGACGGCTTGAGCTAGAACCGTTTCATCTTCTTTTAATCTCATGCTATATTTGTTTTGGGTAGATTTTGATTTTTGTCAATCATTGTGACACAATGATGCTTATAAATTCTTAACTTTTGTGAGATGAACATATTCTACATGAGGGGTTTTGAATATGTTGGTGCTGGTACATAAGACTTTATTGAATGTAATGTTAACACATTATGAACAATTGTTTCTTGCCTGGGTGACAACTTGAAATAAATCTTTGATTGTACTATTATAATGCTTTGATGTATATTTTCATGGGTGAAATGAAAATTATGTCGTGAGAAAATTGTGCATTTGAGTATGACATGGTTGTGTAACAAATGTTATGTTCATGTTTCTTTGGAGGGCCTTGTGAAGACCACATATTCAACGTTAAATAAAACCTGTTGAGAGCAGTTTTTACGTATAAACAAAGAAATGCCAACTTTTACAATTCACAAATTTGGTTAGGTATCAGACTTAGGTATGCTCGAAGCCTATAACTTTTGATTTTGCAGTAAAATAAAAAGGAAAGATTAGTTGTGTTAGATACCTAAGCAAATGTGAAGGGAGTCGACACAACAGCCTATACAGGCATATCACACATTGGCTATGAAAAACGGCAGCATAGGCAGGACATAACTAAAAGTGGCCAACAACTTATGTGGCAAATATTGCCTTATGAAATTTGGTGCATTCAATATTCAGTACATGATTCTCTATTTTCTATTTCAACGTAAAGAATGCAGTTGGACTGAGTTGGACACGAGCATCAAGCCCCAGTACATATGCTTTTTTAAGGATGAATGTGAGACGGACTGAAGAAACTAGGAAATATGGTAGACTGAATGATGCTTAGAGGGATAGAGTGGGGAGAAAGTCGGTGGAAATGCCTGCAAAAAAGTAAAAGGCTGCATGAGATGGGACGTGAGGATGACCACACAGCTGCAAAATAATTTATTTGGAGTAGCAACCATGTACATCTATCTCAGGCATCAGTAAGGTAAGAAATTTTAGCAATTTAATATTAACCACACACACCAGTTTGTTATCCGATTTTTAATTAGTGGCAACCGAACATTGAACAGAGTTCTCAAATTAATACAAATTAATTTATTTATCACTAAAATTCTTTTCTGGTCAAAAATATGAGGTGCAAAATAAAATTTCCGTAGTTAATTTATTCACCCACCAAATAAAATTTGTGAAGGTAATTTATTGGGCACTGTATATTTTCGAGATCGCACTAGTACAAATAAAATTTCTTCTTTGATAAATATTTAAACTGAATCATAATTAAAATTCTCATTTGACAATTACACTAATTATTTGTTTAGGTCAACCATCTACCTTAGCAAATAATTTTTTGCAATTAATTTACTTGATTCTTGATGATATTTAAGCCACCCTTATTAAAAATAAATTTATATGTAGTATGAAAAATTAAAATTACTCATTGTTATAGATAAAAAAGAATTTACCCGTTGTCTAAGACATGGCCACTGTAGTTTAACAAATGTTCTCTAGAATGTAACAATTTTCAGGTCAACGCCAGAGGTGCTGAATAAAATTTGCGAACGCATTTTATTTGGGTTCGATAACTTCGATACCATGCCAGAATAAAATTACTTATTAAAATTACCTATCGAATAATATTTTCATGTGAGTATTTTCTTCGGGATTATAATTATAATTATTTTTGAGTAAATTTCAAAAGGTTCCGCATAAAAATTTGTTTTTGTAATTTATTTGGTTCTTTAGGATTGACTAAGAATTTCAATCCTACCTCTGTTACGGGAATACTATATTTATCTTGGTTCAAATTACTCACACATAATAGGTTGCAAAATAAACATTGTGATCACATTAGTTTATTTGATGCTCAAGAGAGTTTATATTACCCTTATTTAGAAAAAATTATTTTTTGTGAAATAATTCAAGTTACATATCTAATAATATTCTAATGTGAACATTACATTATTTTCATCTTACATGTGTTTACTTTTTAAGTGAAGATAATATGAGATGAATATAATTTATGCGTATAATTTATTTGGTGCATAAAAATTTTGAAATTAAGAAAGGAAATTACAAGTAGGACACCTACTAATTAACTCTTGTTTTGATATTATGATAATTTTCAGTTTTCAATTTTACAATATAAGGTGAGAAAAAAGTGCAAAATGAAGCTCATTAATGATGTTTAATGCTTAAAAGTTTAGCCACCACATTAACGATATTCAATACTAAAAATTCTGGCCACTGACTACTTTTTTTAAAAAGGTGCAAATCAACTCATTCTCCCAAATTAATGGGTTTATTATATGTCATTCTAAACAATTATAGTGTTTAATGTTTTTATTCCTATTTAATAAATAAAATGTAAATTAAATTATAAATTAAGAACGTAACCAAATAATGCAATCAATAAAGTAATTTAATAGAATTTCGATATGCTTCTAAAATATGATATTTAATACTTTTAATAACCTTGGTGTTATTTGGTAGATAATACATTCAATATAGATTATACATATAATTCGTAAAATCTATCAAATTCGTTCATTGGAACTTGAATAATTTGTAAAATTCATCATATCAGTTCATTGGAATTTGAATAATCTGTAAAAAAAAAAATCATAAAACATGTGTGAAACCCCGAGTATTTTAAGTCTAATGAATGAACATAGAATTTATACAAGGAAGAATTTGGAAAATTCCAAGAAATGGAGGGTTTAAGTTAACCCACATTTGCATGGGAGGTATGAAATTTTGTGCCCTTTAATTTAGATGGATGAGATTAGAGTGACAATTTAAGCAAAGTGATTAATTTAATCACTTTTGATAATCTTGAAAAATGGAGACTACAAAACAAAATGGTGTAGAGATTGCTTAGGTGGCATGTTAATTAATGCCACATTTGTATTTTATTATTGATTTGTTATTTGATTAATTCATATCTTATGATATACAAGATGGAATGATATGAAATTTTAAGAGAAAGCCTAAGTTGGCATGCCCTACATGATGAATAGTTTGGATCATGAGAATTATGAATGGAAAGGGGTTAGACGGCTAGAGTTATATGATATTTTATGAATTAAATTTATTTTGCTAATATCTTAGCATACATGCATCATTTTGAGATGAAATATTTTCTATGCATGGCTAAGTTAAGGTGCTCTAAATTATGAAAGGATGGGATGATGTTAAACTTTGTTAGAATGCCCTAAACGACATGTTAAATATTAATAATGAGGGTGTAATTAATCATCAAAAGTCAATTTCCATAAATGAGATGCAAAAGACAAAGTTGACTTTGGGGGGCCACTTTTGAGGTGGCAATGGGAGGTGCAACAAGCTTGGGCATGTGGCATTGTAGGGTGCATTTGGGCAAGATTAAGTCAGCCCATTAAGTGAAATGTTGACTTTTACAACCCCATTAAAGATATGGCAAGCAAGGGATCAATTGGGCAGATTTTTATTTATAACAAATGCCAAAAATCAACATGAAAAGCAGCTGGAAAAGGGGACGGGTTCAGGGGCAGCAATGTGATGAGATTTATGACTTAAAGATCGACACTTGGATGGTCTAAAATGCAGTAGCAAGATGGAGTGTGTAATGGTCCAAATTTGGACAAAATTTAAAGACTAAACAAATATATAAATCATGAAATTATTAGGTGTCATTAAAGGGTTGGTTTCAACCCATTCTAAATAGCATAAAGGAGGCATGAAGGGACGTTTTCAGCAAGCTTGAAAGGGAGAGCAAAAAAATTCAGCAGCGTTGAGAGAGAGAGAGAGAACTTAGAGAAAAAAAGAAAAAAAAGGAAGGGCAGTAGTGGTGGACGTCCAAGGCAGCAAGGGGTGGAAGGAAAGAAGGGATTTTTTTCAAAAAAATTCAGGTATAAAGTGGCCTTAATGTCACTTAAGAGTTGGAATTTGAATTTTAAATTCTATGTGCATGAAATGGTAGGAACATCCAAACTAGAGGATGTGGAAAAATATTTTTGTTAGAGTTTAGCCCTCATCATGACATGATGTGTAGCTTGGCAAAGGGTACAATTAAGGGTATTGGTAACCCATATGATTGTTGAGTTATGATATAGGACATATATTGAATCAATATGCTAGTATAGAAATGAAATTTAGTGAAAATGAGCTCAAATAGGGCTGTTTTTGAAATGATGGATAATTCCAAATTTTGATGGAATTAGGTTGATTATAAAGTGCAAACAAGCACTTAATATGACCATAAGAGTTGTGAATTTGTGGGGTAACATGTATGTGTGATTAAGGTGGAATTGGATAAAACTTAATGAAAATATGAACGTATCGAGCTGTTCTGGAAAAGATAGTTTTTACAGAATTTTTGATGCAAAAATGGTTGTTATCAACTACGAATAAGTTCCTTGAAAGATCACAAGAGTTGTGGAAAGATCGTATTTAATGTATACATCATCAAGGTGCAATTGTCTAAGGGGAATGTAACCAAAAATGATATAAAACATGGCTGTTTTGGAATGATGAATTAATTCAGAAATTTAAAGTGAATTTATGTTGATTAAGTGTATGAACAAGCACCTAACAAGACCACAAGAGTGGTTGTTTGATAAATTTTCATGTGGATATCATTAAGGTGTAATTGAGAAAGCAAAACTTAGTAAAAATATTCATTTACATGGCTGTTTCGTTAATGGTAGAAAATTTCAGAAATTTGACAAAGAAATAACTTGATGTAAGTCATAGATAATTTCCTTGAATGACTACAAAAGTTATTGTTCAAAGCAATTAATTACTAGGTCACATAGGTGTGTGAAAAAGAGAATATTGGAAGGGTAAGTATGAAGTTGAGAAACCTTACTTGAACTTAACTTGCTATAGTTTCAAATAAGTGCATTGAATGATTAAAAAAAGATTAAATATCCTAGGTGAGGGTATTGAGTCAAATGAATGACTCACCGTTGAAAAATGTGTATATATGTGACATATGAGATGATGAGTTCATCTCAAAGGAAGAAATGATTAAGACAAATATGCTATGAGTTATATATAGATTGAAATCTTGTAAGGTTTGAGGACAAATGATATATGAATCTAAATTAAATAAAAGGCAAGGCATGTAAGTATATGTTGATATGCAAGCATATAAGGTGATCATTTTCCACTTGTTTAGGTGAAGGTAAGGAAAAGATCCAAGGGACAAGTGAACTTCCCACAGGTAAGCTAGCAAACTTTTTAAAATGTTGATTTCATTTCAAGTGTTGAAATGTTTGAAAGGGCTTTATACTGATGATTCTGAGATTTGCTTATAAGCAAGCAACATTTATGAAAATGATGTTTATTCTCAATTATTGAAATGCATGGTGAATTTCTCTATTGAAATGATATGTGTAGATAATCCCTTTAAAAATCTACTTCAAAAAAAGTTTTTATAATAAGGAAGTTTCATTCCTTTATGAAATGATGTTTGAAAGCAAGCAAAAGCTTTTAAAATGTTATCTTTTGAATATGGATATGTTTTGAAATTGTTTCATTGTAAGCAAGCCCTTTTTAATTGTTGAAGTGTTTAGAAATTATTTCATTGAATATTTCAAAAAGGTTTGTGGAAAGAACATTGATTTACGAAAAAAGGATTTGATTTCTTTACAAAAATGGTATTTTCAAGCAAAGCATTTGAAAAAGGATGTTTGGAATGTTTGGAATCTCTTTTAATAGTAAAATGATTTGAAAATATTTTATGTTGATGTTTCTAAAGGAGTTTGAGGATGGCCAACCCCATAAGTTGATTGTATTAGATGATTTGATTTTTGGTATTCAAAGAATATACATGTTCCTTTTATATATATAAGAATGACAGAGATGTTGTATAAATAAAAAATATGATGCCGGAGTGGATGAATGGAAAAGATGTGTTTGCATATCTTTTGCAAAGCTCGAAAATGGGAATAAAAATATTTGCAAGAAAAGCTTTCGAAAATGTTGTTTTCTTTTCAAGTATTGAAGGATTTCAGAATTTCTTTATCGTATTAATTTTAAAACCTGTTTACGATTAAACAAGTAAAACTTTTGAAACTATGGATTTTTCTTAAAAATTGACATATTTTGAAATTCTTTGAATTTTGAAGTGTTTTGAAAACTACTTTATATTGATTATTTTAAAACCATTTAAGGGTTGTCATCCCAAAATTATGATTTGAATACTGCTTTTCCAAATTGTGTTCAAAATGAATATGCAAGCTCTTCTCTATATGAGAATGACCAATATGTCATGTGATTGAGGTATATAATGTCGGGGTGGATGAAAGTCGTGCACGAAAAGTTAGGAGGCTAGTTAGGGTAAGAAAAACATGTTTTCATGGTAGTTGTGCCCTTGAAAGTCTGAAGTCTGTGTAGCCGGAGTCTTTTAGTAGAATAGTCATGGTTCTCTGAATAGTTGATCACTTGGTAAGTGTCATCTACCATATGGCAAAGATTTCACCGGGCTAGCGTAACATCACATGAAAAATTATGACATAAATGGAAATGACATGTTTGCATATTCACTTTTTGTGAAATGACCTTGGCACAGAATTGCCAAGCTTGTAGTTTGAAAAAAGGGCACAGAATTGCCAAGCTTTCAGTTTTGAAAAAGGGCACAGAGTTGTCAAGATTTCAATTATTTTAAAAAAAGGCATAGAGTTGCCAAGTTTTCAATTTTGAGAAAAAACATAGACAGATGTTTATGAGATTTCAAGAGGACACAAACCAAGATCTGCATGGTTTTATGAAATCATGCTAGCATGTTAATGTAGATAAAAATGATGTATGGTGCACCAAAATGATGAATAAATCCATCATAGAGGCAGTCGCAGATGGACCGGGGCCCCCTTCTACATGTGGCCAAGTCGCTAATGAAAGACGGGAGGCGGGCGACGCCCTCCCTGAAATGGGAGAAGGTTTAATGACAGCCATAGTGCTCGCATGCTATCACATGAAAGGTTTCTTTTCTATGGAAGGATGATCACTTGGTAAGTGTTACCTACCGGAAGAATAGAGCCGTATTTGCATATGCTTTTAAAAAAAGCCCTAAAATAAGCACATGAAAATATTTTAGGATATAAGAATGTCCACATAAAAAAAATTTTATATGAAAATATTTTAGGACATAAGAATGTCCATATGGAAAAAGATTTCCATGAAAATGTTTTAGGACATGAGGATGTCCATATGAAAAAAAGTTTTCATGAAAATATTTTAGGACATGAGAACATCCTCATGAAAAAGGTTTATATGAAAAGGTTTATATGTATATACTTCCGCTTTGAAAAGCCCAGAATTTGGGTCATGAAATATTGACAGGAAAAAGGTTTTGAGAAAGGTTTAAAAATGAAAATGCTTGCTTACTTAGTTTATCACTCATGTTTTATTTTTCCCAACCCTAGGCAGGTACAAGGTACAAGCAGAGGAGCAAAGATAAATATTATTTAGCTGCATGTTGTGGATGAATGAATGAGTTGATAATAAAGTTTCAAGTTATGAATACCTCTAATGTGATATGAACAGATAAGTATTTATGTTGAGAATTTCATTTGAATTCGGCATGACTATATAATTATTTGTAATATGAAAGAAAGATTATCTGGGTATCAATTATATGATATATATATATTAAGTTTAGACGATGAAAGTTTATGATATAAATGATCAAATTGTTTGAGTTATGAATATTCATGAATGTCTTGTATTGATATGATATGATTGAGAATAGATGAATACAATATACTGATATGAAATTATCATGTTATGAATGAACTAATGATTTGAGAAGAATAAGTATAGCTAATCTCAAGGAGAGATTGCTTGAGAATGGATGAAGGAAATGGAATGAAAAAATTTCCGCTAAACAAAATATATACAAAAATCCTGTCGCGTAATCAGGACAACAATTCTGTTTCACATTTACCAATTAAAAATAATCCTGGAGTAAAGCTTCGGTGCCTCGGGTCGAGGGTGCCACAACATGTATATATGAGTTCATGATTTTCTAGCATTACTTTAAAATCTTTATTATCCATATAATTTGTTAAAAGAAAATGTTATCAATCTTATTTAAGGTGCTAAAATTGAATAACTTGTCTATGTCACTAAATGACTACATAGTAAAACGATATATTATGTAAAATATACAAAATATTCAAAAATTATCAATTACATATGCACACTTTCTGTTACATCTGAATAACCTGTAAATTACATTTAATAAGATAAAACGAAGGTAGACAACCTATACAACTCATCATCCATCTAAAATACATAATATCTGTATAATCTATAAAATCTGTAAAATATGTAAAACAAGCCAAATTACTTTGTCCATTCAGCTATATTTTTTAATAAATCTAATTTATTGTTCCAATAACTCTAATTTATTATTCCACAATTTGAGCATAAATTGCGTATTATCATTTGTGATGATTATGTTACACATTAGACATCTCATATTGTCCACAATTAACACCACTTTATTAAAAGCATATGATTTATTATAAAAAACACACACCATGATTTACTATAAGTTATCTCACCTACCCATACTCACACTTCACCTTCAATCATACTCACATGTAAGAAATGACCATATTGCCCCCATTTGCATTTTACACAAAAATAAAAATATTTTCATTGAATCCTCCCACTTTTTTAGCAACGACCTGCAAAAATCATGACAGCATAAAAGCAACTAGCCGATGTAGTAGCCAGCCCACAAGTTTTGCAATTTCAGCTTCCCACTATAAGAAAATCGCTAACCACCTCCTTGCAAAATCGTCGACAACAGCCTTAACCTACCATTGGCAACCCCTCCTCAAATATAAGTAAAATTAATACTTCCATTAAGTTATCTAGTCGGTAGCGTAGCTCATCAGCCACAAACTTCCATCAAATTGAGCAACATCCGAGCACCATTCAACAAATAGAAATCAGCAGCTACCTTCCTCCCTACCAACTTCATTAAAACCACCTACTTCAATTTCGATAGATTCCAACCATGCCCCTGTAATTTCAATGCATAATCTATGGAAAATTTCATCAAGTAACAACAAATCGACAACCATTAAAGGGACAGAAAAATCTGAAGCCGTTATGAGTAGAAGAGTGGGACCGATTTCTCTAAAAACATTTTCACGTAGGCTAAAAGTGAAAATGTTGTATCTGCCTTCCATTTCAAACATGTGGCTTTGATTTATTGGGGAAAATTTGGAATGTTTGAGTGCACAGTTGCGTGTATGTGAGGGGAGGGTTGTACGGAACCGATCGTATGCTCCTGGGAGCATACGATCGGGTTCCAGGTTGTACACACTCGTGTGTACGTGCAAGCTGGCTATTGGTTAGTTGCTTCCGAAGGAAGCTTCTTGCTTTCTTCTTTTGCTTTCGACCAAAGCAGAGAGAGATGCAGTGAGGAGGAATTTGGGGTTTTTTGATTTCTTCTATTTTTTACTTAAATCTATGCATGTATAAGTTAGAAAATTTTGGGCTTTTTTATTTCTTCCATTCCCTACTTAAATTCGTGCGCATAAACTACTACTTAGGATTTGCTACATGTATGCTGACGCCTTCATCTTCGCTTTCTATCCTCTTCATTTGTTCTTCTGAGATCCCATGCTTGTTTTCCTCACCATAATAGCTCAACTAAAGGAGCTTGTAGGCATTTAGAAAGGTTGGAGTTACAGGTCACTGGAGAAAATATACAGTGTTGAAGGTCTATGTTGTTATCGTCAAAGAGGGTGGAGATTGGCTAGTGGGAAGAGGCAAGCTACCATTAACTGCTGCTGTTTCTTCTCTAGGTAAAAAATGATCTTATTTTTGTTTACCCATTTCTTCCTCTAAGACGAATCCCTTATGCATGTTGATTTGATGTAAATATGTTAATATAAATTTTTTTTTCTAACCTATTTACTTCAAATCAATGTCTCAAACTGACTGCCATTCATCATAATTTCCCTTAGACTACTTGGAGAAGAACATCGACTGGTTACTGGTTAGAGTCTAAATTAGAGCTATTGCTTGATGAGCAGCATGTTTGTGCACTATTAATGACGAGTTATGCATTTAATGATTATTTATGAAAATTTATCATATACATGATAACAAAGTTCTCTCAAGTTGCCTAATGATTTGGCTTTAAATAATAGGAACCATTAAGTCCTGAATGCTAACTTTATTTGAAAGTAAATTGAATTTGTTCATTTTGGAGATGTCTAATAGATTGATTATCTAGTCATTTTATTTAAATTTGGAAGATATTTATGTATGGAAACTTTACTCTTCTACGGTTATTGTTGTTAATTATACGTAGTTTATATAATTATGTTTGAGTTCATATATAATAAGAATATTTTAATAAATGATTGAAAAGTCCAAATTTATGTTTGAATATAGATTTGATATTAGTTTTGGACTTATCTTGGCATGCTTGTTTGAATGTCTTTTTCAACTCAAATTGTCATGAAAATTGGGTCATTACTTTTCCATATATAGAATTTAAACATGCCAAGTTTCATAATTTTTCGAGTTTAGTAAATAGTTCACACATCCTGCTGAATTTTATACTATATCTCTTATTGATTAGCCCTTTTATATAGCAATTTTTTAATAGCGTGGTAATTCTGTTTTGATTAACTTCTTTCACCATAGTAAAGTACATGCATCCGTCTTACTTTTTGATAATTCTTAGATTATTTGGATTTCATCTAACAATTTAAATTCATGATTCAATGCAACAAAATTTTACTTGAAAATGCACTTTGAAGGCTACAACATATAAATTTCTATAATTCATAGTTAGTTTTTTCAATGACACTTATCATCTTATTTAGCCTAAATAATATTTGACAATCATCACATTACATTTGTATTTATTCTTTTTAAATTAGACCATAATATCTCACTTATTAAAATCATTTTCAAGGCTATGAAATACAAATGTTCGTAAATCATAGATTTTCTTCAACTTAATAATTTACACAATTTTCATTAAGTATATACTTTCTTGACATCAATTTATACCATTTTTCAAAGTAGGACATGGATGGACAGAATTGTCCTTTTTTATCGCTTTAAAAAGAGTATTTTCACAAGTAATTTAATTTCTTTAGTTTTACAGTTTTTAAACTTTCATTACGCACATCTAGCTTGCTTAATTGCTTAGTTGACAATCGTTTACCCAATTTCTCGAAAGATCCTAGGTTTGACAACTTGTCTTTGTTTTCAAGAGGTATAAAAGTGGGTTTTCAAAATTCCATTATTTCTCACAAACCTCCATTACCAACACATCCCATTTGATATATCTAGCTTGAGAAAATAGCTAAAAGGTGCCGCACAATTCATTTTCATATATTCATATCGAAAGTTGAAAACTATTCATTTTGACTCAACTATTGCAGCAACTTCAAGACTTTAAATTTCAACCTAGCACTTCAAGTTTTTGAAGCTAATCATTAGAATTCAAAGGCTATGCATTCGGCTACAATCATGCTAATTTGGGATGCCACTTGACCATCCAATCATGCTGCTTAAACAAAAATTGGAAATGTTTTTTATTTGCTTATTTGGGCATGTCATTTGCAGCCCATTTTCAATATTTCTATGAACCAGTTAGGAAAATTTACATCATTAATTTAGAGTACATACATCTATAATATATACATCTATCTTTCATCATACTAAATTCCACCTATTTTGTCTTTTTTTAGTTCATTAAACAATCCATAAAAGTTGCTGCTGAACTACTTTCTAAAACTTACCTATTTTCATGACTGTTGGTTATGAAGCCTTATAACCCACATTTTTCTTTGCTTCTTGACTTCGACATATCATATTCGGCTTAAATAACTTTCCATAATTATGATGTTATGTGAGTTTACTAAATTAATAAATTTTGTTTCATACTTGATGAATTTATATGTTCTTCTTAAGTTAGCACCAATAGCCCTTTTACCTTAGTAGAAATCATTAAATTGTTTCAATTTTTGTCAAACCAACTCTTAGATATTAATGCTAACGCATTGGACTATCTTCCTAACAATTCATAATTTCTCATCGAAAGTGGTTATAATTTCAATGTTGTTCAACTTTGATAGTTCACCTATCTATGTGATAGTCAACTTTGTTCAATCCTTGCTTTCTTTCTTCTTTCATAGTCCCATGTCAATTTCAGGAATATGTCTCTCCCTCTCTCTTTTTTTCAACTTCCATTAAAAAACATTTGTATATACAAATTAGTGCCTAATTGATGAAATTCTGAATATTTGGCTTATCCACACCACAGGAGAGGAAGGGAAAAAATTTGTCATTGACCACAATATGATATTCTTTGCGTGAAAAAATCCTCTTTTTGATTTTTCCAATCTCTTTCTTCCTCTAAGAAACAATCTATGCTATTTGATTGAATTCGTCTTCCCTGCTTTTTCCCCCTTTCATAAGGGGAAATGTAGCTAAAGGCTAATTTACGTAATTATTTATGTAAACAGTTGAACAGGCAATTTGGAACCCATATATTTGTATGAATCATGTACACTACTTGGTAACAACTCATCATATTTATACATCTAAATGGGTTATCTATAACTATAGATTAATTTCAAAGTCTGTCTATAGCCTTCGTAAAATAAATTAAATAATAATGTGTCATAGAATATAAAGAAGACTGCTTGTATCAAATCTTGTGAAATTTTTTTACATCCAGACCATGCAGTTGTTGTAGATGAATAACAAATAAAGCACAATCCATGTTTTGATAATTAACAACTCAATTTAAGAGGTTTCAAGGTATTGACATGTGTGTTGAGATGATTTAAGGTTTAAAGATTTCAAGATTCAAAGCTTGACAGGTCAACTCGCAAGCCAAGTCAACTCAAGCATCGACTTAGGTTAAGTTGATCCCCAAATTTACTTCGGTATCTACTTCAAGCAACCATTGTTTGACACTGCTGACAATGTGGACGCCCGAGCAGGCGAAGTCGCACCCAAAGTCGACTTCACATGCGACTTAGGTCAAGTCGCAACATAAGTCGACTCTGTCAGCAACTTGGATGATCTTCAGGGGTTCGATGCTAAGTCTGATGAAGTTAAGTCACAACCAAAGTCGACTTTGACCTGCGACTTGGGTGAAATCGCAGATGAAGTCAACTTAGACAAGCGGCTTAAGTGAAGTTGCAAACCAAGTTGGCCCCAGCATTCAACTTGAGTATAAGAAGATCAAAACTAAGATGATTCAAGTCCAAAAGTGACATGAATAACTCAAGAAACATTATATCAATATGATTCAAGATCCAAGTCACAAACTCATTAATGAACTTTTGAATGAAAGTGACCAAGCTCAATGATGAAGAAGTACAAAGGCCTATTTGTTGGAAACATGTGGAAAATAAGCAAAGTCTATGTTTTGATGATTAACAAATCAATTTGAGTAAGTTTTGGTTACTAACATGTTTGCGAAGATGAAGAAAATGAAGCATAACAGGTCAAGTCGATTTCCAAGTAGACTCAGGCATCGACTTAGGCCAAGTCGATCCCCAAGTCGACTCCAGCAGCGACTTCAAAACTTCATTTTCGTCCAGCGTTGAAATCGGGGAGCCAAGCTGCCAAAGTCCCAAACGAAGTCGACTCCGCATGCGACTTGGGTGAAGTCGCAGATCAAGTCGACTCCGACGTCGACTTCAAACGTGATTTTCTGTCCAGAGTTGAAATTGGGGACGAGAGCTGCCGAAGTCGCAGACCAAGTCAATTCCGCATGAGACTCGGGTGAAGTCGCAGACCAAGTCGACTCCAGCATCGACTTCAGGTAATCAGCACACGTTTTGAAGAGCTAAGTCGCAGACCAAGTTGACCTGATGCTAGACTTGAGTGAAGTTGAAGGCCAAGTCGACTCAAACATTTGACTTAGGCCAAATGAAGATCAAATCAAGTCCAAAGCAAGCAAAGTTGCATGTATTCATCATGGAAGATCACGATCACACATTTTGGACTTCTTTCATGTACTCCAAGATTCAAGGATTCAAAGTTTGCAAGTCACGGAGCTAAAGGACATCAAGCTAGGATGATTATACTGAGTTCCAAGAGATATAAATCAAGGGAAGAACATTAATTTGAAAAAAATTAAGTGATCAAAGTCATCTCCAAGGATTTCAAGTTCATCAAGCAAGCACAAGAAGTGAAGTCGCACCTGAAGTCGACTTCACTTGCAACTTGGGTCAAGTCCAGGACCAAGTCGCCCTGAGGAAGAACTTGAACAGCCTGAGCACAGCCGAAGTCGCACCCGAAGTCAACTCCATCTGCGACTTGGGCGAAGTCGCACCCGAAGTCGACTCCACCTGTGACTTGGATCGCAACGGTCGAAAATTTTTCGAACGTTGGTGCATTAAATGCGCGCCACCTACTTCCAAACATTCGGATTCCCTCGCCATTTATATAAGGCATTCAATATGAACGTGGAAGGTAGCTAAAACTTCATTGATTGAGCATAACTCCCATTCCTAAGAGCATTAAGTTATCAAGCCAACATCTAAAAGAAGAACGTTGCTTTCAAACTGCCAAGAGCTATTTGCCGAATTATTAAGTCTACTTCACAAGTTCTTCTCTGCGCCAAATCTGCCTCTACACACCAGTAACGTGTAGAAACTTTCTTTTGTTATTTCTTGTTATATTGAACTTGATTTAGTTTGGGTAACTAAGTTCAAGTGTAAGCAAAGTAGTGTGTGACTGGAGTGGAACTCGTCACCTACTTGCGCTGTGAATTGTATATGGCCCCTAGAGCTGGAATCTACAAGAGAGCGGAGGCTCTAGTTGTATTCGCGGAATACATAGTGGAACCTAAGTCACAAGGAGTGTGAGCTTAGAAGAGTGGAGTAGGGAAGGTTGCCCGAACCACTATAAATCTTGTCTATTGTTTTTCATTTCCGCTTTCATTATCTCATTGCTTTCCATTTGTCTTATTAAAGGGGATTAAACTAAACCGGAGTAAAGTTTCTGTTTAAGTTTAAAAATTTTAAATTCCCAATTCACCCCTCCCCTCTTGGGTAATTGTCATCAACTCGGGACCAACAAGTGGTCTTAAAGCAGGTCTTTGAGTTTATCAAAGAGATCTTTTGATATGGCATCCCAATCTACTTCCGTTCCCGCATTTGCCGAAGGCCAATCTTTCACTAGGCCACCATTGTTTGATGGGAACAATTTCGACTATTGAAAGCTACGTATGAAATACCTCATCATGGCTACAGATATGGACTCTTGGATTGCAATCTAAGACGGTGTAACCTTGCCTACTAATGAAAGAGCTTCCAAATGGACCGATGAGGAAGTAAAAACTGTTAAAAGCAACGCTAAAGCTATGAATTCACTGTTTTGTGCTCTTACCGCTTCTGAATATGATAGAGTATCCTCTTGTTTGACCGCCAAAGAGATATGGGATACACTAACATCTATCTATGAAGGAACTTCTCCAGTCCAAGGGACAAGGATAAATGTTTTGATTGGAGAATTGGAAAGTTTTAGGATATTAGAAACAGAAAATATTTCTGAAATGTTTGCTAAATTTTCCAAAATTACTAACGCCTTGAAAGGTCTAGGAAAGGCAATTTCTGAATCTAAGCAGGTAATGAAAATTTTAAGGGCGCTACCCGTATCATGGACTCCAAAGATTACTGCAATCGAAGAAGCCAAGGATCTAAACACGTTGAAGTTAGAAGATCTTATTAGCTCGCTAATGTCACATGAGCTAATCAAGAAAAGAAATGAAGATCGCCACAAAGGCAAGAGAGCCATCGCCTTGAAAGCCGCACAAGATTCGGATGAATCCACCTCATCATCACAAAACGACGATGAAATCGCCTTACTCATAAAGCGATTCAGAAAATTTGTAAGGAAGGGAAGAAACTTTAGAAACTTTAAAGAAAGAAATTTTAAAAGGAAAGAAACAACACAATGTTACCAATGTGGTGGTTCGGGGCATATGAAAGCCCAATGCCCAACACCCGAGGAGACTAAAGCAAAGGAGCAAAGAAAGGATTGAGGCAACAACAGAAAATTCAAAAAAAATCAAAGAAAGAGGCATGTACGTAAATGAAGAGGAGTCAACAACATGCAGCTCTTCAAGTGAAGAATGTGAAGCGGATTGCGCAAGAATTTGTTGCATGGAAAATTCTGACGTATGTTTTGCAGCAACGAAAATCTTGGAGGATCAAGCTACTTCAACGAACTGCACAAGTAGTCAAGAGGTAACCTCTAAACAAAAATCTTTTTTAATTTTCTCTTCTACAAATGAATGCTTCAAATGTGCTGAATTAGAAGAACTCCAACAAGCCTATGATTCATTATATGGGGAAATAAAAAAATTGGGAAATAAATTATCATTAAAGAGACAACAATGTAATTCTAATATTATTGTAAATGGAAAACTAGCAGAAAGAACAACAAAACTGAAAGAAGAAAATGAACTGCTATTGAAAGAAGTGGAAAAATTGAAAAAGGAAAATGAATCATTAACTAAGTTCTCTAATCCAGGAGAAAGTGTGAAAATATTTCTGAACATGACCTCTCAAAACAATATAAGAGGTCTTGGATACTCCACATTTGAGCTAGGAGAAAGTAGCAAATCAAGTGTGCCAAAACTTTGGAAAAATCAAGCGAAAGCTGCACCTATTTACAAACCCAAAGGGAAACAAGTTGTTTGGACTAGAAGGCCAACTTTTGAACCACTACATATTTGGAGGCCTACTCCTAGATTACCAATATCTTGCAACTTTTGCAATAAGATGGGTCACAAAATTTATAAATGCAACTTTAAGAAACTGTATGACCATGGTGCAAAATTAGTGTGAGTTCCAAAAAATACAAGATTTGGGCTTTCAAGAATAGAACAACAAAGATTAAATCAGTTTACTAACCCAAATGGACCCATAAAATGGGTACCAAAGAGATAAGATTTATTTGCTCATTTTTCAGGTATGTTTCAAGGCAAAGGCAAGCAATGTTTGGTTCATGGATAGTGGTTGCTCAAGGCATATGACTGGAGAAAGAAGTTTATTTCATAAACTCAAGCCTTGCAACGTTGGAACTGTTGCATTTGGAAACAATAAAAAAGGTAAAATTAAAGGTAAAGGAAACATTTATAGTATTTCAAATGCATGTATGGAGGATGTGTTATTTGTTATAGGACTGAAGCACAATCTAATGAGTATTAGCTAATTATGTGACAAAGGATACAAGGTTGTGTTTGAATCATCTATATGCAATGTATTTGATGGAGAACATATCATGTTTAGCGGAAAAAATATGGAAATGTATATTTGGTTTCACTTGATGAACTAGATGGTCAATGTCTAATGGCCATTGACAATGATCCATGGGTTTGGCATAAGAGGCTTGGGCATATAAACATGACAAATATTAAGACCCTACGGAAAAAGAATTTGGTAGATGGATTGCCAAAATTGAAATATGACAAAGATAAAATTTGTAAGGCATGTCAACTATCAAAACAACCTAAAATGTCTTTCTCTACCAAAAAGGAGATTTCCACTACTAAGCCACTTGAATTGCTACACATGGATCTATATGGGCCACCCGACATTTTAACCATTGGTGGAAAGAAGTATGTGTTTGTAATAGTTGATGATTTTTTAAGATTCACATGGGTAATTCTCTTAGCTAGCAAAGATGAAACTTTCTATATGTTTGCAACTTTTGTAAACTTGGTGCAAAATGAAAAATAAAGTACTATTATGACCATTAGAAGTGATCATGGTGGTGAGTTTCAAAATAAACGATTCATAAAGTTATGTAATGAAAAAGGAATTCACCACACATTTTCTTCACCAAGAACTCCACAACAAAATGGAGTGGTTGAAAGGAAAAATAGAACTTTACAAGAGATGCCTAGAACAATGCTAAATAAGAGTAAATTATCCAAGAAATTTTGGGGTGAAGCTGTAAGTACAGCTTGTCATGTGTTGAACCGAGTTACCATTAGAGCAATCTTGAAAAAGACCCCATATGAGCTATGGAAAGGTAGAAAACAAAATATTTCATATTTTCATGCTTTTGGTTGCACATGTTATATTTTGAACAATGGAAAAACCAACTTGAAAAAACTGGATGCTAAGAGTGATCAGGCAATATTCCTTGGTTACTCATCAAATAGCAAAGCATATAGAGTCTTCAATAAACGGAACCAAGTTGTAGAAGAGTCAATACATGTTGTTTTTGATGAATTTAATCCATGCTCCAAAAGAAAAGATGATTTAAGTGATGCAGATGATGTCACAAGTAACCTTGAAAAATTACATGTGGAAAAGCAAGAAGAATCCACGGAGGAAAGGGTAAGTGAAGGTAATAATTCCTATAAACCTCTAACTGATTTAAAGTTTAAAAATGTCCATCCAATTGAGCAAATTATAGGAAATATTTATGAAGGTGTTAAGACTAGAAGGTCAAAACAAAATATTTATGGACAATATGCCTTTGTATCCAAAATTGAACCATCCACTGTTGACCAAGCTTTTGATGATGAAAACTGGATCATAGCAATGCAAGAGGAATTAAATCAATTTGAAAGAAACCAAGTTTGGCATCTTGTTCCAAGACCAAAAGACTGCATTGTCATTGGCACAAAATGGTCTTTAGGAACAAATTAGATGAAAGTGGACTTGTAGCGAGAAACAAAGCTAGACTTGTGGCAAAAGGATACTCACAAGAAGGAGGAATAGACTTTGAGGAATCCTATGCTCCGGTTGCTAGATTAGAAGCTATTCGCATTTTACTAGCCTTTGCATCTTACATGAACTTTAAGTTATTTCAAATGGATGTTAAAAGTGCATTTTTGAATGGGTATATAAATGAAGAGGTGTATGTTGAACAACCACCTGGATTTGAGGAGAAAGATCAATCTAAATTTGTATACAAATTAACCAAAGCACTATATGGATTAAAACAAGCTCCAAGGGCTTGGTACGAAAGATTAAGCAAATTTTTTATTGATCATGACTTCCAAAAAGGAAAGGTAGACACCACTTTGTTTATCAAGTATAAAGAAAAAGATATCTTGATTATTTAAATTTATGTAGATGATATTATTTTTGGTGCTACTAATGAGATCCTTTATCAAGAATTTTCTGAGTTTATGCAGAAGGAATTTGAAATGAGTATGATGGGGGAGCTAAAATTCTTCCTTGGACTACAAATTAAGCAACTAAGTGAAGGGATCTTCATAAACCAGTCCAAGTATATCAAAGAAATGTTAAAGAATTTGGCATGAAAAATAGCGAAGGGGCAAACACGCCTATGAGCTCAACCATTAAAATTGACAAAGATGAGAAAGGCAAACCAATTGATTTAAAGTTATATAGAAGCATGATAGGCTCTTTATTATATTTAACTGCTTCCAGACCCGATATGTTGTTTAGTGTTTGTATGTGTTCTAGATTTCAATCATGTCCAAAAGAATCACACTTGGTAGCTGTAAAAAGAATTTTCAGATATTTAGTAGATACTACTAACATAGGACTTTGGTATCCAAAGGATTCTAATTTTGATCTAATTGGCTACTCTGATGCGGATTTTGCCGGTTACAAGGTAGATAGAAAAAGCACTAGTGGAACATGTCAGTTTCTTGGAAATATATTGGTTTCATGGTTTTCAAGAAAATAAACTAGTGTTGCTCTATCCACCGCGGAAGCCGAATATATTGCTGCGGGGAGCTGTTGTGCCCAATTGCTTTGGATGAAATAACAACTTAGGGATTATGACATGGACTTTAAAGATATACCTATTAGATGTGATAATACTAGTGCAATATGTTTAACTAAAAACTCAGTATTACATTCTAGGACCAAGCATATAGACCTAAAATATCATTTTATTAGAGAACATGTAGAAAATCATGATATTTGTTTGTAATATGCAAAAACAGAAGATCAAATTGCAGATATTTTTACCAAACCTCTAGCAAAAGAACCATTTTATAAAATTAGAAATGATATGGGGATAATTGAATTAACTTAGAAAAGCACAAGCTGAGGGGGAGCACAGGTTCAGGGGGAGCAGCCCCCACCATTCTCAAAGGATTAACCCGCTCCATCTCTATTTTTTGATCAATTGACAAAAATGGGGAGAAGAGATTAGGATTTGAGTAGTCTCGGTTTTAAATGCTTGTATGAATGGTTTTAACTTGTGATTTATTGGAAATGGAATATGTATGTTAAACTTCAAAATTCAAAAGACCAGTGATTATTCTAAAGATACCAAAACAAGATAAAAAAGTATGTTTTAAAGACATTGAAAGGTATACACTCAAATCGGTTTTGTCAATCATAAAAAAGGGGGAGATTGTTGGAAACATGTGGAAAATAAGCCAAGTCCATGTTTTGATGATTAACAAATCAATTTGAGTAAGTTTTGGTTACTAACATGTTTGTGAAAATGATTAAAGGATATACAAATGAAGAAAATGAAGCATGACAGGTCAAGTCGATTTCCAAGTTGACTCAGGCATCGACTTAGGCCAAGTCGATCCCCAAGTCGACTCCAGCAGCGACTTCAAAATGTCATTTTCGTCCAGCGTTGAAATCGGGGAGCCAAGCTGCAGAAGTCGCAAACGAAGTCGACTCCACATGCGACTTGGGTGAAGTCGCAGACCAAGTCGACTCCGGCATTGACTTCAAACGTGATTTTCTATCCAGAGTTGAAATTGGGGACGAGAGCTGCCGAAGTCACAGACCAAGTCGACTCCAGCATCAACTTCAAGTGATCAGCACACGTTTTGAAGAGCTAAGTCGTAGACCAAGTCGACCTGATGCTAGACTTGAGTGAAGTTGAAGGCCAAGTCGACTCAAACATTTGACTTAGGCCAAATGAAGTTCAAATCAAGTCCAAAGCAGGCAAAGTTGCATGTATTCATCATGGAAGATCACGATCACACATTTTGGACTTCTTTCATGTACTCCAAGATTCAAGGATTCAAAGTTTGCAAGTCACGGAGCTAAAGGACATCAAGCTAGGATGATTATACTGAGTTCCAAGAGATATAAATCAAGGGAAGAACATTAATTTGAAGAAAATCAAGTGATCAAAGTCATCTCCAAGGATTTCAAGTTCATCAAGCAAGCACAGGAAGTGAAGTCGCACCTGAAGTCAACTTCACCTGCGACTTGGGTCAAGTCCAGGACCAAGTCGGCCCGAGGAAGAACTTGAACAGCCTGAGCACAGCCAAAGTCGACTCCATCTACGACTTGGGCGAAGTCGCACCCGAAGTTGACTCCACCTGCGACTTGGGTCGCAACGATCGAAAATTTTTCGAACGTTGGTGCATTAAATGCGCGCCACCTTCTTCCAAATATTCGGATTCCCTCGCCATTTATATAAGTCATTCAATATGAATGTGGAAGGTAGTTGAAACTTCATTGATTGAGCATAACTCCCATTCCTAAGAGCATTACGTTATCAAGCCAACATCTAGAAGAAGAACGTTGCTTTCAAACTGCCAAGAGCTGCTTGCCCAATTATTAAGTCTACTTCACAAATTCTTCTCTGCGCCAAATCTGCCTCTACACACCAGTAACGTGTAGAAACTTTCTTTTGTTATTTCTTGTTGTATTGAACTTGATTTAGTTTGGGTAACTAAGTTCAAGTGTAAGCAAAGTAGTGTGTGACTGGAGTGGAACTCGTCACCTACTTGCGCCGTGAATTGTATATGGCCCCTAGAGCTGGAATCTACAAGAGAGCGGAGGCTCTAGTTGTATTCGCGGAATACATAGTGGAACCTAAGTCACAAGGAGTGTGAGCTTGGAAGAGTGGAGTAGGGAAGGTTGCCCGAACCACTATAAATCTTGTCTATTGTTTTTCATTTCCGCTTTCATTATCTCATTGCTTTCCATTTGTCTTATTAAAGGGGATTAAACTAAACCGGGGTAAAGTTTCTGTTTAAGTTGAAAAATTTTAAATACCCAATTCGCACCTCCCCTCTTAGGTAATTGCCATCAACTCGGGACTAATATTATTTGCATGAATGAAAGCTTTTGATGCCACGATACGAAGAAACAAGGACATATATGCTATGAGATTAAGTTTGAGAAGCGTTAAAGTCCCAATGAGCATGATTGTGTGTAAAGTCCTAATCCAAGTCGACTTCACTAGCGACTTGGGTCGAATCTGCGACCAAGTCGACCTCAAAGAGGAACTTGAGACTGAAGGCTGAAGAGTTGAAGACCGAAGTCGCAAGCCAAGTCGACTCCAATCTGTGCCTTGGGTGAAGTCACACCCGAAGTCGATTCCAAGTGCGACTTGAGTCGTAATCGTTGGAAAAATCTGAACGTTGGTGCATTAAATGCATGCCACCTACCTCCAAACGTTCGAATTTCCTCCCTCTCTATTCAATACATGTCAAATGAAGTGGAGAGGGTTACCTAAAGCGTTGATTGAGCCTTCACCTTCCATCCTGCAAATATTTAAATGCTCATTAAAGTGATTTACAAGAAGAACTGTGCTATTCATTGCAAATGCTGAAGCAATCACTCATCAACTCATTCTAAATGTTCTTCTCCGCACTGATAACTTTCTTACACATCTGTAAAGTGCATATTCTCATTTTTATTCATTATTTTTGCAATTCCACTTAGTTTCGTGTTGGAGACTAAGACCAAGTGAAGGAATGTAGTGTGTGGTTGGAGTGTGACTCGCCACCTATTTGTGTGAATATTATAAACGCTTCGTAGAGCTAGAATCTAGAAAAGAGCAAGGGCTCTTGGTGTAACCATATTGATTTCGTGGAACCTAAGGCACAACAATGAGCTCTTGGAGGAGTAGAGTAGGGAGAATTATCCTGAACTACCATAATTTCTTATGTTTGATATATTTTTTCTATTTGCAATTCCATTCTCAACATTTTTCATTCAAGGGGATTTAGTTCACAAGGGATTACATCTAGCACATCAAAAAAATTTTAAATAACCTAATTCATCCCTCCTTTCTTAGGTTTTGCTATATACTCGGGACCAATAACAGCATGTCCTCTATAAATATTTGATGTATAAGAAAAGTCATTATACTTAACTTTTTATATATTTGGCATAAGTGCAAATTTGTTGAGATTCTTTATAATTCATTTTATACTAAATTTGTCGAGATTCATTATAGTTTGTTTTATACCGAGGTTATAAAAGATTTGAATTAAGCTTAATATTTATATTTATAGTGTGTTTGAGAAGTGACAACTTTTGGATGAATGGTTGTTAAATTTTTTTAAGTGTGAGAAAATGATTGTGATTTAGTGTAAAATTTTTTGTGGTTCTTATAAGGATAATAAATGTCAAGGTATAAAGATAAGAGACTTGATTATTACACAAGGATAACAAATGTCAACGAGTGTACTACACTCACACATAAAGCATAAAGATAAGAGACTTGATTATGATTTCAAATTTCATTTCAAAAATATTTGCATAGTCCAAACGCTTATTGGACTTGAAGGGAATCAGTCCAAAGCTAAAAACCCCAATGCAAATTGAACCCACTTGGTGGAAACTTATTTTTCATTTTGGAAAAATTGAATAAGTCAAACCATTACAAATTGGTCCTCAATCAATAAGGATGATACCAAAGTTGGACCACCTTATTTCAAAATTTTCAACTTCATTTCATCCAAATGAATAATTTATTGCAAGAGAGTCGTATCACCTTTTCGAGTTGAACATTCTAATGATTAGAAAGGTAATTGTAATAGTGAGATAACAGGGCTTAATATAAGATTAGGATAACCTGAACAAATATTCACCATTTTGAGATCTCCTTATTATATGAAACACATGGGTAAAGTCAATGGGATTAGTTTCTATTGGAAATATGTGGGACTGATGTTGCAGTTGACTTGAAAAATTAACAAGTGCGGTTTATTGATGCCTACTAATGGGCTCATGCTACAAGTTTCTTTAATTTCTGTGACCTTTTAAAACTCTATTTTTTAAATTTATTGTCTATTTGTATGCAGCATCTAGGCATTTCTAAAGGTCAACTTTCAAATTTGAGGTTGTTTAGCCATTGGTTCTTGCTTGAATATAATTTTTGTTGGAATCATGATCTATTCGAGAGAATTTGGAATGTGTTTGTCTATGATTTTTGACCCACTGTTGGATATGAAGGGGGAGTTGGATTTTGCATGAATATGAATGGGTGCATGTTATGGTGAATATGGACATAATTTTGTTCTTGTTGTTTGGGTCAATTTGTTGGTTCTAATTTGGAAAATCTAATTGAATGGTTGATATTGACAAAATTCAAGCACTACTTGTTGAGGAGATTCTAATTTAAGTTGCTAGATAAGATTTTGCATGTGAGGATTAAAAAATCTGGTTGAAGGATTGTTGGGCCAAATGCTACTGGTTATTTGGTTTTGTGTTGTTGAATTTCTGAGCTCTCCATTAATGTTCTATTCATTTTGGAAACCACTGAAATGTCTCATGTGTTAAGTGAAATTATTGCTAGTTAGGTCCATTACACACTTGGCTTTGTAGAATTATGCTAATTGGAATGTGTTTAATGGTTATGGAAGATGTATGGTAAGATATGATGACATTTACCAAGTTGTTTAAATGGGCAAAATGAGCTATAAATTTTCTATATTGCTAAATAAATAGGAACCTGCGTGCACACAACTTCATCATTCTGTTCTTGAAGCCTTGAGCCCCGTATGATCATGCATCCGTAGTTATGAATTATGTTACATATCCTATATCCAGTCGTATTTATGCATTTTTCTTTTTGTCTATTTAGATATTGGATTTAATTTTTTGAAGAAACTACAAACCTACTTATTAATATGGGAGAAAGATATATACATTATTTGAAATTAGAATATAATTTTTTTTGCTTATATTTGCTTTACATCTCTTCGACCTAGTGTTAGAAAATTTGAAATCAATCTCCTCCTTATAACTATGTGTAAACCTCCTATTTTAAAATTGGAAGAAAATTTATATTTTTACAAATATATGTATATAATAAACATTTTTAAAAAAAATTTCTATGATAATTTATGTTTCAAATATTTGAATTTTTCTCTTAATATGTAGAATACATTCAAGTATGACATTATTACCAATTTAGGAATGTTTTGAAGCAAAATAGGGGTATTTTGATATTTTACAACAAATCGGGTGTGAAATTACAAATTTCAGCAACTTGAGAGTACTTAGTAAATTAAAAAGAGCACAAATTGTAAAAAAAAAAAGAGATCCAACAATGCAAGCCATGTGGAGATAAAATGTTAAAGTCAAATTTGATTTTTCTAAAAAGGGGCAAATGGCTTGTTATTAGCCAAAATAATTAAATAATTAATTAAAAACAAAAATTTAGGAAATGAGGCGGCCAGTTATCTACCCCCTTTGCTGAAATTTCTGGAACTTATAAATCAGATGACCCATCTTAGATTAGTGGAGAGAGAGAGAAGGAGAAACCTTGTTCAAGTGATCTCAGTCATCAATGATCATCATTCAAGTTAATTGTTATTTATTTTATGTCTTACTTTTTAAATTATGTGATTTAGGATGGATAGAAGAAAGAGGAAGGAACTTCTAGGGATTAGAAGAAAAGAAAAAAGGTAGAAAGAATAGATGAATAAGGAGAGAAGAATAAAAATAAGTGAAGGAAGAACTAGAGAACACTTTTATAAATCTCAAAACTAATATCTCTTTAGAGTTCACAAGGGTTGTATTTATAGGTGAACATATTACCTAATCTTAGCAAAATTATTAAAGATGAAATCTTTTGAGAAAAGGAAATTATCTATTTTAAGTGAATTTCTTATGGAAGTAAAATTAAAATAAATACATGCTTCTTTTTAAAAAAATCTAAAATACCCTAGAAAATCTTATAATATCTTCTAAAGATAAGACAAAATACTGCAATAAAGTCTTTCTAAAATATCTTAGGATTATCTCCCTTTCACAAGATTCTTGCGCCTAAAAAAGACAAATTTAAAATATTTCCTTATATTTTTATCATTAAGAAAAGATCAAAGGTAGAGATCAATTTGGACCATTGAATTTGAGAGTGAAATTTTAAATTGAAGGAAGGAAGTTGATGTCCATAGAAATTAGATTGATTAGATCTAATGGAGGTCAAATTGAATCTATGAATTGGAGATTTTTAGCACTTAGACATGGACATGATTATGGGCTATTATTGAGGAAGAATTCTACCCAAGATTATGATCAAAGTGGCTTAACAGAACATATATCATTGGACAGCAAGAGAGTGATCTCAACCATTAAATCTATGATTCCATGTATAATTGATGAGCTGCGTATATGTCAATTAGAATGCTCTCTATTTACGCAAGTATACGTGCCGTGTTAAGTAATAAATAGTGAGTAGAGTATCGTTCCCACGAGGAATTGTTAACCGAAATAATTAATTAGTTAAACTGCTTTCGATGGATGGAAAATTCTGGGTTTGTGATTTAACTAAACTAACGATTGCAAAGGTAAGTCAAAGTAGAGATTACGAGACTACTGGATACTGAAAACGATTTTACTAATTAGGGATGGCAGATGGATAGATCGGAATCCTTGAATCTAAACTATATTGCTTTGGTTCTTGTTTATTGGATTGCATATGGATTTACTAGCCCAAGTTCATATATCTTTATATATGTCTTCCAACATTATATAAAGCTAATTACACCTTATTTAATTGTTATGTTCCCATGCATTAAATAAAGTGAAATTGATAAGTTTATAACTTGTATAATGACTACACAGGGTTTAACGGTATATTCCTATCCGTTAAACAACTCTCCTTATACAAAGGTAGAAACCTATGCTTTGCACATGGATCTGGCAGAGATTTTCCTCTTCCAAGGATAAATCAAGCAATTAAATCATCTTATAAAGTAGCTAATCTTGTAAAAAGCATTAAATCCACACATGCCAAGGTAAATCATACACAATCATATATAAAATCAACTATTCATTCTCGAATATTCTAAGAACCAAGAAACAATATAATTTAGAATTCAAATCATCCTAACTATCCATCTAATGGAGGTTTAATTCAAAGACATGATCTTAACATCCAAAACATCCATGTAAAAAGTATCCATAAAGGCAGAGAAAGAAAATTAGAAAGAATAAGAGAAAACTGTTTTCCAGCGGTTTCCACCAACGGGACTTGAATCCTCTCTTCAATCCGGACTTTAATCTTGATTTCCTCTTTTTCTTGCACTTTAGTTCATCCTTAGGTTCTCTCCTTCCCCTCTCCTCGCGCGCGAACCCCTAGGAACTATATATATCTTCCTTTTGCGCAGCTTACACATTGAAGTATTCGCGTACGGATGTGTATTGGTGCCTAGGCGCTAACTCCCTGGACTTTTCTGGCTTGGAGCTTCTCATTTACATCTTGTGGTTGATCATGCCTGGCGCCTAGGCGCCAACTCCCTGGAGGCAATACCTGACTTGTGGCTTCAACATCGTCTGACTTGGGTTTCATGTAGATGAAGTGGCGCCTCGGCGCCCTAGGCCAACTCTCTAGAAGCCACATGTATACTAAGTTTGTGCTGAAAAATGGCAAAGGCATGTAGAGTGGCACCTGGGCGCCATCCACTTGCCTTTGTCATGCCTCGATCTGCATTCGACTCGCCCGCTTTGCCTTCATATGTTCCATCCTTCCTGTAAAAGATGGAAAAACTAAATAAATGAACTAAAAATGCCTAAATAATGCTAAAAATGCCTAGAAGCTAAATAATGTTCCTAAAATCCAAGACAGATGAAAATTAAGCTAAATGAATGCAAACTAAGCCTAATCTCTCGAACTAACGCACAAATCAAGTCTGAAATGGGCCATGATAACTCGTAAAAATACGAATTATCACACCCCAAACTTAAATGTTGCTTGTCCTCGAGCAACACATGTGTGATACCCAGACCTAAGTAGGTCTTTAAATAAGACAAATGTGTTATTTAAATGAATTTTGAATGATTTATGGATGATTTTATGATTTAATGCTATTTTGCAATTAGGGTTTAATTACGAATGGTGATTAAAAATTTAATCGCCGGAGCCCAAAGTGAGTCGGTATGACCCGAGGGGCTTAACGAGGATTTAAAGGTGAAAATGTGTTATGAATAATCATGTTAATTACCATGATTTAATTTATGGAGATTAAAGTGTAATTATGGAATTAAGGTGAAAACTGATAGAAAATTCATAACTCGACACCTACAAGGCGGATTTTAATGAAATTTGAAAGGTAAGCTCATGACGGTGGGCCCTGTCTTATGAATGGATTGGATTAAGGTAATCATGATGGGATTAGGGTGATAATTAATTATTTTTATCCCAAATCCAAAAGATAAATTCAAGTGGTCATAACTTGACGTAGAAACGTCGGATTGAGATGAAATTTGAAACAATGGAATAAAATTATGAAATCTATGAGATTAATGAAATGGATTAAGATAATTATCATGGGAAATTTTTTTCTTGGAGAGCAAGTAACAAGTTGCTTAAGAGCTAAGTAAAGAAGGGCAATTGTAGAAAGTGAAAATTGAATTTACTAAAATGCCTATGGGGTTACTTGGGCACCAAGAAAAGTAGAAAATAAAAAGAGGAAATGGGGGAGCATGGCTGCCGTTTCCAGCAGGGTTGAAGGAGAGAGAGAAGGAGAGAGAGAAGGAGAGAGAAAGAGAGAAGAAGAGAGAAGGAGAGAGAAGAGAGGAAAATAAGAGAAAAATAGAAATTTTCTCCAAGGGCAGCAGCTAGCGCACGTAAAACCCAGCAAGGAGGATAGAAAAAGGATGGAATTTCAAGTGCTCAATGGATGGATTATCAATTAATCAAGTAAGTATATGTTAATCTTGATTTTATGCCTCAAATCTGGAAGTTATATAATGTTGTAAACTAAAATATGAACGGAATAGTAAATGGATGAATTTTAGTATGAAAATTTTTGAGAAGAATAAAGATGGAGTGATTAAGGAACTAACCAATTTTTAGCTTAAAAGGATTATCACGTTGCAAATTAAAAATCAGAGAAAATCAACCTAGACAGGATTAAACGGGTCGCAGGATCAGTTGTATCAAAGGATTTTTAATAATTTTTACATAAGAAATTTGAGCTGAAAATTTTACAGGATATATAATAAATATTTAGGATCATAAAAAAATAAAAATTAGGTTTCGATGGGTATAAATATACCCCATAATTTACGTGATTTAGGCTGTCTAAAAAGGGGTGCTGCTGTCCAGTAAGGTAAAAATACAAAAATAAATAGAAATACTAAATATTTCATGCTGTAAATATTTATTTTGGTTAATTAATATAGTTATTAAGGTATGGTAGAAATTTTAAATAAAAAATACTTGATTTGATATTAATTCAAGATTTTGAGAATTCATTGTGTCTGAATTCAGCAATATGGACAGCTTAAGGAATAAATCAAGATAAATGTTAAATTCCAGATTTTTGTGATGGAATTTTATTTATAATGGGATATAAATAAGTTATTATGAAGGTTTAACCTATTATAGGTAAAAAATATTACCCTAAATATGATTTTTTGAAGATATGCAAAAGGATGTCCAAAGAGGGGTGCAAAGGGTACCCAAGATGTACATGAAAGTTGCTATTTTAAAAGCAACTAATATATGAATTTTAAACATGTGTTAATACCCTAAATTTTGGTTAAGAAAAATAAGAATAATTTCTGGAATTTATGGATTATAAATCTGTTTTGAATTAAGTGTCAAAACAGGCGTTGAAATGATGAAAAACGGGTTCTAATGTTGCTATTTTCGAACCCGATGATGAATGGATTATAAATCCAAAATTAAACCTTAAATGATAGGTTAACTAAGGGGTTTAATCATGCTGGAATTAGAGACAAGTTGCTGTGTTGAAAATTTTAAGAAACACAAGATTTATGTATAGAGAAATGGACGTATATGAAGAGATAAGTATGAATACCCGACTTGAAAGACAAGTGGGTTAAGTTAGATGAACTTATGTAGGTTGGAAAACCTAAGGAATATAAATATTTGAAGACGATGCAAATAAATGAAATGTTATTTTCATTTATTTAGGCAAAGGCAAGGAAAAGAAAGGAAGGAAAGGAATTATGGCGATCTCAGGTAAGCAAGTAAACTTTCTAAAATGATGTTTTCTTTCTATATGATGATGTGTGATTGAAATTTTTATGATTATGTTTAAATGAATGGGAAGTTTTGAACATGACGGCCTTAATGAAAAGCCACAAGTTTTGAAAATGACGGCTTTAATGAAAAGTCGTAAGTTTTGGAAAAGAATGGCTTTAAGGAAAAGCCTCAAGGTTTGCTTCATGGGAAGCAAGCAACGTTTTTAAGATAAAGAATTTATCACAAGTATTGTCATGGATTGGCAAGGCTTTATGTTAATGGATTAAGAAATTTGCTTATGAGTAAGCAAGTTCTCCACGATAATGTTTTCAAAGGATTTCATGTTTTATGTCGATGGTTTTTAAGAATTTGCTTTTAAGCAAGCAAGTTCTTTATGATGCTGTTTCAAAAGTATTTATATAAGAAAAAGGGAATGTTGCCCTTTTTCGCAAAGTAACAAACGTAAATAAGTTTCGAATTTCTTTTATGATGTTTTATGATAAATAATTATGTTTGTGAAAGAAAAAGAAAAAGGAGATTTGATTTATGTAAAAGATTTGTTTTGCTAAGTCATGATAATTAAATAATAAATGATGATTTGGACATAGTTCATATGTTTTGAAATGATATTCGAAAAGTTTTGATTTCCTTTAGATAAGGAAATCTATGTTGAAAATATCTTGAAAAATGTTTATACGGATGTGTTGAAAGGGATTTAAGGATGACCAACCTCCTATGTTGTTTTCATAAAAAAGGTTTTAAGGTGTGTTGTTTCTCAAACATTTCAAATATTTATCAAAATATTTTACTCAAAATATTTCTAACGGAATTTAAGAAGGTCATCATAAATCTAGATTTCAAATAACAACTTGTTTAAAGTGTGTGCGCTTGCTTTACAAGTTAACACGGACTGCGGTCTGTGATGTGTTTTTGAAAATAAATTTTTTGAAATATAGACTTCGGTCTAAGATTTTTTGTGTGTTATGGGTGCAGACAGAGGTCTGTGATCCCGGTTTAAAAGGACATAGGCTGCGGTCTGTGGTTCTTCAAACCAAACGGGCTGCGGTCCGTCATAATAATGTACGGTGCACCAGTACAAGAAACAGGCAGATTGTAGAGCACGGTTGGGATGACCGGGGCCCACTCTACATAAGGCTAAGTCGCTAAGGGATGACAGGAGTGCCAGCGGCGCCCTCCCTGAGATGGGAGTAGGATAAATAAACAGTCGCCTGGCTAGCGTGCTGTTAAGGATTCTCTTCTAAAATGTAGCATGATCATTTGGTAAGTATCACTACTGGATGGGGAGAAATGTGTTTGCATACATTTTTCTTTTCAAAATCCCAAAGATTGGGATATAAAAGCATTTATATAAAAAGTTATCCTAAATTGGATTTTTATGAGCCATTATGCATAAGTTACCCTCAAAGCAGGGTGTTTTACACAAAATGTGTAAATATTAAGAATAAAAAATAATTTTTACGCAAAAAGTTTTCATGAAAAGGATTCATGACTTGTTTGCTATAAACAAGCCCCAAGATGGGGATTATGAAAAAAGGTTTATGTTGGAAAATATTTTGGACATAAGAATGTCCATTTCCTAAAGGAATTTATGTTGGAAAATATTTTGAACATAAGAATGTCCATTTCCAAAGGGTTTATGTTGAAAAATGGTTGGACACGAGAATATCCATTTCCTAAAGGGATTTATGTTGGAACATATGTGGACATAAAAATGTCCGTTTCTAAAAGAGTCTAAGAAATAAAAGTGTTTGTGGACATATGAGTGTCCATTGCCAAAAAGGCTTACGTAAAATGTATTTTGGACATAAAAATGTCCATTACCAAAATGTTTATGTGAAAAACATTTTAGGACATATAAACGTCCATTTCCAACAAGGTTTAACTGAAAAAATATTTTAAGACGTATGAACGTCCAATGCCAAAATAATTTATGTGGAAAAAGGTCTTTTCGTGGACATGAGAATGTTCATTACCAAATATGGTTTATGTCAAGATGTTTTGGGACATAAAATGTCCCCTGGCCAAAATGATTTATGAGAAAAATGTTTTAGGAAATGATTTTCAAGGAAAGTCTTGCCCCAAAATGCTTGTTTACTGAATTATCACTCACATTTTGTTTTCCAAACCTCAAACAGGTACCGGGAGACTCAAGGGGTCGATGACCTAAGGAATGGAGAAAAGGTACGAGATAGTACCATGTGGGCTAAAAGGATTAGCCATGGTGAGTGGAATGATATGAATGGAAGTATTCAGGTATGCTGACGTATATGAACTTGTGTAAAGTTCTGAGTTCTAGGTGAACTAATAATTGAATAGATGTATGTATGCAATGGAAATGCCATGATTGGGTCAAGAGGACCTTTAATGTGTAAGTACATGTTGAGAAGTTATAAAATGGATATGTACAAGTGTAACATTGCTTATGTTATAAATGAAATGATGATGAATAAAGAAACAAAAAAAAAAAATTGGACGAGTTCCAATTAAAATCCCGTCGCTTGATCAGGGCAACAATCCTGATTCACATTTACCAATCATTAAGATCTTGAGGTAAGAAAGTGACGTCTCGGTTTGGGGCGCCACAACATGCAACCCTAATGAATTAATTAATTAATGAATTAATGAATGCGTGCAGACTCTGTCAACTCCATTTGCTTCCTGTTATGCATTGATCAATCCACTTAGCCATTTCACAAGGTCAAGACTAATTCAACATGAAAAATCCTTCATTATACAAACAAGGCAAGCATTTTCCTTTCAAACCAAGTTACATGTGGATGCTAAGATTCCATAGTGCAAAGTCATATTTCAACACGTTAATCTTTCATTCGATCAGAAAACTGGTTAGAGAATTAATGAACACAAGCAAACTAAGAATTAAGCTGAATACACTGGTCACAGCAAATGGTATCAAGTCCCTGAATTCAATCTCTAACAACTACACATTTTTTTTTCAAACTTATTGTAAAAATTCTCCTCACCATATTAAAGGATATCTGGAGATTTCATCTTTTTTTGGCTCCCCTCACCATATTTCAGGATATCTAGGGAGAATTTCTATTTTTTAAGCGTTATTATTGTGATTTTCCTTTGCTTTTTTACGCGAACCTTACCATTTGTCGATGCCAAGTCCCGGTTACTCAGCTTAGGTCAACCACCCTCTTTTTATTTTTTCTAATGCTTTGTTAGGGGTATTGACATGTTTGAGTAATTCCTGTGAAATAGTACCATTTCTGGACCCGTTAGAGTACTTGGTCAGCATTTATTTAGTTCAGTTTTCATCATCTCGGTCTGAAAGAGATGCCTGTGATTGAATTAGAACAATGTATTATAAAATTTCTTTTAATTCTTTCACATGTTAATTTCAACCTGCTTTTATACTTAATTTTAATCTGAATAGCCCATTCTTTCATGAATTCAGGGTGTGTTTGGTTAGGGGTAAAATTTTTGATGAAAAGTTTTTGAAGTAGAAGTTGTCAAATTAATAGAAAATGATGTGATATAATAGGAGTAATGATAAGGAGTAAAGATAATAAATTTTAAATAGATAGGTTAGTTGTATGGGTAGTTGTGTAGAAATGATTGAAAAGTATGGTAGTTTGTATAGGAAAATGTGAAAAAATAATTAAAAAATAGAGTAGTTATGGAGAGTGAAAAGTTTTGGATTGAAAAGTTTTGGTTGACATTTTCTTGCCCCAAACAAACACACCCACAATTTCAAGTTAGAATTAATCACAACCTTGCACATTTTCACAATAAGATGGATTGAAACAAAGACAACTTTCATTAGCTGGAATTGACATACATGCAACATAAAATAAAGCATGAAAATTTAAAATGAAAAACTAACCTATGGTTGAGAATTATACACCTCCCAAACTTGAGAGATGCATTGTCCTCAATGCATGAACCTAAAATGAACTAACAATGAAAACACAATGATAAGAAAAATTAAAAGAAAAGAAAAGTAAAAATAAAGGACTAGGACTCCCCCATGAATCGGACTCCGTTGTGTCCTCATTGTCATCGTCGTCGGGCTGGGGCTGAGCCGGTTGCCCGAAGTAGGCATGAACCTCTGGTGGCATCGGTGGGAAGCTCCAACTATTTTCCCTACAAAAGCAAAAACGACAACCAAAAATCAAACGGAAAATGATTGATGGATTGCCTCCCATCCAGTGCTGAGTTTATCGTCTTCTGCTCGACGTTCTCACTGTTCAATTCTCTTTCAGTTCCACCACCTCCTTGCAACGCTGAAAATCATCTCCCATATAATGCTTATGTGAAAGCCTAACCCATGTAGGACCCATGTGTATGCATCGGACATGTATATGATGTTTATTTGTGAATTATGGAATTATGAAGGCATTATATGATTTTTGCTAATTATTGCAATTAGGGTTATGGGTCGGCAATAATAATATGATTAAACATTTTGAGCCTAAAGGAGACAATGGGTTTAGAATAAATTATTTGTGATTTAAATGTGCAAAAATAACATGAGAAATCATTTTTCATTATTTAAAATGAATTTTGGGAGTTAATATGGAAATTGACAAGTTTGATGGAAAATATTGGAAAATTCATAACTCAACGCCTGTAAGGCGGATTCAAGTGAAATTTGAAACGAAAATTTTGGACTTGGTATTATGGAATAAGTGGATTATAAAAAATCCTTGATGAAATGAGAATTATGAATTTTTAATCATATATCAATTTCAACCGTTAACTTCAAACGGCTATAACGGGAGCTAGGAAACTCGGATTGAGATGAAATTTGAAACGGTTAATGAGATGGTGAGGTAATTATTTTGAATGGCTTGGATTAGGCATGAAGTTCTGGAAAAATTCCTGCATTGAAAAAGGTGAGCATGTTTGACTTATGCTCCACAAAAGCAACATGCCATTAATGCTAGAGTACCAAGTGATAATGCTTGATGGAAATGGAATTTGAGGTGGAAAATTGCAGGCCATTCCTTGGGGATTTATGCAATTATTTGAAATATATAAAGGAGAGAATTATCCATCCATTTAATGCAAGTTATGATGGAATTGCAAAAGCATGGAGGAGGTGTCCAAGAGGGGACGTCCAAGGGCTGTTTGGTGCCCATTTTTTATTTTTTAAATTTATTAAAAATGAATATATGTTGCAGGGATGCAATTACATGATATGTTCATACAATAATGGAGATTTTCAGCAATTAAAAAATGGAAAAAGGTAGGTATATACAGCGGAAAACGTGGACAGCTTGGAGGGAATGGAAAATGTGATTTTCGTGCTAAGTTGCTGCAATATTTGTTAAATTTATTTACATAAAATTAATGCATGAATTAGTGGGTAACTAAGAGTATAATTTACCCTTAAATTAGGGTGAAAATAAAAATGAAAAATGGATGAAAATCTGAACAGCTAGGGACGTGAATTGGAGACCACATTGGATGGTCAAAGATGATGCAATTTTTTATTTTTGTAAATGGTAAAATGCAATTTTACTTGGCTGAGAATTACCCAGCTCATATGTTAGATAAGGTAGCATTTAAGGAGTGTGGAATTGCAGCACCAAGTGGGCCCCACAGCTGGAAAAAAATCCAGCTACATATATAGCCCATGCACGTTAAGTTGAGAAGGATTTTTGGGAAAAATCCTAAGTGCTGAACACATCCAAGTGAACCCAGCAGCTCACGTCCAAAATTTTCCAGTAAAAGAGGAAGAAAACCAAGGAAAAAAGGAAGGAAATTTAAAGGGAAAATCATCTCAAAGGATTAGGGTTTGAGTTGGCTCAAAACCAAGTAAGTATGTGTTTTGTTTTAAGTTGTTTAACTTGAGTTTCTAAACTCAAGACTTGGAAATGAAAAGGATGATGAAAGGATATGTAAAGTGGTATTTTAACATACTTTTTCATGAATATGAAATGGGTATTAAGTTTTAAGTATGAATTTTCAAGTTAAGATTGATGAAAGTGAAGTTATGCATGCGTATGAAGTGGAAAATCCAAGTTGATAAACTCTAAATCTCCAAGACAAGTTGCTGTAAGACAAGTTGCTGTTTTGATTTGATGATATGATTAAGCTATGAATCATGTATTTATGCCAAATATATGAGGGTTTATGCTTAAGTGATGAATTTTTGAAGCTATGAAATGCAAAGCATGGATTTTGACCTAATTTCTTAGTTTTTGGGTTAAAAATGTTATAAAAATGAAATTGCATGTTTTATGCATGATATGTAGGGTAAAATACCCTAGGTTTAAGTTATTATGGATGCCCAAAATATTAGGGAAAAATAAACCCTATATCTGATTTTTATGATTTTCATGAAAGAACATCAAACCGACGTGAAACGGGACTCAAAACGTGTAGGCTACTTGCTGTTTTGAGAAATGATAATGTATGAATGTTAAATATGTGTTAAATTAATAAACATGGATTAGGAAAAATGGATTTAATTGCTGAAAATTCGTAATTATATAACTGCATAAGGTTATGTGTCAAAAGACACGTAAAATGAGTGAAAAACCGGTTCCAAACTTGCTGTTTTGGAAACTTATGTTGAATGGATTTAAATCCCATAAAAATACCTTGAATGCAGTGGTAATTAAGGGTAATTAAACCGCTGATAAATGGATTAAATTTTTGAGTTAGCAAATTTTAGGAAATACATTATGTTTATGTGCAAAATAAGCTATATATGTGTGTAATGACTTATGAAGTCAAATATATGATGAATGTATAAGGAATGGGATGGAAAACTAAATGAAATATGAGAAAAGTAAATGTATGAAAAATTATATCATTTTCATGTAAGCAAGGGCAAAGAGAAAGTGGTGGCAGAAAGCTAAGAAGTTCAGGTAAGCAAGCAAATTTTCTAAAGGATTTTGCTTTTCTAAATTGTTTCCATAAATGCAATTCTTTCTTTAACTTGTTTGATGAAACTATGGAAATTGTTTCTAATGTGTTTAAGGATGGTCATCCCTTAGAAAAATGATGTTGAAATTATATTTTATGAAATCTTTCTTTGATAAATGCTATGGAAAAATGATGTGGTTGATGTTTATGAATGAAAAATTATGCTAGCATGTTGAAGATGAATTTATGTGAAAGTTCATGTGGACAGGTTATGAGGTCCACTTGAAGGGTGTAAGCGGACCGATTGTCCCCCCTTGGTGTGACCAAGTCGCTTGAAACAGGCCTAAGGCCGGCGGCGCCCTCTCTAAAATGGGAGTTAACGTGACGGATGGTCGCCTGGCTAGCTTCCATCCTAAGGGAGAAATGGTTTACATGTTCATGTTTTCATATGGCATACTGCATATGGAACTCGTGATGGGTACAGGATTTCATGTTTTAAAGATATACCTTTAGATAAGGTATAAGTTGCTTTCCAAGTTGATTTTAAATGCAAAATGTTGCCTGAAATGATTTGCCTGAAAAAATGCAAATAGCTTGCTTATTGAGTTTTGACTCACAATTTTGTTTTTCAAACCCAAAGACAGGTGAAGAACAGGACATGGCAAAGGAGCTAGCACCGGCTTAAGGAATCCATGGAAATTTCATGTTATGAAACTGATGTGAAATGATTGTAAAACTATATGCAATATTTTATGTAGAATGGATGTAAACTATTCGAATGTTTTATATGAATTACTGTGATATGTACATGCAGTGACATCTGATTTAGGTAAAAAATGAAATGTCGCTGAACAGCATGTTTGTATGTAATGAATGGATTGAAATGACTTAGAAATTTTATGAGTATGAAGTTATGAGAACATGAGTTGTTATATGAACTTTTACATGACCATATTTAATAGGATAAATATCCGACAAGACCCGCCGTGTGACAGGGCAACAATCCTGATCACGTTTCCCAATCAATACGATCCCGAGGTAAAGGCTAGGACGTGATGCTCGGTTTGGGGCGCCACAGCTTAAGACGTTGCCTATTCACGACAAAACTATTGTCGGATGCCTTGTTAAATATTTCCACTGCTCCATGCTCAGTTGCCTTTATCACCACGAACGGACCTAACCATCTAGATTTGAATTTCCCTGGAAATAGTTTCAATCTTAAATTGAAGAGCAAAACTCTCTGACCTGGCTTAAAATTTCATGTTAGAATCTTTTTATCATGTCATTTCTTCACCTTTTCTTTATAGATCTTGGCATTTTCATAGGTTTGCATCCGAAACTCGTCCAACTCATTGAGTTGCAGTAATCGGCGTTCCCCCGCTTGTTGCATGTCCAGGTTTAGTTTTTTAATTGCCCAATACGCATTGTGCTCCAGCTCCAGTGGCAGATGGTAGGCTTTTTCATAAACCAGTTGGTATGGAGACATTCCAAACTAAGTTTTATAGGCAGTTCGATACGCCCATAGTGTGTCGTCCAGTTTGACGGACCAATCTTTGCGAGAAGACCCAATGGTTTTCTTTAGAATTTGCTTCAATTGCCTGTTGGCCAACTCGACCTGTCTATTAGCGTGCGGATGATACGCTGTCGTCACTCTGTGGCGTACGCCGTATTTGTGTAGAATTTCTATAACTGCCGATTACAGAAATGGGATCCTCCATCACTAATGATCACCCTCGGCGTGCCAAAACGAGTAAAGATGTTCTTCTTGATGAATTTGAGAACTGTTTTAGCATCACCTGCTTGAGTTGGAATTGCTTCCACCCATTTGGAAACATAATCAACAGCAACAAGGATGTATTGGTTTCCAAAAGAGGGAATAAATGTGCCCATGAAGTCGATACCCCAGACATCAAATATTTCTACTTCAATGATATTAATGAGAGGCATCTCTTGTCTTTTAGAAATGTTACCTGTTCGTTGACATTGATCGCATCTTTTGACATAAAAATGGGCGTCTTTAAATGAAGATGGCCAATAGAATCCCGATTGAAGTATTTTTGCTGCAGTTTTGTCTCTTTGGAAGTGGCCATCATACGGAGATGAATGGCAGCTCTACAGTTGTAGTACCCGCAATTTTTAGATTGCAACCCATAAGTACGTGACATATATAAATGAAAATTTTGGGCCATGAAATTAATAAAATTAGAATTTTATTAATGGCCTAAAATTTTAAAGTAAGAAAAGAGAGAATTAATAAATAAAAAAAATGATGAGTTAAAGTGTTATTGTTGAATGAAGTAATAATAAAATCTATTATTTTTTTAGATTAATTAATGAATTTCGGTCAAATGGTTTAATTTAAGTGATTAATTGATTTAAACTCCTTAAATTAGTGAATGGCTATGATTTAATGGTTTAAATGCATATGGTGGGTATAATTTATAAAATTTAAAATATTATGATTTATGACATATATTTAATATGGATATTTATAAAAAATAAAAAAAATAGTATGAGGGGTAGCCACACGTGTGTACATGCGAACTACCTTAAGTGGGGCCACCAAAAGGTAGCCCCTTTTCTCCCACGCACAAACAGAGGGAGAAAACGAGAGAAGGGAGAGGAGAGAGAAGAAAGAGAGAAGGAGGAGAAGAGAAGGAGAAGAGAAGGAGAGGAGGGAGAGAAGAGGAGGAGCCGGCTGCCCGTCCCTGCTGCTGCCGTTGCCGCTGTCGCCATCACCGTTGTGGCGCCCCGAACCGAGGCGTCACATTTGTCCTTACTCCGGGATCTTGTCGATTGGTAAGTGTGAATCAGGATTGCTGCCCTGATCACGCGGCGGGTTCTTAATTGGATCTCGTCCAATTTTTTTTCATTTCTTTTTCTTTCATCATATAAACATATACTCATCATCATTCATAATGGACTTATCATAAATCATCAACTTCTCATATTATTCATCACTTCATAATTTCATACAACTTATGTCTTTTTCATCATATCCCCTTAGGGAATCTATTCATACAAAAATCTACTAACCTTTGTAGATTCCTCTTTTCCTTTAGCAACACATGTCCTTCATTTCTTGGCTTTCCCTACACCTGTCTGAGGTTGGGAAAACAAAACATGAGTAGAAACTCAATAAGCAAGCATTTTTCATTTTAAATGCATTCCTCTCCATTCGATAGAAGACACTTACCAAGTGATCAACTACCAACGGAATAGAAACCTTTTCGTAAACCATATTTCGAAACCTTTCATAAACCATTCATGTAAATCATTTGTAAATGCATTTCTCTCCATTCGATAGGAGACACTTAGCAAGTGATCAACTATCAATGGAATAGAAACCTTTTCATAAACATTGGATGTGCAAATGCTTCCTTTCCACTCCTGACATAAACCTTCGTGTGCGGGTATGCTAGCTCAGGGAACATCTCACATAACATGGTCCAATACGCCAGCTGTCTCCAACTTGGCCTCATCAAGGGGAACCTCTCTTCCTCTTGACGCCTACATGGTTCCTACATGCATGACTTTTGATTTCCCCAGCATTATATACCTCTTACACCAGGTAACTCATGTAGAGAATTATTTGCACCATCCCTTAAAAACATAATTTCAAATCCATGCTTTCCTTTTCAATCCATGTATGAAAATGCAATGCATTCATTCAAACATAACATTCCTTTGCCTCCACCTCTGGGGAGGACGCCGTTGGCACACAGCCCATACGACTTGGCAATAGTGAAGGGGGACTCTCTGATCCACTTTCTACCTTCACCAAAGCCTCTTCCTTATACATCATACATGTGCACATGTCCATGAACATCACATAATATCAATATGCCGGCATGACTTTTCATAAAAACTCATAAACATTCATCATTTCAAAACATTATAGGAATGACCACCCTTAAACACATTTCATAAATACTTGGGAATAAAACATATTTTCAAAGTTGTGCTTGCTTACAAATCATCATTTTCAAAAGGATTGCTTGCTTACAATGAAGCAATAAAATCATATTTAAAAAAAAAAGTTCGCTTGCTTACCTCCTCAGTCCGTGTCCTCCACCTTTTCCTTTCCTTTTTTTCCTATACAAGGAAAATGGATATTTTATCCATCCATTCTATGTTTACTTTCCATGCTTGCTTTATAACCTTTCATTACCTCATTCCCATAGAGGTTAATCATATAAAGATACTTAGTCGTTACTCATTTATATGGATTTTTATCCATAAATTCTTTAAAAATTCCATCCATATATCCTCATAAAATATAAAAATAAATCTCAATTTTTTCCCCAAATCACGCTGTCTACTATTCATAATTACTGTTCAACCGAGATTACTGTTCACAGAGACGTGGTTACTGTTCATGGGTTCCAAAAATTGATATTTTTTCGAAAAATAAAAAATACCATGGCATACCTTATGCCTAGTATATCATAGGACATTTCATACATTTTGAATTTATCATCATTTACTTGGCCAAAAAACTCATTTTCTCCATATACTAAAAATCAACATAAATTCACTTAAGCATAATCCTTAATTTTAAAAATCCTGAAATTAATATATCATCATTCCAACATCATATTTATTATAATCATACATTCCAAATCATCATTTATCAAATTTGGAGCATTATTTCCACATATCATACATGATTTCCCCGAATGCTCTATCTTTGCTCCAAATTTTCGATGTTTCGGTATGATTCCAATTAAGCATTATAACTTTACTTATTTTCTCATGCTTAGGCATTATCTAAGCATGATTTTACCCTACTTAACATCCAAAATAAATTTGGGAAGAAATTGCTTACCTCAAGTGGAGAACTTCTCATTTCCTTCCCATTTTCTCTTTCCTTCCTTCTCTCCTTCTCTCTCTATGGCCAAAACGTGTTTTGGGGGTGGGAATGCTTGAATTGCTCAAGATTGGAGTGCCTTTGGACGTCCACCCCTGCCCCCTATTTATACTTTTTGATTTTTCACATATTTGCAATTTACCCCCTCTTGCTTGAGGTGTAAATTTGCAAATGTGTTTTTTTCTAATTTTAAAAGGTGCATGGAGCATTGTGCAGCCCCCCAGGCCTGCTCCAGCAGCCCTATTGCAGCCCTATTTTTACCTATTTTTTTGTTTTTTAAAATTAATTAATTTAGGCTAAATTAATTCTAGCCATTGATCTTTGATAAGGATGATCATGGGCCATTGGATCATGCCCCAAAAGTCCATGCTCCAGCAGCAATTGCAGGCTTTGCATTAATTTTATTTAATTAAAATTAATCAAAGTCAAATGCCATTAATGAAAAAGTAAAGTTACTTTTTCCCTTTTCAAATGACATTTAATCTTGACCCTTAATTCATGATCCTTGATTAATCTTGGACCATTCATCATATCCATCATCATATCTTGGCCATCCATAAAAAATTTCATCTCAATCCGATGTCCGGATTGCAAGATATGAATTTTTCTTTATTTTCTCTAAAAAATCCACTAAAATCCGAAAATACTAAATAAATCAAAAAGTGGCTATTTTGTCCTTTTGTGGGAAGCTTCCTTTTTTGTCTTTTTGTGATTAAGTTAATCCAAAGTGATTAACTTAACATATTCTTTAATCCCATGTTACTATTCACGTGCACTATTCATCCGAATTTCATAAATAATTATTTTAACCTTTATTCTCACATATTTTCCATACTCATGAATATATATTTTATTAACATATTACCTAGGGTTTACAACCCTAGGGTTTCATATATGTGTCCAAGATTGGGGTTTCACAGCCGTCGCCGTCGTCCAACCCGTCGGCGGTGACCGGTGGTAAGAGAGAGAGATGAGTTTTTATTATTTTCTTAGAAATCTTTCCCAAATCATGTTCAAAACATGGGGCTTTTGTTCAATATGGGTCGATCTATAAGAATGAAGGGAGAAATCATAAGAAAGAGGATGGAAATTCGAATCCATAGCTACGGTGATTTAGGGTTTTGAAATTTCTTCCTAAAATGGGTAGGAATCATGGGGGTTTTCGTAGATTCATGTAAATCTTCATTTTGGGAGCCAAATAATGTATATGGAATGTGAAAATTGAATCCTATGCATGAATCCGAAAGTTCAAGAGTTGAAAAGCTTTAATATTTTTGCTCCAAATTGCTATATAATGTATTTAAATGATGCTAGGATGTATTATTTGTAAAATTACATGTATAATATTGGATAGGAAAAGAAATTCAAAATTTTCATCATACCTTAAACATGGGGATGCCCTAAAAACGTGGGCTAAGCATAGGGCTTTTATACTATTTATGTATCGGGTGATTTATAAATAATTTTAAATCCGTTTGGATGTGGAAATGGGTGGAAAAAAATGAGGATAGGTGGGTATATATGTTACGGGTATGTCTTGTTGCTTGTAAATAATAAGTTTAGTAATTTAATAATATTTGAACATGGATTTAGATCAAAATGTGCATATTAAAGCCAAAATGTAGACATATATGCTAAATGAAATTGGGTAGTTAGGAAATTTATATGGAAGTATGAGATTTCTTTTAACTAAATGTGTACGGGTGAATTTTATATAATTTTAGTATAAAAAAAATGAATGAATAAGTGATAATTGTATGACATGTATATGAACGGTTAGAGAGTTAAAAATATTAAACTTGTATATAAATCATGCGAAAATGAAAGGGAGTAAAATCCCTAAATTTTGAAGCTTAAAACCCATTATTTAAATGGCTAAAGTCGAAAATGTATGGGTGATGAATTTGGGTTTAAAGGTGGCTCCTAAATGATTAATTTTAATTTTAGGAGCATAATATATAATTTATTTATAGCAAATGGGTTGTGGTTAAGCAAAATTGTAATTATTAAATATATATACTTAAGAATTTCAAGTAAGCCTAAATGAAGGTTAAATTTAGGCATGAACATATATGATGAATTTGGCTATAGTAAATGAGTTATAATTATTATTTAAAAAAACGTATAATGCATATGAATGATGATGGAATGATAAGTTATAAGTTAGATAAATGAAAATAAAGAGAAGTTGGTGAAAAACCCAACTATTAAATTGAGATTATGAGATTGGATATTAAATTTTAGGCATTTAATTATTGTATTTAGATAATTATGATTAGTTTAATGATTAGATGATGGGGTATTATATGTTAAGCTACGAGTGTTGAGATTTAAGTGAAATAACCTAGTCAATAGGTTGTTTGGCCATGAAAACAAATTTATTAGATTAATTCATATGCTTTATGTAGAAAGGAAATAAAATTGAAATGAAGTGAAATAAATGATACATTATAAGCAAGTGAGAGAGTTAACTAAGAGTAAAATGGAATGAATTATGAAATTAAGGAGCATGTTGGGTAATTTAAAATGTCAAGTTACTTAAGTTATTTTTCAATGAGTGTTTAAGATTTAACGGTTACAATTTGAAGAGAAGTGGAAAAAAAAGAGCTGTAAAGGCTATCTTAAGTTCAAATGACCTTACAATATGAAAATGTCATTTATATATCGAGGAAAAGGTCTATTATTCCATATGTGTTATTTATATATCAAATGCAAAGTTTATGCATATATGAGTTATCTTAGTGTATTTTTGAAATACAAAAGGACGAAGAGGCTTTAATAGCCTATAATACATGAAATTTCAGATATGATATAGTTTAAAAATTTATAAATTCTAATTATGAAAGATCTATAAGATAAAGATTAATTTAATTCTTATGATGTCACCATGTAGAATTTCATGTATTGATGTTTTAAATGAGGATAAGATGTTTGCCCAAGTGTGGGATGATTTCTTTGATGTGTGTAAGTCATATTGAAAGGACTAAACCAGGATTTTAAATAAAATGGAAGGAAATAAGATATATTTTTTGGGTAAAATAAGGTTATTAGTTAATATGTCAAATGATCTTAGTTGTTATTAGAAGTTAAATTGAATTATATGATTGAGATTTTAAAGAAAGAAATGTAAGTAATAGGGAACCTAATGAATGTGTCGATATTGGGTAATCCTATTATGTGTAAATAAGATCTAAGTTGCAGTAGATGAATTTACTGTTTGATAATATAAGTTTTTATGAAAATAAAATGAAAATGAAATATACTAACTTTTAAGTTGTATAAATAATGGTAGAAACTATACTAAGTTTATATGTTCATTATGTGTTATGTATAAAGTTAAAACTTGAATTGTAATTATCAGTTAAGTATTAAATACAAAGCTAATGCAATTTATAAGTCTATTCAAATGGAAGTTAAATGTGGGATGGTATAAAGGTTTAAATAGCTTGGAAAGTAAGAAATTTTAGATTTAGTTCAAGTTTGGGTGTAAGGGGTATTTCAAGGATAGTTAACTTGTAAGGTTATGGGTCATCCAATTTGAAAGTGTGGTTAAACTAAAAAGAGTTAGGAACTTTGGATAAGGAGATTTCAAGTTCATGAATACTTGAACTCCATGTCCAAAGGTCTGAAAAAGTATGTCATTAGATGCATAATTAATCATGGAATAAATATATGTGATGGGTTTAATAAATGCTTAGATGCATTCTCTGTTGGCTGTAATAGGAAGGGGTAAAGGAAAGATGAAGGAAAGTATAAAGGAAAGATGAAGGAATGCTAAAGGGAAGAGGTAAGCAACCTCTTCAAGATTCTTTTTGTTCAAAAGAGTTTTATGGTAAGAAAAATCTATTCTTGCCTTTTTATTTCAAGAAAGGTTATTTGCTACTGAGTTTGTTTTATTTAAATGTTTCTTTAAATTAACATGCATTGAAAAGGTACTTAGGGATGGCCATTACCTTGTGCATAGGTTTTACAAAAAGAACGTGTATTTGAATTATGTTTTATAACTAGATTTCCATATAGAAACCCTGCTATCATGTTGAGTTGGCAAAACTCAATTCATGTCATAAATGCATATGATGCACGTGTGAATGAAACTCATGCATGAGGCTTTGTCAAGGTTGTAATTGGACAAGTAGTCCGTCTTTGGCATTGCCTGGTCGGTGCGTCCGACGCATGGGGCGAGTGATCATTTGATAAGTGTCATTTGCCAAACGATGAATAAGTCATGGAAGGATGCATGTGTGTGCATTCATCTCATTATCACGCATGCATAATGAGATTTTAAGAGTTTATGAGTTTGGTTAATGCCACAGGTTTTGAACAGTATGTATTTTTAAATGCTTGCTTACCGAGTATTTTATACTCATTGTTTTCAACTAATCAGTGAGTGCAGATGATGCAGATTTGATGGAAGGGCCTTTACTGCTAGCTGAGCAGTAAATGTATGATTTTTAATGTTTTTGATGAATTTGGATTCATGGGATTGTAATTATTATAAATGTGAGTGTATTATATTTGAATTGTTTTATGTTGATGTTAATTGTAATAATTATCTTCCTATGTGAAGTATGATTTTATAAGTGAGAGATTAGATGAATTTAAGTAGTTGTGAACGAATTTAATAGAGAATGCTAGATTATGTAATGTCTATCAGGTTTTGTAATCGCCCAAATGTCTTAACTATAGACGGCATGCTGCCGGATTTTAGTTAAGAAAATAGAATCAATGTAGGTTCAGAAGAGAAGTAAAGAAAAAAAATTCAGATTGATTTCTTGACAATTAGCAAAAGCTTCTGCTCGTATAAGCAATGAAACTTTCGGTTTCATTCACGAGTTTCACCACCTAAAAAGATCCTGGAGTAAGGTACCACGACTAAGTGGGTAGCGTGCCCGCGGGTCGGGGCGCGATAGCAGTAGTGCTTCCGGTTCACACTCTGGAATACATCTCCGATATAACTGATCTGGGCATTGCTTAAACAGATATAGATCATCCCAGAAATAGAATTTAACGTCGTGGAGAAACTTCTTCTTTTGGTGTGATTTCAAACCCGGAGGCAACATTCCACTGACGATGTAATTGACGAAGTCTGCATACCATGGTGGGATGCCTGGGGTGATAGAGAATAGCTACTCATCCGGAAACACTTCCCAAATTTGCTCCGTATCATGAGCTAACTGGGGTCCTTCAACGCGGGATAGATGGTCAACGACCTGATTTTCAGCTCCCTTATGGTCTTTGATTTCGAGTTCGAATTCCTGTAGCAGTAAGATCCATCGAATCAAGTGTGGTTTTGCATCCTTTTTCTTGATCAGATATTTGACGGTTGAATGGTCTGTGTAAACGATCACCTTAGTGCCCACCAGATAGGCTCTGAATTTGTCAAATGCAAATACCACTGCTAGCAGTTCCTTTTCGGTTGTAGTGTAGTTCATTTGTGCCTCGGTCAAGGTTTTGCTAGCGTAGTAAATGGAGTGGAAAACTTTATTTTTTCGCTGTCCCAATACTGCTCCCATTGCATAGTCACTTGCATCGCACATTACTTCAAATGGGAGATTCCATTCTAGAGAAATAATAATTGGCGCAAATACCAGTTTCTTTTTCAGCTCCTGGAATGCTTCCATACATTCGCTGGTGAATTCGAATGGCGTATCTTTTTCGAGCAGCAAACATGACGGATTAGCTATCTTTGAGAAGTCTTTTATGAACCGTCTATAGAATCCTGCATGTCCCAAAAACTACGAATGCCTTTGACTGAGGTGGGTGGAGGCAATTTCTCGATCGTCTCAATTTTAGCTTTGTCCACTTCGATTTCCTATTTAGAGACCCTGTGACCAAGTACGATGCCCTCTTGCACCATAAAATGACACTTTTGCCATTTAAGAACCAGGTTCGTATCCTCACACCGCTGGAGCATCTTTGATAAGTTGGTTAAGCACTCGTCATAGGAATTCCTGAATATCGAGAAATCGTCCATGAATACCTCCAGGAAATCCTCCACCATGTCAGTAAAAATGGCCATCATACATCGCCGAAATGTGCCTGGCGCATTGCATAGGCCAAACGGCATTCGCCTGAACGCGAACGTGCCATATGGACATGTGAATGTGGTTTTTTCTTGGTCTTCCGGTGCTATCATAATCTGATAATAACCTGAATAGCCATCCAGAAAGCAGTAGAATTCACGTCCTGCTAACCTGTCCAGCATCTGATCAATGAATGGAAGTGGGAAATGATCCTTTCGGGTGGCTTTATTCAGCTTGCGATAGTCCATGCAAACTTGCCAACCAGTAACTGTTCTGGTCGGGATTAGCTCGTTGTTTTCGTTGGAGACGATCGTCATACCACCTTTCTTCAGGACACACTACACCGGGCTGACCCATGAACTGTCGGAGATAGGATATATCACGCCTGCATCTAGCATTTGATGATCTCCTTTTTGACCACTTCTTTCATGATTGGGTTTATTCTTTTCTGCGCTTCAATAGATGGCCTGGAATTCTCTTCTACTTGAATCTTGTGCATGCAAAAGGATGGGCTGATGCCTCGAAGTCGGCTATGGTCCATCCAATGGTTGGCCACTTGCCTTTGTTGTGCCTCGATCTGCATTCGACTCGCCCGCTTTGCCTTCATATGTCCCGTCCTTCCTGCAAAAGATGGAAAAACTAAATAAATGAACTAAAAATGCCTAAATAATGCTAAAAATGCCTAGAAGCTAAATAATGTTCCTAAAATGCAAGACAGATGAAAATTAAGCTCAATGAATGCAAACTAAGCCTCATCTCTTGAACTAATGCACAAATCAAGTCTGAAATGGGCCATGATAACTCGTAAAAATACGAGTTATCAATAATAAGGATGATCCAAACCGTTGGATGTGTGTAAAATTTAATTTTGCATAGAGAAATGATTTTAGATTATGTGTGGATACCTTGGTGGATAATTAAAATTGGAAATTTGCAAATCTATCTCTATGATCTTTGTATTAGTGGAAAGTGTAATGACGAGCTGCGTATATGTCAATTAAAATGCTCGCTATTTACGCAAGTATATGTGTCGTGTCAAGTAATAAAGAGTGAGTAGAGTATCGTTCCCACGAGGATTGTGTTAAACGGATTAGCACCTTGAATCTCAATTGTCTAAGTGAATTGGTAGAATAAATGAGAGTTTTCTTTTAAAGAATAAAACTAAACTAAATAAAGCGGTAAATGACTAGAGTGGTGTGGATGTTACTAATATTGCCTTGAGATGATTAAGATAGGTGGGAATATGAATTCATTGAATCATAGCTATGTTATTTGGTTTCATTTAAGTTAGTTGTGCAGAGATTACTAATCTAGGTTCATTCATATTCATATATGTCTTTGAACACATACAAACCTAACGAAGTTTTAGTCATGTGTTATGTTCCCATGCATAGAAGTAAAACAAGGTTGATAACCATATAACCTAATCATGATTACACAGGGTTAATAGGTATATTCCTATCCATATTAACATCTAACACAATATGAGTTAGAATTCCTGTGCCTTATATATGGATCTCATTCAAATCCCACTTTTCCAAGCATGAATCTGAATATTAGATCAATCCACAAGGTTGCAAAGCTTGTAAACGCATTAAGCATAATATATAAAGGTAATCTCAAGCAACATATGTCACAGCACAACTATATTATTGACTCAAGCATAAGAAAACCAAATATCATAAGCTATGAATTCAAATCCTATATATCTCCTACCATAGGAAGGTTCAGCCCATAAACATGACTAAAATTCCCATTAAAATCGAGTTTACAATCATCCCAAGCAAGGAGAATAACAAACAGGTAGAGATAGATGAGAAGAGGAGATGAAACTCAATGGATTTTGCGGTGATGGCTTGGATCTCCACTTGCTCTTCTCTCCTCCCTTGAAGCTTTGGTTTCCTCCTTTTCTCCACAACAACTACTCCCTATTTTGGTCTCTCCTCTATAGCCTCCGGAACTCTAGGTTTCTATTTAAACATAACAGCCTGCGCAGCAAAACCAGTGCGTACGGATGCGTATTGGCGCCTAGGCGCCAACTCTCTGGAGCTGCGTAACTTAGAAACCTTTCTGGAAACTCTAGGACTTCATGCCTTGGCGCCTAGGCACCAACTCCCTAAAATCAATGTGACTTGTGACTTCAAAAACCTTTGGAACTTTGCTTGCGTGTTGATGAAGTGGCGCCTAGGCGCCAACTCTCTGGATGTAATGTGTTGTGTGAAGTGTTGGAGATTCTGGCAAAGGCTTGTAGAATTGTGCCTGGGCGCCACTGGGCGGCGCTTGGGCGCCACTGGGCGGCACTTGGGCGCCAACCCCATGCTCCTTCACTTGGCCTTGTTCTGCATTCGACTCGCTTGCGTGCTTGTAATTCTCCGTCCTTCCTGTAAAAATGAATGAAACTAAATAAATGAACTAAAAATGCCTAATTTATACTAAAAATGCATAAAAGCTACATAATGCTCCTAAAATGCAAAGCGAGTGAAAATTTAGCTAAATGGATGCAAATTAAACCTAATCTCTTGGACTAACACGCAAAAATAGACTGAAATAAGCCATGATAACTCATATTTTTATGAGTTATCACATGCCCAAACTTAAATGTTGTTAGTCCTCGAGCAACACATGCAAACTCAATGAATGAATGAAATGAATGAATTTGGACTCCGTCAACTCAAACTGCTTCCCATTATTCTTCTATCAATCCATTTCTCTATTCAACATGATCGAGAATAATCTAAACTTGAAAAATCATCCATTTCTCAAAACAGGACATGCATATTCATTTATCATTTGCAAACCAAGTCACATGTAGACAATAGTAATCCTAGTAGAAAGTGATAATTCAACATTCTAATTTCATCTTGATCAAAAGAAACTTGTTATAAAATCAATATAAAACAGGTGAACCAAGGTTTAAGCTGAACTGACTGGTCAAAGAACATAGTAATCATTCACTGGATTCCGTTTTGCCTGACTGTACATTCTTTCCTCCCCCAAACTTATTGCAAAACTCTCCTCACCATATTTCAAGATATCTGGAGATCTCTTTTTTTTCATTTTTTTTGGGCTCCCCTCACCATATTTCAGGGTATCTGGGGAGAGTTTTCTTTTTAAAGTGTTATTACTGTGACTTTCCTTTGCCTTTTTACGCGAACCTTGACATTTGTTAATGCCAAGTCCCGGTTACTCAGCTTAGGTCAATCACCCCCTTTTATTGTTCTGATAACTTGGTAGGGATACTGAACATGCAAGAAAATTTTTGTGAAGTATTACCATTTCTGAGACCATTAATTCCCTTAAAGCACATAGTTCACATTTGTTTAACTCAATTCTTATCATTTCAGTTGAAAAGATTAGCATAAAATTGAATTATAACAATGTACTATGAGATTCTCATGATTCATTCACATGTTACTTACAAATTTCCTTAACACATAGTCCTTAGATTGAATTTTTTGATTTTTCATGAAATCAATTTCAAGTTTAAAGTTTTTCTCAACCTTGCACATATTTCATCAAAATGGATTGAAACAAGCGAATTTTCACAGGAAAAATTTGACATGATATGCAATCTAAACAAAACATGGAAAACAAACCTACGACTGAGAATTATACACCCCCCCAAACTTGAGAGATGCATTGTCCTCAATGCATGCAACTACATGAAACCTACATGATCATAGACTGAGAAATAAATACAAAAAGAATATAAAATTGAAAGGATAGGTACTCCCCTATGCGTCTGATGCGGAGGAGTCGTCGTCGTCGCGCTCACTTTCTTACCCGGCTGATGTGAAGATTGACCAAAATAGTCTCAGAACTCGGGAGGTGTCGATGAAAATGATGGTAAAGCCTTCATATCAATCAATCGGTCCTCCATGAGTCTTCGAAAGTGCACCTCCATAGCCCGATTGGACAACTATAGAAACCGGGCTTGGGCTGCCGTTAGATTCTCCAAGTTGGTCAGCCTCACATTGGTTGGGAGAGGTTGCGAGTGATGTCCCAAATATATTTTATAGAAGCTCTTCTCAGGCAATTCATCTCAAGTTTCAAGCCATATTATCGATACCACAAGTGCAGTCCATAAAGTCCTCCACCACTACCTTGAACTCTTAGCCCAAATAAAATAATGAAACAGCTTAAATCAAAAATTTATCCACAAGCAACACATCCTCATGCCCGCAAATGTATGAGAAATGTAAACCACCCACTTGCACATCTTTTACTTAAAGTAATACAATAGGTGATTCAATAAAAGCAGTAAAACAAATTGCGTAAACTTCAACAGTCCAAAATATGCAAAGATGGAGGATTTTTATATTGAAAATGATATCAACTAAGAAAACCATGGTTTTCATGTAGACAGGCTCGAAAAATGATTTCCGTTGATATGTGGTAGCTCCCGTAACTCCTTCGAGATCAAAAGTTATGGCTAGTTAAAGTTGGCATGCCAAAAACTCGTATTTTGCTTTTTTTTTTATGTTGTCTGGGGGGGTGGCGCCGGGGCACCAAAAATTGAGGCCTAGGCGCCAACTCGTTGACTCAAAACTTGCAACATGTTTTTTCTTGAAAAATATGGCACCGGGCTGCCGAATCATGGCGCCGGAGCGCCACTTCTCTAATCCCAACTTGCTAGAACATGTTCTTTTGCGAAACTTAGGGCTGGGCACCAAAAATTGAGGTCAAGACCTCACTCAAACTGCATTGTCTTGTCTTGAATGGTGAATATAAGCTTGAAACTCCTTGATTCCATCATTTATCAACTTGAAAGTGGATTGAAAGTCCATATTTGAGCATGATAATCTTGTCCTTCCTTGCCTTGGGAGATGACTACTTTATTCTTGAAACAAAAATCAAAAAGTGTAATGGGTTGCCTCCCAATTAAAGGTATGTTGATATGACAATTTTCAACTTTCTCCAATATATCAACCTCTATTTCTTCATCGATTTTCTCTTCTTCTTCCTGGCTTTCCATTGGCTCGGTCAATTGTTCTAGAATGAACTGAGGTACAGGTTGCTCTATCACATCGATCGATATATCTTCATTAACGCTTGGAATGACTTCGCAACCCTGTTCCAACTTGTCTTCTTCTGCAATTTCTTCAATATGACTGGAAGACGGTTCTTGATGCCGACATTGGATTGCAGTAGCCAATTGCTCCACCTGCTTCTGGATGTTCTCATTAAATTGAATCTGGCTCTTCATGAATTGCATGAACATGTCCTCCAGAGATGACTTACTTTTAGGTGGTGATGACTCCTCAAACTCCTGTGTTTGACAATCGAAATGCAACATATTCCTCGATTGCAAATCTCCATGGTAGTCATGTGTATCATTTGAATGATCATAATAGCCCACAGACGCTGAATAATATACGCATTGAATTGACAGATGTCCTTTGCCTCCACATAAATTGCAGTAAGTTGAATAAGAATTATCCATTCCCTGCATTTGATAATCAAAACCTGCGAATTGATCTGTGGGTGCCAATGCGTCATTAAACCCATGGAAATGGTAAGTGCTTGGTGTTGAAAATTTTGCATTTAGCCATTGGTAAGGATTTGAAGCCATTGAAAGTTACAAAACAAAGACTCCTAAAATAGAATTTGATCAAAAGAAAAGAAAGAAAAGAAAAACTATGTATAATATATACACATTCACAGAAGACAACTGAAATTGTCAGGTACTAAGTTTAAAGCTCCAATCCCCGGCAGCGACACCAAAAACTTGACGAGCTGCGTATATGTCAATTAAAATGCTCGCTATTTACGCAAGTATACGTGTCGTGTCAAGTAATAAAGAGTGAGTAGAGTATCGTTCCCACGAGGATTGTGTTAAACGGATTAACACCTTGAATCTCAATTGTCTAAGTGAATTGGTAGAATAAATGAGAGTTTTCTTTTAAAGAATAAAACTAAACTAAACAAAGCGGTAAATGACCAGAGTGGTGTGGATGTTGCTAATATTGCCTTGAGATGATTAAGATAGGTGGGAATATGAATTCATTGAATCATAGCTATGTTATTTGGTTTCATTTAAGTTAGTTGTGCAGAGATTACTAATCTAGGTTCATTCATATTCATATATGTCTTCCAACACATACAAACTTAACCAAGTTTTAGTCATTGCTATGTTCCCATGCATACAAGTAAAACAAGGTTGATAACCATATAACCTAATCATGATTACACATGGTTAATAGGTATATTCCTATCCATATTAACATCTAACACAGCATGAGTTAGAATTCCTGTGCCTTATATATGGATCTCATTCAAATTCCACTTTTCCAAGTATGAATCTGAATATTAGATCAATCCACAAGGTTGCAAAGCTTGTAAACGCGTTAAACATAATATATAAAGGTAATCTTAAGCAACATATGTCACAACACAACTATATTATTAATTGAAGCATAAGAAAACCAAATATCATAAGCTATGAATTCAAATCCTATATATCTCCCACCATAGGAAGGTTCAGCCCTTAAACATGACTTCAATTCCCATTAAAATCGAGTTTACAATCATCCCAAGCAAGGAGAATAACAAATAGGTAGAGATAGATGAGAAGAGGAGATGAAACTCAATGGATTTTGCGGTGATGGCTTGGATCTCCACTTGCTCTTCTCTCCTCCCTTGAAGCTTTGGTTTCCTCCTTTTCTCCACAACAACTACTCCCTATTTTGGTCTCTCCTCTATGGCCTCCAGAACTCTAGGTTTATATTTAAACATAATATCCTGCGCAGCAAAACCCGCGCGTACAGATGCGTATTGGCGCCTAGGTGCCAACTCCCTGGAATCAATATGACTTGTGACTTCAAAAACCTTTAGAACTTTGCTTGCATGTTGATGAAGTGGCGCCTAGGTGCCAACTCTCTGGATGTAATGTGTTGTGTGAAGTGTTGGAAATTCTTACAAAGGCCTGTAGAATTGCGCCTGAGCGCCATTGGGCGGCGCCTGGGTGCCAACCCCATGCTCCTTCACTTGGCTCTGTTCTGCATTCGACTTGCTCGCGTGCTTGTAATTCTCCGTCCTTCCTGTAAAAATGAATGAAACTAAATAAATGAACTAAAAATGCATAAAAACTACATAATGCTCCTAAAATGCAAAGTGAGTGAAAATTTAACTAAATGGATGCAAACTAAACCTAATGTCTTGGACTAACACGCAAAAATAGACTGAAATAAGTCATGATAACTCATATTTTTACGAGTTATCATGTAACTAGTTAATCTAAACTATTAAATGCTTAATTAAAAATATAATTTCGCAATCTAAACCATGGAGTTAAGACTAAATGAGTTATTTTTGACGAGCTACATATATGTCTATTAAAATTGCTCTCTTTTAATGCAAGTATACGTGTCGAATCAAGTAATAAGAATGAGTAGAGTATCGTTCCCGCGAGGAAATGGTCTAACAAGGATTATAAATCAGTTTAGTTGCTTTCGGTGAGTAGAAAATTTTGGGTTTCAGACCTAAAACTAAAATAATCAATTGTAAAAAGAAAATAGAAAAGAGTTTCACGAAACAACTGGAATACTAAAAGGAGTTATCAATTGGGGAAGACAAATGGATAGTTTGGAATCCTTGAATGTAAACTATATCGCATTGGTTCCTTTTCATTAGATTCAGGAATTTACTAGTCCAAGTTCAATAATCTTTATATATGTCTTCCAACGCATATAAAGCTAATTATACCCTATTCAATTGCTATGTTCCCATTACATTAAATAAAGTGGAATTGATAAGTTCATAACTTGTTCATTGACTACATAGGGTTTAACGGTATATTCCTATCCATTAAACAACTCCTCTTAGCAAAGAGGAAACCTATGTCCTACACATGAATCTAGCAGAGATTTTCCTTTTCCAAGGATTAATCGTGCAACTAAATCATCTTATAAGGTACCTAATCTTGTAAAAAACATTAAACATCATATGCAAGGGTAAATCCACAACACACAATCATATGAAAATCAAATATTCATTCCTGAATCTTAAAGAACCAATACAATTTAGTTAGAGATCAATTCATCCTAACTATCCATCTAAAGGAAGTTTAACTCAAAGCGTGATATAAAAATCCTTAACATCCATTATGAAAGTATCCAGGAAAACAGAGAAAGGAAAATAAAAAGATGAAGAGAAAACTGGTTTTCCGGAAGTTTCCACCAATGGGGTTGAATATTCTCTTCAATCCGCACTTCAAACAAGTTCTTTTCCTTCTCTTGGTGTCTATTCCCTCACGGCTATCTATCTCACGCACGACCCCCTAGGTTTCTATTTAAACTAATTATTTTGAATAGCACATGTGCATTAACCCGCGCGTACAGATGCGTAGTGGTGCCTAGGCGCCAACCCTCTGTATGCTGTGTAACTTGAAAACCTTTCTAAATGCCCTGGAGACTCATACCTTGGCGCCTAGGCACCAACTCTCTGGATGTTTTGTGACTTGAAAACTCTTCGAAATACCTGTACGATCATGCCATGGTGCTTAGGCGCCAACTCCTTGGAAGCCTTAGACCTAAAAACTCTTCTGGACTTGTCTGTATGTTAGTGAAGTGGAGCCTAGGCGCCAACTCTTTCGAAGCTTTTTACGAGTTATCATGGCCCATTTCAGACATGATTTGTGCGTTAGTTCGAGAAATTAGGCTTAGTTTGCATCCATTTAGCTTAATTTTCACTCGCTTTGCATTTTAGGAGCATTATTTAGTTTTTAGGCATTTTTAGCATTATTTAGGCATTTTTAGTTCATTTACTTAGTTTTCCATCTTTTGCAGGAAGGACGGGACGTGTGAAGGCACAGCAGATGAGTTGAATGCAAGCTGAGGCAACAAGAGGCAGATGGATGGCGCCTAGGCTTCACCCTACGTGCCTTGACCATATTTCAGCACAAACTCAGCATTGAGCATGGATTCCGGAGAGTTGGCGCCATCCAGCGGCACCCAGGCGCCAATTCATCTACATGCAACCCAAGTTCAGACGATGTTGAAGCCACAAGTCAGGTAATACTCTAGGGAGTTGGCGCCTAGGCGCCAGCCAGGGGCGCCCAGGCGCAAAGCATGATAAACCACAAGATGTAAAGGAGAAGCTCCAAGCCAGGAATGTCTAGGGAGTTGGCGCCTAGGCTCCAGTGCATGAATTTCTAGGATTTTGCAGAATGTGTCCAAGTTGCTCAGCACATAGGGAGTTGGTGCATAGGCGCCAATACGCATCCATACGCAAAAACTTCAGTGCGTAAGCTGCGAAAAAGGAACTATATAAATATTTCCTAGGGGTTCGCGCGCGAAAGAGAAGAGAAGAGAGCTGGGGGAGTACGAACAAAAGTGCAAGAGAAAGCAAAAATCAAGATTAATGCTCGGATTGAAGAAAGGATTCAAGTCCCGTTGGTGGAAACCGCCAGAAAATAATTTTTCTTATTCTTTCCAATTTTTCTTTCTCTGCCTTTATGGATACTTTTTACATGGATGTATTGGATGTTAAGATCATGTCTTTGAACTAAACCTCCATTAGATGGATAGTTAGGATGATTTGACTTCTAAACTATATTGTTTCTTGGTTCTTAGAATATTCAGGAATGAATAGTTGATTTTATGCATGATTGTGTATGATTTACCTTTGCATGTGTGGATCGAATGTTTTTTAAAGATTAGCTACCTTGTAAGATTATTTAACTGCTTGATTTATCCTTAGAAGAGGAAGATCTTTGCCAGATCCATGTGCAAGGCATAGGTTTTGACCTTTGTGTAAGGAGAGTTGTTTAACGGATAGGAATATACCGTTAAACCCTGTGTAGTCATTATATAGGTTATGAACTTATCGATTTCACTTTATTTAATGGCATGGGAACATAGCAATTAAATAGGGTGTAATTAGCTTTATATAATGTTGGAAGACATATATAAAGATATATGAACTTGGGCTAGTAAATTCATATGCAATCCAATTAGAAAGAACCAGAGCAATATAGTTTAGATTCAAGGATTCCAAGCTACCCATCTGCCATCCCGAATCAGAAAACCCGTTTAAAGTATCTAGTAGTCTCGAACTTTCACTCTAATTTCTCATTGCAATCGTTAGTTTAGTTAAATCACAAACCCAGAATTTTCCATCCTTCGAAAGCAGTTTAACTAATTAATAATTTGGTTAACAATTCCTCGTGGGAACGACACTCTACTCACTCTTTATTACTTGACACGGCACGTATACTTGCGTAAATAGCGAGCATTCTAATTGATATATACGCAGCTCGTCAGGTTTTTAGCGCCGTTGCCGAGGACTTGTTTAACTAATTATTGTTGGTCCCGAGTTGATGGCTAAACCCAAGAGGGGAGGGGTGAATTGGGTTCTTTAAAAAATCTTTGGTAAATCAAAGACTTAACCCCTTTCAAAAATTAATCCCCTTATGAAGGCTAATGGAGAGCAATTAAAATAAAGCAGTAATAGAAAACAGAACACAAGATTTATAGTGGTTCGGGCAAACCTTCCCTACTCCACTCTTCCAAGCTCACTCTCCGTTGTGACTTGGGATCCACTATGTATTCCTTGAATACACAAAGAGTCACCGCTCTCTTCTAGATTCAAAGCTCTAGGGGGCATATACAACTTAGAGCCACTTGCTCTCTTCTAGATTCTAGCTCTAGGGGGCGTAACAACTCAATGCACAAGTAGGTGACGAGTCTCACTCCAATCACACTCTACTTTGCATACACTTGATCTTAGCAACTCAAGCTAAATCAAGTTTAATACAACAAGATAATGAAAATAAGCAAAAACTACACTTTACAGATTTGTGTAGGCAGATTGAGCTCGAGGAAGAAATCAAAGACAGCTTGGATGATGATCGTTGAAGCAACTTGCAGTTTGAAGCTCTTTCTTCCTTTGAATCACTCAAATATGGAGAAAAGGGATTTGAAAGTCTTTCTTGCACTTCTTTTCTCTCTATGATCCTTAGTGTAGTGTGTATTGTATCTTCTCACGTTCATTTGAATGTCTTTTTATAGAGTGAGGAAGATTGGAACGTTGTAGGAGTGGTTGGTGCGCAATAAATGAACTCCAACGTTCAAAAATTCGAACGTTATACTCCAAGTCGAAGATGGAGTCGACTTGGCCTGCGACTTGGCTTCCAAGTCGCACCTGGAGTCGACTTGGCCTGCGACTCCAGTTCTTCCAGATTCCAAGTCTGAGTCTTTGGTCGACTTGGCTTTGGACTTCGACTCAAGTCGATCCTGAAGTCGACTTGACTTGCGACTTGACTCGACTTTTGCTGGAAATGCTTTGAGCTTCTTTTGATCTGCTTTTTCATCCTTGGTTTTTCTTTCTTTGAATCATTGTCATTCTGAACTCATACCTGTAAATCATTTTAGAGATTTTGGGGCTTATTCCTGAATTTGGCTTTGGCTTTGAAACATTTTGAATGACTTGAATTTTGTTCTGTTTGGTCATTATGTCTTGAGTGTTGTTTCTTTTGAATAAGCTTGAGAACTTGTGGTTGACTTGATAGACTTGATTTGATGTTGATCTTGAATCCTTGCTTTGATCTTCGAGAACCTTGAGTTGTTCTTGAAAATGGTCCTTGCATCCTTTTTGGATTTGATTATTCTCAATTTGATCTTTTGGATAAGCTTGGAAATACAAACTTCAAGTCTGGAATCCTCAAGTCGAAGTTGGAGTCGACTTGGTCTGCGACTTCGCCCAAGTCGCACATGGAGTCGACTTCGTCTGCGACTTCGCCATGTTCGTGAACCAGATTTCAGCGCTGGACACTTTTGGTCGTTTGAGGTCGATTCCGAAGTCGACTTCGTCTGCGACTTGACTACCCAAGTCGCAAGTGGAGTCGACTTGACTTGCGACTTCACCTGTCAGTCCTTCCATTTTCAAATCTGTCCACCTGTGGCCATTCCAAGTCCCTAGCGAAGTCGACTTGGGTATCGACTTCGCACCAAGTCGAAGTCCGAGTCGACTTGGTGATCGACTTGGTTTCTTTGCTTTCCTTAAACACTTGGCAAACTTATTAGTATTCTTTTTAACCTCAAATTAGTTCTTGTTAGTCATCAAAACTTACACTTTGGTCAATTTTGTTTTGAGTCATTGTTTCCAACAATCTCCCCCTTTTTGATGATTGACAAAACTACATTTGAGTTGATACCTTTTTGAGTATTTAAGCAAGTTCATGTAAAAAACAGAGCATTCAAACATATTACTATAGAAAGCAGAGCATATACATATTCATGACAGAGCATTATTTTCATAATTCACTCAAAATATTCATGTCAAGCATAAAACATCTTTCATGTATATCTGTTTCATTTTTACAAAATGCAATAAAAAACAAAATGAAACCTAGATACAAGTTACCCAACCCAAAACGAAAAGAAACTCTAACTCTTAAACCGATCTTTTCTCCCCCTTTTTGTCAATCAAGCAAAAATAACGATTTGATAAACTGAAATTGAGAGATTTGATATGGAATAGGTTTGATGGGACAATGGTGGGCCGAGGAGTAGACAAGAGAAGCGTGATCGGGAGTTGCCTCTCTATGAACTGAACCCGACTCGTAGGGATCGAGTTCAGGCATGGGTCTCTTCTTATGTCGGCCTGAGGCAAGATGGTAGCGGATAGTCCGCATTTCCCGCTCGATTCTGTCTTGCCGGGAGTGCATATCCTCGAGCGCATTTAGAACGCCGGTGACAAGACTTGTCATCCGGTCTTCTTTGTAATCCATTTCTGCCCTCATTGCAACTATTTCTTCCTTTAATTCCTTTAGGGTGACCTCCTCAGAGGAGGTTGGAGGCACCCGTTCTCTTGCAGCAGACCCTTGTGGAGAGTAGGATCCGTGCGATGGTGGAGAAGCGGCCCGTGCCGGTGATGCTATGGGAGGTTGCTCCCCCTCAGCTTGTGCATCGTCGTCTCGCTCTTCTTCTGGAGCTTCCGGTCTAAGTTGAAGCACATTGATCTTCATTCTTTGGATGAGTGCTTTGTTAATGGCATTTGTGGTTTTGAGTACTTCGAAAGGCTCACCTTCAATATCCACTTTGTAATGTTCAAGGATTTTTGTGATCCAGGTGCCATATGGGAGGACTCCTCGTGGATTTTCCTTTCTGGATGCTAGGGCTTCAAGAAATAACTTAGGTAAGCTTACCCTAACTTTGTTTGCCACTTTCCATAATATTTCAGCTTCTTGTGGATTTACTTGATTTCTTCCCCCGCCTTTTGGGTATATGCAGTGGGCAATCAGAAGTCTGAGTACCCGTAGCCTGGGTGATAGATCCATGTATCGAAGAAATCTAATTCCCGGATGATACTTGTTGCTCCGAGTGAGCTGGTTATACATTTTATCCATTGTGAGATCTTCTGGTAAAGGCTCATTCACAAATGGGACTCCAAATATTTCTCCTAAATCAATCCTTGCTCCCTTCTTGCTTGGAGTTATCCCAATTCCAAGATTGATTTCTACTCCCTTGACAAAAGTTGCATATTTTTCTTCATCCCATAGATAATAGAAAATCCGAGTAAGATCTGGATAAACCTTTTCATCCTCTTTTAGCAACTTGGTCCATCCTTGAAAATCCAATAGATCTTCTATATCGGATTCATAATCTTTCAAAAATTTGAAATCTATAATCTTGGGTATAAATACCTTCCGTTCATAGAAGCTTTTGTAAAAACGACTGTGCTGGAGTTCGGTTTGGAAGTAAGTGGTAGGCATCTTCAATACTTGAGTTTTCCTAGCCGGAGTACCCCTTTTGCTTGCTCCAGATTGTGTACTCTGTGAGGTTTGGGTTTGTTGTTGACTAGGTGCTCGATCGGATGATTGAGTGGTTTGGAATCGCACCCGTCTCCCAGTCGAAGTCGATGGTTCTTCTCTGGCTCTTTTAGATGGAGTCCTAGATCGTCTAGGAACTTCTTCTTCTGTGTGAGATGTAGGTTGAGTGGCAATCCTTTTGGGGTATGGTTTAGACACGGCTCTCTTTGGTGCCATTTTGGGATTAGAACTTTGGGGTTTTTGAGAGAGGAAATGGAGATGAAGACAGAGAGAGAGAGGAGAAAGTTTTAGAGAAAGAAAGAGAGAATAGATGTTGCCGGGAGAGAGGAGAAGCGGGATTCGAAAATGGGAGAGGATATACCGGAGATTTGCCGGAGATGGGTTTTTTTGTGGAAAAGAAAGAAAATGGGAAAAAGGAAGAAGGAACAGAGAGAAAGAAAGAAATAGTAAAGAAAGAGAACCGGGAGGAGAGTTTTGCCGGAGATTTGCCGAAGATGGGGGATCTTGCCGGAGAAAACGTGTCGCCGGGGAGAGAGAGAGAAAATGAGAGGAAAAGTGGAGAGATGACGCGGGAAAATGAGAGAGAGGGAAGAAGAAGAAGGAAAGAAGAAGACGGCCGAATGCGAACCGTCGCGCGCGGAGTCGACTTTGCCCTAGGCGAAGTCGACTTCGACACTCTGGAGTCGACTTCGCTATCGACGCGGAGTCGACTTCGCTCCTGTGGAGTCGACTTCGCTCCTGAAGCGGAGTCGACTTCACTTTCCCAAGTCGACTTGGCGGAGTCGACTTGGCTCCCATGGAGTCGACTTGACCCATCAGATTTTTCCAAATCTTAATTTTCCTAATTTAGCTCTATCATCCCCATATCATTCCTAATTTTATAAAATGATTCTTTGGCTAATGGTTTGGTAAAGATATCAGCAATTTGGTCTTCTGTTTTCACATATTCTAAGCATACATCATGATTCTCAACATGTTCACGAATAAAGTGATGTCTCACATCAATATGCTTGGTTCTTGAATGCAGTACAGGATTTTTAGTTAAACAAATTGCACTTGTATTATCACATCTAATAGGAATATCAACATAATCAATACCATAATCTTTCAACTGTTGTTTCATCCAAAGTAACTGGGCACAGCAACTACCGGCGGCTATGTATTCGGCTTCTGCAGTAGATAGGGCAACACTTGTTTGTTTTCTTGAATACCATCAAACCAACATATGTCCAAGAAACTGACAAGTTCCACTAGTACTCTTTCTATCTACTTTATAGCCGGCAAAATCTGCATCCGAATAGCCGATTAGATCAAAGGTTGTCTCCTTTGGATACCATAGTCCAAGATTGGCAGTTTTTATCAAATACTTAAAAATTCTTTTTACAGCAAGTAGATGTGATTCTTTTGGACATGCTTGAAATCTAGAACACATACAAACACTGAACAAGATATCGGGTCTAGAAGCAGTTAAATATAACAAGGATCCTATCATGCTTCTATAAAGCTTTTGATCGATACTTTTACCGTTTTCGTCCGTGTCGATCTTGATTGTCGAACTCATTGGAGTGTTTGCTCCTTTGCTATTTTGCATTCCAAATTTCTTGAGCATTTCTTTGACATATTTGGACTGGTTTAGAAATATTCCTTCATTTTGTTGCTTGATTTGAAGTCCAAGGAAGAAATTTAATTCTCCCATCATGCTCATTTCGAACTCGCTCTGCATTATCTTAGAAAATTCTTGACAAAGATTTTCGTCAGTAGCACCGAATATTATGTCATCCACATAAATCTGTACAATCAAAATATTTTTATTTTTGTACTTGATGAATAAAGTAGTGTCTACTTTCCCTCTTTGGAACTCATGATCAATCAAGAATCTATTTAACCTTTCATACCAAGCTCTTGGTGCTTGTTTTAGTCCATATAATGCTTTGGTTAATTTATAAACAAACTTTGATTGATCCTTTTCTTCAAAACCAGGGGGTTGTTCAACATATACTTCTTCATTCAAATAACCATTCAAAAATGCGCTTTTTACATCCATTTGAAACAATTTGAAGTTCATATGAGAAGCAAATGCTAGTAGGATGCGTATGGCTTCTAATCTAGCCACGGGTGCATATGATTCTTCAAAATCAATTCCTTCTTCTTGGGAATACCCTTTGGCTACTAATCTTGCCTTGTTTCTAATTACAAGACCGCTTTCGTCTAATTTGTTCCTAAATACCCATTTGGTACCAATGACGGTATGAGTGTTTGGTCTAGGAACTAAATGCCATACATTGTTTCTTTCGAATTGATTTAGCTCTTCTTGCATTGCAATAACCCAATTTTCATCATTAAGAGCTTGTTCAATGGTATTTGGTTCAATTTTCGATACAAACGCATATTGGCCATAAACGTTTTGTTTTGATCTTCTAGTTTTTACTCCTTCATATATATTTCCAATAACTTGTTCAATTGGATGGGCATTTTTGAACTTTAAATCAGTTTGAGGTTTGTAAGAGTTATTACCTTCACTTACCTCTTCCTCCACTAGATTTTCTGGCTTGAGCTCAAGTTCCTTTGGTTGTTCTTTGCTTTTTGTCTCATCTGCATCACTTAGTTCATCCTCCTTTCTCGGACTTTGGTTAATTTCATCAAATACAACATGTATGGATTCTTCTACAACTTGGTTTCGTTTGTTGAATACTCTATATGCTTTGCTATTTGATGAATAACCAAGGAATATAGCCTCATCGCTTTTGGCATCTAATTTGCCCAAATTGGTTTTTCCATTCTTCAAAACATAACAAGTACATCCAAAAGCATGAAAGTATGAGATATTTGGTTTCCTTCCTTTCCATAGTTCATATGGGGTCTTTTTCAAGATTGCTCGAATGGTAACTCGGTTCAAAACATGACAAGCTGTACTCACAGCTTCACCCCAAAATTTCTTGGATAGATTGCTCTCATTTAGCATAGTTCTAGCCATCTCTTGTATAGTTCTATTTTTCTTTTCAACTACTCCATTTTGTTGTGGAGTTCTTGGTGCAGAAAATGTGTGGTGAATTCCTTTTTCATTACAAAGTTCCATGAATCGCTTATTTTCGAATTCGCCACCATGATCGCTTCTTATGGTCACAATAGTACTCTGTTTTTCATTTTGCACCAAATTCACAAAAGTTGCAAACATAGAGAAGGCTTCATCTTTACTAGCTAAGAGAATTATCCATGTGAATCTTGAAAAATCATCAACTATGACAAATACATATTTCTTTCCACCAATGGTTAGAATGTCGGATGGCCCGTATAGATCCATGTGTAGTAGTTCAAGTGGCCTAGTGGTGGAAATTTCCTTTTTGGTAGAGAAAGGCATCTTTGGTTGTTTAGATAATTGACATGCCTTGCAAATCTTGTCTTTGTCATATTTTAATTTTGGTAATCCCTCTACCAAACTCTTTTTCCATAGGGTTTTTATGTTGCCCATGTTTATATGTCCAAGCCTCTTGTGCCAAACCCATGGATCGTTATCAATGGCCATTAGACATTGACCATCTAATTCATCAAGTGAAACCAAATAAACATTTCCATGTCTTTTGCCGCTAAACATGATATGTTCTCCATCAAATACATTACATATAGATGATTCAAACACAACTTTGTATCCCTTATCACATAATTGGCTAATACTCATTAAATTGTGTTTGAGTCCTTCAACAAACAAAACATCTTCCATGCAAGCATTTGAAATACTATGTATATTTCCTTTACCTTTAATCTTACCTTTTTCATTATTGCCAAAGGCAACCATTCCATCGTTGCAAGGCTTAAGTTTGTGAAACAAGCTTCTTTCACCGGTCATATGCCTTGAGCAACCGCTATCCATGAACCATTCATTATTTGCCTTTGCCTTAAAACATGTCTGAAAAATAAACAAATAAATCTTATCTCCTTGGTACCCATTTTATGGGTCCATTTGGGTTAGTAATAAAATCCAATCTAAGTTGATCTATCTTGGAAAACCCAAATCTTGTGTTTCTTGGAACCCAAACTAATTTAGCACCATGGTCATATAATTTCTTAAAGTTACATTTGTAAGTTTTATGACCCATCTTGTTGCAGAAATTACAAGCCATAGGTAATCTTGGAGTAGGTCTCCAAGCATGCAAAGGTTCAATCATTGGTCTTCTAGTCCACTTAAAGTTTTTCTTTTGTGGCTTGTAAAAAGATGCAGCTTTAGTTTGATATTTCTCAAGTGTTTGCACATTTGATTTGCTACTTTCTCCATGCTCAAATGTATGATACCCAAGACCTCTTTTATGTGTTTGGGAGGTCATATTCAGAAACATTTTAACACTTTCTCCTGGATTAGAGAACTTAGCTAATGATTCATTTAATGATTTGTTCTCCATTTTCAGCAATTCATTTTCATCTTTCAATTTGTCTAATCTTTCTGCAAGTTTACCATTTACAATTATTGTTGCATCACATTGTCTCTTCTTAATTGTAAACTTGCTTCCTAATTTCTTCATTTCTTCATATAATGAATCATATGCAGTTTGTAGTTCATCTAATTCAGTACATTTGAGGCACTCTTGAAAGGAAGAATAACTTGATTCAGAAAGAGAGAGTTTAGAGCTTACCTCTTCATTGCTTGTGTCTTTTGTTGAGGTAATTTGTTCTCCTTGCTCGATTTGTGCCATGCAGCAAATTCTTGCACATTCTTCCGCCTCTATGTCGTCGGCTGAGGAGCTACTTGTCGTAGAATCTTCATCATTCACGTACATGCCTCTTCCTTTGTATTTCTGGAATCTTCTATTGTCCCCTCGATCCTTTCTTTGTTCTTTTGCCTTGTTTTCTTCAGGAGTTGGACATTGAGCCTGCATATGTCCCGAACCGCCGCATCGGTAGCACTTGGTTGATTCTTTCTTCTTCTCTCTGGGAGTTCTTTCTTTGAAACTTCTGAAATTTTTGCCTTTTCTCACAAATTTTTTGAACCGTTTTGTGAGTAGGGCAATTTCATTGTCGTCTTGAGAAGAAGATGTGTCATCGGTGTCTTGTGCGGCTTTTAAGGCAATTGCTCTTTTGCCCCTGTGTTGATCTTCATTTCTTCTTTTGATTAGCTCATGTGACATGAGTGAGCTAATCAAGTCTTCAAGCTTTAGAGTATTAAGGTCCTTAGCTTCTTCAATTGCAGTGATCTTTGGGGTCCATGATTCGGGTAGAGCTCTTAAAATCTTCATGACCTGCTCAGATTCAGATATTGCTTTTCCAAGACCTTTTAAAGCATTAGTAATCTTAGAGAATCTAGCAAACATTTCAGAAATATTTTCTGTTTCTAGCATTCTAAAATTCTCTAGTTCTCCAATCAAAATATTTCTTCTCGTCCCTTGGACTTGAGAAGTTCCTTCATAGATAGAGGTTAGTGTATCCCATATCTCTTTGGCGGTTAAGCAAGAGGATACTCTATCATACTCAGAAGCAGTGAGAGCACAGAATAAGGAGTTCATAGCTTTGGCGTTGCTCTTCACTATTCTTACTTCCTCATCGGTCCATTTGGAAGCTCGTTCATCAGTAGGCAATGTTACTCCATCTTGGATAGCAATCCAAGAGTCCATGTCGGTAGCCATGATGAGTTGCTTCATTCGAAGCTTCCAATATCCAAAATTGTTCCCATCAAACAACGGTGGCCTTGTAAAGGATTGGCCTTCAGCAAATGCGGGAACGGAAGTAGATTGGGATGCCATTTCAATAAAATCTCTTTGGTGAACTCAAAGACCTGCTCTGATACCACTTGTTGGTCCCGAGTTGATGGCTAAACCCAAGAGGGGAGGGGTGAATTGGGTTCTTTAAAAAATCTTTGGTAAATCAAAGACTTAACCCCTTTCAAAAATTAATCCCCTTATGAAGGCTAATGGAGAGCAATTAAAATAAAGCAGTAATAGAAAACAGAACACAAGATTTATAGTGGTTCGGGCAAACCTTCCCTACTCCACTCTTCCAAGCTCACTCTCCGTTGTGACTTGGGATCCACTATGTATTCCTTGAATACACAAAGAGTCACCGCTCTCTTCTAGATTCAAAGCTCTAGGGGGCATATACAACTTAGAGCCACTTGCTCTCTTCTAGATTCTAGCTCTAGGGGGCGTAACAACTCAATGCACAAGTAGGTGACGAGTCTCACTCCAATCACACTCTACTTTGCATACACTTGATCTTAGCAACTCAAGCTAAATCAAGTTTAATACAACAAGATAATGAAAATAAGCAAAAACTACACTTTACAGATTTGTGTAGGCAGATTGAGCTCGAGGAAGAAATCAAAGACAGCTTGGATGATGATCGTTGAAGCAACTTGCAGTTTGAAGCTCTTTCTTCCTTTGAATCACTCAAATATGGAGAAAAGGGATTTGAAAGTCTTTCTTGCACTTCTTTTCTCTCTATGATCCTTAGTGTAGTGTGTATTGTATCTTCTCACGTTCATTTGAATGTCTTTTTATAGAGTGAGGAAGATTGGAACGTTGTAGGAGTGGTTGGTGCGCAATAAATGAACTCCAACGTTCAAAAATTCGAACGTTATACTCCAAGTCGAAGATGGAGTCGACTTGGCCCGCGACTTGGCTTCCAAGTCGCACCTGGAGTCGACTTGGCCTGCGACTCCAGTTCTTCCAGATTCCAAGTCTGAGTCTTTGGTCGACTTGGCTTTGGACTTCGACTCAAGTCGATCCTGAAGTCGACTTGACTTGCGACTTGACTCGACTTTTGCTGGAAATGCTTTGAGCTTCTTTTGATCTGCTTTTTCATCCTTGGTTTTTCTTTCTTTGAATCATTGTCATTCTGAACTCATACCTGTAAATCATTTTAGAGATTTTGGGGCTTATTCCTGAATTTGGCTTTGGCTTTGAAACATTTTGAATGACTTGAATTTTGTTCTGTTTGGTCATTATGTCTTGAGTGTTGTTTCTTTTGAATAAGCTTGAGAACTTGTGGTTGACTTGATAGACTTGATTTGATGTTGATCTTGAATCCTTGCTTTGATCTTCGAGAACCTTGAGTTGTTCTTGAAAATGGTCCTTGCATCCTTTTTGGATTTGATTATTCTCAATTTGATCTTTTGGATAAGCTTGGAAATACAAACTTCAAGTCTGGAATCCTCAAGTCGAAGTTGGAGTCGACTTGGTCTGCGACTTCGCCCAAGTCGCACATGGAGTCGACTTCGTCTGCGACTTCGCCATGTTCGTGAACCAGATTTCAGCGCTGGACACTTTTGGTCGTTTGAGGTCGATTCCGAAGTCGACTTCGTCTGCGACTTGACTACCCAAGTCGCAAGTGGAGTCGACTTGACTTGCGACTTCACCTGTCAGTCCTTCCATTTTCAAATCTGTCCACCTGTGGCCATTCCAAGTCCCTAGCGAAGTCGACTTGGGTATCGACTTCGCACCAAGTCGAAGTCCGAGTCGACTTGGTGATCGACTTGGTTTCTTTGCTTTCCTTAAACACTTGGCAAACTTATTAGTATTCTTTTTAACCTCAAATTAGTTCTTGTTAGTCATCAAAACTTACACTTTGGTCAATTTTGTTTTGAGTCATTGTTTCCAACAATTATTGATTAGTTTCATTGCTTTCTTGTACAATTCTGTAATTATATTTCATTTTAGATTTTCTTCTTTTCTTCTTTTCGATTCTTCTCTCTTGATAAAATATTATTTCAGGGGTCCGTTTATTGCAATTTTCAGTGGCTTCATATACTTACCATTGGCCAAGTGCAGAATTTTCAACACCACGTACAGTAGGCTTCCATGAGTATGACAATGTATGGGAACCTCCAGTTCAATTTACAGGTTTTGACAATCAAATGCAGGATATGAACAATTCTTATTCAACGTACTGCGATTTGTGCGGAGCCGAGGGACATTTGTCAGTTCAATGTGTGTATTACTCAGCATCTGTGGGCTATCTTGATCATTCTAATGATGCAAATGACTACTATGGAGATCCGCAATTAGAAAATATGATGCCGACGGAATTCCAAGCATATCAAGAAGAGGAGTCATCACTACCTGAAAGCAAGTCATCTTTGAAGGACATGTTCATGCAATTTATGAAGAGCCAAATGGAGTTTAACATGAACATGCAAAAGCAGGTGGAACAGTTGGCTACTGCAATTCAAAATAAGCATTAAGAGTCTTGTTCAACTGATATTGTGGAGGATTCAAAGGAAACTGTGTTGGATGAGGGCTGTAAAGTCACTCTAAGCATCAAAGAAGATATATCCATTTGTGCAGCAGAACAATTTGCCCCCAAATTCATTCTTGAACAATTGGCCGAGCCAATGGAAAACCAGGAAGTGGAAGAAAAAATTGATGAATAAATAGAGGTTGATAGCATGGAGAAAATTGAAAATTATCATATCAACACTCCTCTAATTGGTCCTCCTGAAATTCAAGTGCAACATGACTTGATTGATCAATGCATAGCCATGGAAAGCAACATCTTGAAGCCATCCTTAATTCATGACCCTGAAGAACAATTCTTCTACATTCTCTACGAAATTCAGGAAAGGAGGCGAACTGATCCATTTGAAGAGGCTAGGAAGAGATCTGAACTTCTAGTGCACATGCTGCATGGAAGGAAGTTAAATAGAACGGGAATTGGCTAATCATTATGGGACGTCGAGCTGAGGACGTTAAGCTTAGCGCTGAATGGGAGGCAACCCATTGCTCAGTTTCATTTTGATTTGCGTTTTTGTTTTTGTTTTTGTTTTGGGTTTTTATTTTTATTTTTAGGAGAATAATTTGGAGCATAATTTTACAAGGATCATGCTTGGAACCAGCCAGGAGAAAATTTTCAAAAATTTTGATGAAAGACATCGGCGCCTAGGCGGGCGCCCCAGCGCCTTGATGAAGAACCCGAAGAACACGGAGGATGAACTGGCGCCCCGGCGCTGGGTCGTGGACAGCGTGACCCAGACGCTTTATAAAGCATGGGTTAGGGCTTAAACCCTAACCCCCACGCCCCGGTGCCGCCTTTTTCTCCCCTTCTCATTTCTGAATCTTGTCAAAGTGATTCCAAGCGATTTAAACCTCAATCCGATTACATTTGAACCTCAATCTCCTCCCCATTTCATTCATCACATTTTCCATTCCATTTTCGTTCTTTCCCCTTCCTTAGAGCCATCTCAAATCCGTCCAAAAATCCATTTTTCCAACACCAAATCCTAAGCAATACCCCCACATTTGGTTCCCCATCATTTTCCCCTTCATTTGGGCTCCATCTTGAGCCCCACCATCATCATCTTCTCCGTCTGGTGCTGAAAACTACTGTCAGTAGATCGGCGCCCCGGTGCCAGTGCAGAAACAAGGCAGGTCCAGATTTCAAGCGGAGAGCTTTTCAGGGTAACAATTTCTCCATTTTTGGTGCCTTTTCATTGCTATGAAGTGTTTGGTTATTGCTTGAGTGGAAAATTAGATTGGACTGGTGGGTTTTTGTGAATTGGTTTGCGGGTTGGAGATTGATTTGGGTGGTCAGTTCTATGGATTGCTTAGCATTGGTTTGGTACTTGATTGGTTTTGGTGATTGGTTGGTGGAGGTTGACCTGTTGATTGCTTGTGGTGCATTTTTGGAGTTTGGCCTGTTTGTTTGTATTAGACTCTCGATTGCAAGGAGAGATATGGCTTCATCATCATCAGCTAAGAGGAAGAAAGTACAGGAGGCCGTCGAATTTGATGCTAACAGATTTGTGTCCCCTCAGGCATTCAAGCGGTACACGGATGCACTCCAGAAAAGGCACCTGATTCCTGAGACAGGAATCAAGATAGACGAGTTCTTCGACTCTCCACTCCTCAACTTGCATGCTCGAGGTTGACAGCAGTTCGTGGCACAACCCTAACCTGCTATTACTCCTGTGGTCAAGGAGTTTTATGAAAATGCAGTAGAACATGAAGAGGGGCGAGTGAAAGTCAGGGGCAAGATCGTCCCATTCCATGCGGAGGCGATCAACTCGTATTATGGGATGGCTCCTTTCGATCACCCAGACGAGTATGAGGCGTTCCTAGCGGGTGAAGACCGAGATGCCGACTCCATCACCAGGCCGTTTTGTCAGAGGCCACCGGTTTGGAAGTCGACGGGTGGGCAGCTAACCTCCTTCAAACGAAGCGACATGCTTTCCCACGGGAGGATGATTTTTCACTTCATCTCGGCCCGGATGATGCCGTCGATGCACGTTAGTGAGGTGACGATGGACAAAGCGCTGCTACTCCATGCCATCTACAGTGGCATGACGATCGATGTGGGCTGCCTCATTTATCATCAGATATGCGCTTGTGCGACCGCACCTTGGGGCAGCTATTTCTTTCCATCCCTCATCACTGGGCTCTGCAAGTGGGCCGGTGTCAGATGGGAGCAGACGGAGGAGGTCTTGAACTGTCAGGCCATCATCGACGACGTCTCCTACCGCACCCAATCTCGGGTCCGCACCCCCACCACGCGCCCCAGAGCAGCTACAGCAATGGGTCCCTCCTCACAGTCGCTATCCAAGGTCGAGTGGCTAACCAACCTGGAGAACTTCGTTGCAGCCTAAACCAGGTACCAGCGTTAGCACGACAGGGCGATGGAGGCCTACTTGCGACGGATTGCAGAGGACCGCCAGATCGACGTCTCCACCCTCCCGTCCTTCCCATCGACGTCACCAGAGGTCAGAGCCTGTTTCGGATAGCAATCCCAGCCCTAGCCTGACGATGAGGCTGACGAGGATGACGAGGACGCTACGAAATCCAATTCATGAGGGGAGTCCCAGTCCTTTCATTTCATTTTATTTTATTTTATTTTTTCTTTTCATTGCATTTTCATGATTAGTTCATTCTAGGTCATCATGATTGAGGACAATGCATCTCTCAAGTTTGGGGGTGTATAATTCTCAACCATAGGTTAGTTTTTCATTTTAAGTTTTCATATTTTATTTTATGTTGCATGTATGTCAATTCCAGATAATGAAAGTTGTCTTTGTTTCAATCCATCTTATTGTGAAAGTGTGCAAGGTTGTGATTAATTCTGACTTGAAATTGAATTCATAAAAGAATGGGTATTCAGATTTAAAATCATGTATAAAAATAGGTTGAAAGTAATATGTGAAAGAATTAAAAGGAATTCCATCATGCATTGTTCTAATTCATTCACAGTCATATCTTTCAGACGGAGATGATGAAAACTGAACTAAATATGTGCTGACCAAGTACTTTAACGGGTTCAGAAATGGTATTATTTCACAGGAATTACTCAAACATGTTCAGTACCCCTAACAAGGCATTAGCAAAACAATTTTAAAAAGGAGGTGGTTGACCAAAGCTGAGTAACCGGGACTTGGCATCGACAAATGGCAAGGTTCGCGTAAAAAAGCAAAGAAAAATCACAGCAACAATGCTTTAAAAATGAAAATTCTCCCTAGATACCCTGAAATATGGTGAGGGGAGCCCAAAAAAAAAAGATCTCCAAATATCCTGAAATATGGTGAGGAGAATTTTTGCAATAAGTTTGGGGGGGGAAAGATTGTGTAGTTGTTAGAGATTGAATTTAGTGATTTGATACCATTTGCTGTAACCAGTATATTCAGTTTGATCCTTGTTTTGCTTGTGTTCATTAATTTTCTAACTAGTTTTCTGATCGAATGAAAGATTAATGTGTTGAAATATGACTTTGCACTATAGAATCTTAGTATCCACATGTAACTTGGTTTGAAAAGGTAAATGTATGCCTTGTTTGTATAATGAAGGATTTTTCAAGTTGAATTAGTCTTGACCTTGTGGAATGGCTAAGTGGATTGATAAATGCATAATAGAAGCAAACGGAGTTGACAGAGTCTGCAGGCATTCATTAATTCATTCATTCATTTATTCATTCATTCATTCATACTGTTTGCATGTGCTGCTCGAGGACTAGCAACATATAAGTTTGGGGCTGTGATAACTCGTATTTTTATGAGTTATTATGGCCCACTTCAGACTTGATTTGTGCGTTAGTTCGAGAGATTAGGCTTAGTTTGCATCCATTTAGCTTAATTTTCACTCGCTTTGCATTCTAGGAGCATTATTTATTTTTTAGGCTTTTTTAGCATTATTTAGGAATTTTTAGTTCATTTACTTAGTTTTTCATCTTTTGCAGGAAGGACGGGACTTGTGAAGGCAGAGAAGACGAGTTGAATGCAAGTTGAGGCAACCAGAGGCAGATGGATGGAGCCTAAGCGCCACCCTACGTGCCTTGACCATATTTCAGCACAAACTCAGCATTGAGCATGACTTCCGAAGAGTTGGCGCTTAGGTGCCATCCAGGGGCGCCCAGGCGCCACTTCATCTACATGCAACCCAAGTTCAGACGATGATAAACCACAAGATGTAAAGGAGAAGCTCCAAGCCAGGAATGTCTAGGGAGTTGGCGCCTAGGCGCCAGTACATGAATTTCTAGGGTTTTGTAGAATGTGTCCAACTTGCTCAGCACACAAGGAGTTGGCGCATAGGCGCCAATACGCATCCGTACGCAAAAACTTCAGTGCGTAAGCTGTGAAAAAGGAATTATATAAATAGTTCTTAGGGGTTCACGAGCGAAAGAGAAGAGAAGAGAGCTGGGGGAGTACGAACAAAAGTGCAAGAGAAAGCAGAAATCAAGATTAAAGCCCGGATTGAAGAAAGGATTCAAGTCCCGTTGGTGGAAACCACCGTAAAATAGTTTTTCTTATTCTTTCCAATTTTTCTTTCTTTGCCTTTATGGATATTTTTTACATGGATGTATTGGATGTTAAGATCATATCTTTGAACTAAACCTCCATTAGATGGATAGTTAGGATGATTTGAATTCTAAACTATATTGTTTCTTGGTTCTTAGAATATTCAGGAATGAATAGTTGATTTTATGCATGATTGTGTATGATTTACCTTTGCATGTGTGAATTGAATGCTTTTTACAAGATTAGCTACCTTGTAAAATTATTTAATTGCTTGATTTATCCTTGAAAGAGGAAGGTCTTTGCCAGATCCATGTGCAAGACATAGGTTTCGACCTTTGTGTAAGGAGAGTTGTTTAACGGATAGGAATATACCTTTAAACCCTGTGTAGTCATTATATAATGTTGGAAGACATATATAAAGATATATGAACTTGGGCTAGTAAATTCATATGCAATCCAATTAGAAAGAACCAAAGCAATATAGTTTAGATTCAAGGATTCCAAGCTATCCATCTGCCATCCCTAATCAGAAAACCCGTTTAAAGTATCTAGTAGCCTCGAACTTTCACTCTAATTTCTCATTGCAATCATTAGTTTAGTTAAATCACAAACCCAAAATTTTCCATCCATCGAAATCAGTTTAACTAATTAATAATTTGGTTAACAATTCCTCGTGGGAGCGATACTCTACTCACTCTTTATTACTTGACACGACACGTATACCAGAAGCTTTTCTATCTTGTGAGGTGTTGGAGATTCTGGCAAGAGCTTGTAGGGTGGCGCCTGGGCGCCAACTCCATGCTCCTTCATTATGTTCTTTTCTGCATTCGACTCGCGCGCATACCTGTAATTTGCTTGTCCTTCCTGCAAAAAATGAATGAACTAAATAAATGAACTAAAAATGCATAAAATCAGTATAATGCTCTTAAAATGTAAAACGAGTGAAAATTAATCTAAATAGATGCAAACTAAGCCTAATTCCTTAGACTAACACGCAAAAATAGTCCGAAATAGGTTATGATAACTCACATTTTCACGAGTTATCACACCCCCAAACTTAAATGTTGCTAGTCCTCGAACAATACATGCAAACATAATGAATGAATGAGTGAACAAACGAACAAATGATATTGGACTCCGTCAACTAACCTGCTTCCCATTATGCTTCTATCAATCCATTTCTCTATTCAACAAGGTCAAGAATAATCTAAACTTGAAAAATCATCCATTTCACAAAATAGGACATTCATTTTCATCGTTCATTCGCAACCCAAGTTACATGTAGATGACAGAATTCTCTAGTATAGAGTAATAATTAAACATGATAATCTTCCATTTGATCAAAAGAAACTGGTTAGAAAATCAATGAAAACAGGTGAATCAAGGTTTAAGCTGAACTAACTGGTCAAAGAAAATGGTAATTATTCATTGGATTCAATTTTTGCCCAATTGCACATTCTTTCCCCCCCCAAACTTATTGTAAAACTTTCCTCACCATATTTCCAGATATTTTGACATCTTTTTTTTTTGGCTTCCCTCACCATATTTCAGGGTATCTGGGGAGAGTTTTGATTTTAAAGCGTTATTACTATGATTTTTCTTTGCTCTTTTACGCGAACCTTGACATTTGTTGATGTCAAGTCCCGGTTACTCAGCTTAGGTCAATTACCCCCTTTTATTATTCTAAAAACTTGGTAGGGATACTAAACATGCCAGCAGAATTTTGGTGAAGTATTACCATTTTTTAGACCATTAATTCCCCTAAAGCACTTTATTCACATTTGTTTAACTCAGTTCTTATCATTTCAGTTGAAAAATTAACATGTAATTGAATTAGAACAATGTACTGTGAAATTCTTTTGATTCATTCACATGTCACTTGCAACTTGCTTATACACATAGTCCTTAATCTGAATTGCCCATTTTTCATGAATTCAATTTCAAGTCAAAAATTTTCTCAACCTTGCACATTTTCATCAAAATGGATTGAAACAAGATAACTTTCATTAGCATAAGTTGACATAATATGCAATCTAACGAAACATTAAAAACAGACCTACGGTCGAGAATTATACACCCCCCAAACTTGAGAGATGCATTGCCCTCAATGCATGATACTAAAAATGACCTAATAAAGAACAACAAAGTAAAAAAAAATAAAAATAAAAAGGACCGGGACTCCCTCATGAATTGAACTTAGTAGCATCCTCATCCTTCATCTCGCCACCATGCTGCTAGGAGGATTGCCCAAAGCATGCTTGGAACTCCGGAGGTGTCGACGGGAATGGTGGAAGGGTCGATGCGTCGATGTGGCACTCCTCCATCAACCATCGGAAGTGGGCCTCCATTGCCCGATTGGACTGCTGCAAAAACCTGGCTTGAGCCGCCATGAGGTTCTCCATGTTGGTAAGTCGCTCGCTGGTGGTTAGCGGTTGAGAGGACGACCTCGCTGATGGTACTGCCATGGGGCGAGTCGTGGTGGTGCGAACTCAGGGCTAGGTACGGTAGGACAGGTCGTCAATGATTGCCTGGCAATTCAGGACTTCCGCTGTCAGTTCCCATTTGACTCCCGCCCTCTTGCAGAGCCCCGTGATGAGGGATGGGAAGTAGTAACTGCCCCGGGGAGCTGTCGCGCTAGCACAAATCTGGTGGTAAATTAGCCTCCTCACGTCGATCGTCATCCCACTGTAGATGGCGTGCAGTAGGAGCGCCCTGTCCATCATCACCTCGCTCACGTGAGTTGATGGCATCATCCGAGCAGAGATGAAGTGGAATAGCATCCTCCCGTGATATAGCATGTCGCTGCGCTTGAAGGACGTGAGTTGTCTGCCTGTCGACTTCCATATCAGTGGCCTTTGACAAAAATGTCGTGTGATGGAGTTGACGTCTCTGTCTTCTCTCTCCAAGAAGGCCTCATATTGGTTTGGGCGATCAAAAGCAGGCGTCCCGTAAAAAAAGTTAATTGCCTCAGGGTGGAATGGAACGATCTTTCCTCGAACCTTGACCCGGCACTGCTCGTGTTCCACCGCACTGGTGTAGAATTCCTTGACCACCGGGACAATTGCAGGCTGTGGTTGTGCTAAGAATTTCTGTCAACCGCGGGCATTCAACTAATTGATGAAGTTTTCGGAGAATGCATCAATCTTGATTCCCCTCTCTGGAATCAGGTGGCACTTTTACAACGAGTTCGTGTACCGCTTGAAAGCTTCAGCGGACACGAACTGGTTGGCGTCAAACTCAATTGGATCCTGAGTCTTCTTCCTCTTGGCAAAGGAGGAGGAAGTCATGTCTCCAAGTAATCGCCAAAATAATAGTCCACAACCAAATCAAGCAAGCAAACCCCCAAGAACTGCACACTGAACTCAAATTCGCCGTCCAACCACACAAAATCCAATCCAAATTCCAATCTTTCAGTAATCCAACACCAAACAACTTACAAAATACTGAAAATTCACCAAGGAACAAGAAATTTTACCCCAGGAGCTTTGCAACTTTGAAATTTGCAACTTGAAGAATTTCTGAACTGGCACTGGGGCGTGAGATGGCTGTGGCTAGGCGCCACTGTGCTGCCTTCGAAAACTGTCGCCGGCCGGAAGAAAAAATTGAAATGGGGTTTGAAATGGGTCCCAAAAGGAGGGGAAATGGATAGAAAATGGAGGTTAGGGATGAGGAATGTGATATGGTGTGGAAAAACTTGATTTTGGATGGATTTGAGATGGATCTAAGAATGGGGAAAAGTTGGAAATGGAAAAGAAAATGGAGAGGATGGAATGGGGAGGAGATTGATGATGAAATGGAGTTGGATTGAAGTTGAAATGGCTTAGAATCAAGGCAACAAGGGTTGGAGATGAAGAGGGAAGAAAAGGGGCGGTGCCGGGACTTGGGGTTAGGGTTTAGAACCCTAACTCGAGCCTTATAAAGTCTTTTGAGTCGCGCTGTCCATGACCCGGCGCCTAGGTGCTAGTGGTGCGCTTTGTGTTCTTCGGGATCTTGCTCTTGGAGCCGGGGCGCCACGATTCGACGCCTAGGTGCTGATTTTCTTCAGTGATTTTTTTCTAAAAATTATGCTCCCAGCTGCTTCCTAACATGATCTTTATGAAATTAAGCTCCAAGTCATTCTCCTACATAAAAGAAAAATAAAAAATAAATAAATAAAAATGAGTAATGGGTTGCCTCCCATTTAGCGCTAAGTTTAACATCCTCAGCCCGACGTTCCCGTTGTTCAGGTGTCCTTCAGTTCCACCACCTCCTTGCAACACTGCAGAGCATCTCCCGTATAAAGCTTTAGTCACTGCCCATTCACAACGAAATTGTTACCGGATGACTTATTGAATATCTCCACTGCTCCGTGCTCAGTTGCCTTTTGTGGTGCCCCGAACCGAGGCGTCCACATAGTCCTTACTCCAAGATTTTGTCAATTAGTAAATGTGAATTAGGATTGTTGCCCTGATCACGCGGCGGGTTCTTAATTTGAACTCGTCCAATTTTTTTTTCTTTTCATTTATCACTTAAGCATACACTTCATTCATAATAGACTCATCCATATCATCATAAAACCATTCATATCTTCTTTTTATTGAAATAATTCACATAAGTACAATCATGTTTGCAATATCCATAAAACATGTCTTCCACATGATTATCATACACTTGTCCCTTTGGACGCATACATAGAACTGCAATTAAATTTGCATGTCATTTCTACCTGGCATCCTTTATGAGTCAGCTTCATAGCCTGTTTGTCATTTTGAAAACACATATGAGTAATAATACTCAGTAAGCAAGCCTTTCTTCTTTGGCAAGTAAACATTTTCCTTTCATTCAAATGTATTTCTCCCCATTTGGTAGGAGACACTTACCAAGTGATCAATTACCAATGGGACAGAAATATTTTCATGCATTTCATGAGAATGCAATGCATTCATTCATTCATGACCTTCCTTGTACCTCCAACCTTTGGGAGGACGCCACCAGCACATAGCCCTTGCTACTTGGTAATAGTGAAGGGGACCCTCTAATCCGCTTACTACCTCCACCAAAGTCTCTTCCTTGTGCACCATGTTCACACATACATATGTTGGCATGACATGCTCCATAAAACTTGATAAATCATTTAAAAATAATAATTTAACAAGCAGTTAGAAATCATTTCATGTAAAGTATTATAGGAATTACCATCCTTAAATTTAATTCATAAAACACATGAGCAAACAATTTGCAATCATTTAGAAATATTTTAGAAAGCATATAGCTTGCTTACCTCCTCAGTCTGTGTCCTCCACCTTTTCCTTTCGTTTTCCTATACAAGGAAAAATGATATTTTATCTATATCATTTCATGTCTTAGTTTACTTCTCATGCATGTTTTATAATCATCCATTACCTCATTTTTATAGAGGTTAATCTTATAAATATACTTGGTCATTACTGTTGGTCCCGAGTTAATGGCAAAACCCAAGAGGGGAGGGGTGAATTGGGTTCTTATAAAATTCTTCGGTAAATTAAAACTTAACCCCTTAAAAGCTTAATCCCCTTGATTGAAACAAATAGAGAGCAATGAAATAAGGAAAGCAATAAAGTAAAACAGTAGGCAAGGTTTATAGTGGTTCGTGCAACCTCTCCCTACTCCACTCTTCCAAGGTCACACACCGTTGTGACTTGGGTTCCACTATGTATTCCGCAAATACACTTAGAGTCTCTGCTCTCTTCTAGATTCTAGCTCTAGGGGGCATACACAATCAGAGCCTATGCTCTCTTCTAGATTCTAGCTCTAGGGGGCTTATACACTTGATACAAGTAGATGATGAGTTCAACTCCAATCACAACTCTACTTGCAACGTCTTGGTTTGTTACAACAAACTCAAACCAAGCACTAAGAACAAAGAATAATGAAAATAAGGAAGATCTACACTTTACTGAGTTACGTAGGCAAGATTCGGCTTAAGGAAGAGTTTGTAGAAGCAACCGGTTGTATATCGTTGACGCTACTTGCAACTTGAAGCTCGTTCTTCCTTTGAAAGTGTATAGATCACTCAAATTTGTAGAAAAGAAAATGGGAGCTCTTGTTTGCACTTCTTTTCTCTCTTTAGGCTATGTAGTGTATGTTCCAACGTTTGCTTGAGTGTCTATTTATAGAATAGGGAAGATTTGAACGTTATAGAAGTGGTTTGCGCGCAATAAATGTTCCAATATTCAAAAATTCGAACGTTGCTTCCCAAGTCGCAGGTGGAGTCGACTTCGTCTGCGACTTGGCTTCCCAAGTCGCAACTGGAGTCGACTTCATGTGCGACTTCAGTTCTGCATTTTCCAAGTCTGAGTCTAGGTCGACTTGGTTTCAGACTTAACCTCAAGTCGATCTTGGAGTCGACTTGGGTTGCGACTTGACCAGTTCTTGTACTGAAAACAGTTTGATCTTTGTTTGATATCCTTTAGCTTGCTTGGCTTCTTTCCATCACTAATATTTTGTAGACCTTGTGAAGCTTGAAAAACTTGCATGGTTGTTTTTGCCTTTGATTCAACCATCTTGCTTTCTTTTGATATTAGTCTTTACATTTTGAAATATGCTTGGAGCTTTTCCTTGGACTTGAGAATCTTAAGTTGATCTTGAAATGAGCTTGCATCTACATCTTTGAACTTTGAAAACCTCAAGTCGATCTTGAGGTCGACTTCGTCTGCGACTTCACCCAAGTCGCAACTGGAGTCGACTTCGTCTGCGACTTCGGTATTTTTCTGCCCCAGATTCAACTCTGGAGTGATTTTGCCATCTGAAGTCGATGCTGGAGTCGACTTCGTTTGCGTCTTGGCTTCCCAAGTCGCAAGTGGAGTCGACTTGGCCTGCGACTTCACCTGCTCTTCTTCTATTTTCAAAACTGGTCGTGGGGTTCATTTTGGAGTCGAGGATGGAGTCGACTTTGGGATCGACTTCACCCTAAGTCGAAGTCCAAGTAGACTTGGAAATCGACTTGGCTATTTCATTCCTTAAAATATTCAACAAAATCATTAATATTCACTTTATACTCAAATTTAACTTTGTTAATTATCAAAACTCATGCTTTGGTCAATTTTGTTTTGTTTTGAACATTGTTTCCAACAATCTCCCCCTTTTTGATGATTGACAAAACTAATTTGAGTTTGTACCTTTCAAGAAAATCACAATCATATAGTTTCCAAAACAAATCATCATAATAACTTTCAAACAGAGTATAGCAAGCATAATACACATATTTGAACATAAAACAAGTTTCATAAATCAAATTTCATTTTACAGATTACAATGTAAAGAAAAAATGAAACCTAAATACAAACTACCCGACCCAAAATGCTCTAAAGCCTATGCTTGTGTACTCAAATACTCTATTCTATCTCCCCCTTTTTGTCAATCCTTCAAAAAATGGTTCAATTACCAAGGATTTGGTGAATTGAAATTGGGAAATGGGATATGCAGATTGAATGGGTTTGATAGGACGAACATGAGCGGATGAATAAAATGAAGAGACTGGAGCGGGAGTCGGATCTCGATGAACTGATCCGGAATCGAATGGATCAAGTTCAGGTATGGGCCGATTTTTGTGTCGCCCAGATCCAAGATGATATCTAATGGTACGCATTTCCCAGTTGATTCGATCTTGTCGGGAATGCATATCATTGATAGCAGTGAGAACCTCGGAGACTAGGCTGGTCATTTGATCCTCTTGGTGACCCATTTCTTCTCGAAGAGCAGAGATCTCATCTCGGATGCTCTGTAGCGTGACCTCTTGTGATGGAGGTTGAGGCGTCCAATCTGGTATGGCAGATCCCTGTGGAGAGAAGGATCCATGGGACATAGGAGATGACGGCCCCTCCGAAAGGTCCTAGGGTGGGGCAGGTGGTGCCTCTGGAGGCTGCTCCCCCTCAGTTCGTGCTTGTCTTGCTTCCTTAGGAGCTGGTTCGCCCAACTTTTCTCGAATCCTTTCATCTCTGAACTGCTCCAAATTGATCTTCATTCTTTGGAGAAATGCCTTATTGATGGCATTTGTGGTTTTAGGGACTTCGAAGGGTTCGCCGTCAATGTCCACTTCATAGTACTCCAGAATCCTCGTGATCCATGTGCGGCGCCCCGAACCGAGGCATCCACATAGTCCTTACTCCAAGATCTTGTCGATTGGTAAACGTGAATCAGGATTGTTGCCCTGATCACGTGGCGGGCACGTAATTGGATCTCGTCCAAATTTTTTTTCATTTATTTTTCTTTCATCACATAAACTTATACTCATCATCATTTATGATGGACTTATCCATAACATCATAAATCATCAACTTCTCATATTATTCATAACTTCATAATTTCATACAATCTATGTCCTTTCTCATCATATCCCATTAGGGAATCTGTTCATACAAAAATCTACTAACCTTTGTAGATTCTTCTTTTCCTTTAGCAACTCGTGCCCTTCATTTCTTGTCTTTCCCTACACCTGTCTGAGGTTGGGAAAACAAAACATGAGTTGAAACTCAATAAGCAAGCATTTTTCATTTTAAAGGCATTCCTCTCCATTTGATAGAAGACACTTACCAAGTGATCAACTACCAACGGAATAGAAATCTTTTCGTAAACCATATTTCGAAACCTTTCATAAATCATTCATGTAAATCATTCGTAAATGCATTTCTCTCCATTCAATAGGAGACACTTAGCAAGTGATCAACTATCAATAGAATAGAAACATTTTCATAAACATTGGATGTGCAAATGCTTCCTTTCCACTCCTGACATAAACCTTCGTGTGCGGGTACGCTAGCTCAGGGAACATCTCACGTAACATGGTCCAATACGCCGGCTGTCTCCGAGTTGGCCTCATCAAGGGGAACCTCTCTTCCTCTTGATGCCTACATGGTTCCTACATGCATGACTTTTGATTTCCCCAGCATTATATACCTCTTACACTAGGTAACTTTTCATTCTCATGTAGAGAATTATTTGCACCATCCCTTAAAAACATAATTTCAAATCCATGCTTTCCTTTTCAATCCATGTATGAAAATGCAATGCATTCATTCAAACATAACATTCCTTTGCCTCCACCTCTGGGGAGGACGCCGTCGGCACACAGCCCATACGACTCGGCAATAATGAAGGGGGACTCTCTGATCCGCTTTCTACCTTCACCAAAGCCTCTTCCTTATACATCATACATGTGCACATGTCCATGAACATCACATGATATCAATATGCCGGCATGACTTTTCATAAAAATTCATAAACATTCATCATTTCAAAACATTATAGGAATGACCATCCTTAAACACATTTCATAAATACTTGAGAAAAAAACATATTTTCAAAAGGGTTTGCTTGCTTACCTCCTCAGTCCGGGTCCTCCACCTTTTCCTTTCCTTTTTTCCTATACAAGAAAAATGGATATTTTATCCATCCATTCTATGTTTACTTTCCATGCTTGCTTTATAACCTTTCATTACCTCATTCCCATAGAGGTTAATCGTATAAAGATACTTAGTCATTACTCATTTATATGGATTTTTATCCATAAATCTTTTAAAAATTCCATCCATATATCCTCATAAAATATAAAAATAAATCTCAATTTTTTTCCTAAATCACGCTGTTTACTGTTCATAATTATTGTTCATGGCACTGTAGCAATTACTGTTCACGTACTGTTCATCCGAGGTTACTGTTCACAGAGACGTGGTTACTGTTCATGGGTTCAAAAAATAAAAAATACCATGACATACCTTATGCCTAGTATATCATAGGACATTTCATACATTTTGAATTTATCATCATTTACTTGGCCAAAAAAATCATTTTCTCCATATACTAAAAATCAACATAAATTCACTTAAGCATAATCATCATTCCAATATCATATTTATTATAATAATACTTCCCAAATCATCATTTATCAAATTTGGAGCATTATTTCCACATATCATACATGATTTCCCCGAATGCTCTATCTTTGCTCCAAATTTTCGATGTTTCGGTATGATTCCAATTAAGCATTATAAATTTACTTATTTTCTCATGCTTAGGCATTATCTAAGCATGATTTTACCCTACTTAACATCCAAAATAAATTTGGGAAGAAATTGCTTACCTCAAGTGGAGAACTTCTCATTTCCTTCCCATTTTCTCTTTCCTTCCTTCTCTCCTTCTCTCTCTATGGCCAAAACGTGTTTTGGGGGTGGGAATGATTGAATTGCTCAAGCTTGGAGTGCCTTTGGACGTCCACCCCTGCCCCCTATTTATACTTTTTGATTTTTCACATATTTGCAATTTACCCCCTCTTGCTTGAGGTGTAAATTTGCAAATGTGTTTTTTTCTAATTTTAAAAGGTGCATGGAGCATTGTGCAGCCCCCCCTAGGCCTGCTCCATCAGCCCTATTGCAGCCCTATTTTTACCCATTTTTTTAATTTTTTAAAATTAATTAATTTAGGCTAAATTAATTCTATCCATTGATCTTTGATGAGGATGATCATGGGCCATTGGATCATGCCCCAAAAGTCCATGCTCCAGCAGCAATTGCAGGCTTTGCATTAATTTTATTTAATTAAAATTAATCAAAGTCAAATGCCATTAATGAAAAAGTAAAGTTACTTTTTCCCTTTTCAAATGACATTTAATCTTGACCCTTAATTCATGATCCTTGATTAATCTTGGACCATTCATCATATCCATCATCATATCTTGGCCACCCATAAAAAATTTCATCTTGATCCGATGTCCGGATTGCAAGATATGAATTTTTCTTCATTTTCTTCAAAAATCAATTAAAAATCCGAAAATTCATATTTTAATCCAAAAAACATTTTTGTCCTGTAGTGGGAAGCTTCCTTTTTCATCTTTTATGATTAAGTTAATCCAAAGTGATTAACTTAACATATTTCCTTAATCCCACATTTACTATTCACATTTCACTATTCACGTGACTATTCACTGCACTATTCATCCGAATTTCCTACATAAGTATTTTAACCTTCATTTCCATATATTTCATATCCATCAATATTTATTTCTCAAATATATTACCTAGGGTTTACAACCCTAGGGTTTTGTACACGTCTCAAAGATCGGGGTTCCACACCATGCCCCGTAGGGTAAAACGCCTCGAGGATTGTCCTTTCGAGATGCCAAGGCTTCTAGGAAGAGTCTTGGTAGACTGATCTTGACTTTGTTGACTAGCTTCCATAGAATTATGGCCTCTTGCGGGTTGAGCTGATTCCTTCCACCGCCTTTTGGGTAGATGCAGTGGGCGATGAGTAGTCTGAGGACTCTCAGGCGTGGAGGAAGATCCATGTAATGCAGGAACTTAGTTCCTGGATGATACTTGTTACTTCTTGTCAACTCATTATACATTCTTTCTAATATAAGATCTCGGGGAAGTGACTCTTCTTTGAATGGTACTTCGAGAATTCTTCCTATTCTCTTTATTGCTTCTGTTTGATCTGGGTTAGCCATTGTTCCCAAAAATATTTCTGTGCCTTTGACAAAGGTTGAAAATTTGTTATCATCCCACAGATAGTAAAATAACCTTGTCAGATCGGGATATACTCTTTCATCTGTCTTCAGCAAACTTGTCCATCCCTGATAATCCAGTAGTTCTTCTATGTCGAACTCATAATCATTGAGAAATTTAAAGTCGATGATCTTTGGGATGAATACCTTTCTTTCATAGAAATGCTTGTAGAATCGACTATGCTGAAGCTCTGTTTGGAAATAGGTTGTGGGCATTTTCAGCACTTGCCTTTTTGTGATTGGAATCCTTCTTTCTCCAGTGTTTGAGCTTCGAGGTTGACTTTCTGATCTCTGAGCTTGATCTGAGGATTGGGTTGTGGTTTGAAATCTGACCCTTCGACCTGTTGAAGTTGAAGGTTCTTCTCTGGCTCGTTTTGCAGACGTTCTTTGCCTTCTGGGAATTTCTTCCTCTGTATTTGATCTCGAAGTCTAGGCACAGGTCTTTGTGTAGGTTTGGAAACTGCTAGTTTGGGGAGTCTTGATTTTGGGGCCATTGAGTTGAGTTCCGGGAATTTGGAGGAGATGGAGAGTGAGTTAGAGACTGAAAAGGAGAGTAGAGAAAATGGAAGAAAGGAGAGACTAGATAGAGCAAATGGACAGTGTAAGAGAGAATGAATGAGAGAGAATGAGAAAGAACAAAGAGAGAAGAAGAAAAATGAAAGATAGAGGAGCTGGCCGGATTTTTGAAAAACAGAGAGAGGAAGGAACTGGCCGGAGAAATGCCGGATTGGCCGGAAAAGAAGAGGACAATGGGACTAGAACTGGCCGGAGGAAAAATGGCCGGAGTTTACCGGAGCTGCCGGAAACAGAGAGAAGACACTGGGAACAGTTGTCGGAGAGGGAGAGAAAACCGAAAATAACAGGACTGCACTGGTCGCCGGAGAAAATAGAGAAGAGAAGGCTGCCGGAATGAGAGTGAAAAAGAGAGAGACTGCCGGAGAAACCAGAGAGGAATCGGAGGAGAGAAAATCGCCTGAGAAAAGGCTGCTGAAACGGCGGGAAGATGGAGAGGAAAGAGGGAAGAAGAAGAAAGAAAAGGAGAAGGGGGAAGGCGAGCCGTCGCGCGCGGAGTCGACTTCGCTTCAGAGGCGGAGTCGACTTGACTTATGATTTTACGGATTTGTTATTCCTGTTTAATCTTCCTTAGTTTAATTCTATCATCCCCTTATCATTTCTAATTTTATAAAATGATTCCTTCGCTAGTGGTTTGGTAAAGATATCGGCAATTTGATCTTCAGTTTTCACATATTCTAAACAAATATCATGATTCTCAACATGTTCTCTAATGAAGTGATGTCTTACATCTATATGCTTGGTTCTTGAATGCAATACAGGATTCTTAGTCAAACATATTGCACTTGTATTATCACATCTAATAGGAATATTGAAATAATCAATGTCATAATCTTTCAATTGTTGTTTCATCCAAAGTAGTTGGGCACAGTAGCTTCCGGCGGCTATATATTCGGCTTCCGCAGTGGATAGGGCAACACTGGTTTGTTTCGTTGAGTACCATGAAACCAACATATTTCCAAGAAATTGACAGGTTCCACTAGTACTTTTTCTATCTACTTTGAAGCCGGCAAAGTCCGCATCTGAATAGCCGATTAAATCAAATGTTGACCCATTTGGATACCATAGTCCAAGATATGTAGTATTTATCAAATATTTAAAAATTCTTTTTATAGCCAATAGATGTGATTCTTTAGGACATGCTTGAAATCTAGAGCACATACAAACACTAAATAAAATATTTGGTCTAGAAGCAGTTAAATATAACAATGATCCTATCATGCTTCTATAGAGCTTTTTATCGATATATTTACCGTTTTCGTCCGTGTCGATCTTGATTGTAGAACTCATTGGAGTATTTGCCCCTTTACCATTCTGCATTCTAAATTTCTTAAACATTTCTTTGACATATTTGGACTGATTTAAGAATATTCCTTCCTTTTGTTGCTTGATTTGTAGTCCGAGAAAGAAATTCAGTTCTCCCATCATGCTCATTTCAAATTCGCTCTGCATGATCTTAGAAAATTCTTGGCATAAAGTTTCATCAGTAGCTCCAAATATTATATCATCTACATAAATTTGTACAATTAAAATATTTTTACTTTTATATTTAATGAACAAAGTAGTATCAACTTTCCCTCTTTGAAACTCATGATCAATCAAAAATCTATTTAACCTTTCATACCAAGCTCTTGGAGCTTGTTTTAGTCCATATAACGCTTTGGTCAATTTGTAAACATATTTTGATTGATCTTTTTCTTCAAATCCTGGGGGTTGTTCAACATATACTTCTTCATTCAAATATCCGTTCAGAAGTGCACTTTTTACATCCATTTGAAACAATTTGAAATTCATATGAGAAGCAAATTCTAGTAAGATACGTATGGCTTCTAATCTAGCCACAAGTGCATATGATTCTTCAAAATCAATCCCTTCTTCCTGGGAATACCGTTTGGCTACTAATCTAGCCTTGTTTCTAATTACAAGTCCGCTTTCGTCCAATTTGTTCCTAAATATCCATTTGGTACTAATAATGGTATAACCATTTGGTCTAGGAACTAAATGCCATACATCATTTCTTTCAAATTGATTTAGCTCTTCTTGCATTGCAATAACCTAGCTTTCATCATTAAGAGCTTGTTCAATAGTGGTTGGTTCAATTTTTGACAAAAATGCATATTGTCCACAAATATTTTGCTTTGATCTCCTAGTTTTTACTCCTTCATAAACATTTCCAATGACTTGCTCAATTGGATGGACATTTTTGAACTTTAAATCAGTTGGAGGTTTGTAAGGATCATTACCTTTACTTACCTCTTCCTCCATGGAGTTTTCTGGCTTGAGCTCGATTTTCTTTGGTTGTTCTTTTACTTTTGTTTCATCTGCATCACTTAATTCATCCTCCTTTCTCGGAGTTTGGTTAAATTCATCAAAGACAACATGTATTGACTCTTCTATTGTTTGATGCCTTTTGTTAAAATTCTATATGTTTTGCTATTTGATGAATAACCCAAGAAAATAGCTTCATCACTTTTGGCATCTAGTTTTCCCAGATTTATTTTTCCATTATTTAGCACATAACAAGTACATCCAAAAGTATGAAAATATGATATGTTTGGTTTCCTGCCTTTCCAAAGTTCATATGGGGTCTTTTTCAATATAGCTCTAATGGTAACTCGGTTTAATACATGACAAGCTCTACTTACAGCTTCACCTCAAAATCTCTTGGATAGTTTACTCTCATTTAGCATGGTTCTAGCCATTTCTTGTATTGTCCGGTTTTTCCTTTCAACAACTCCATTTTGTTGAGGAGTTCTTGGTGCAGAAAATGTATGGTGAATTCCCTTTTCATTGCAAAATTCTATGAATCGAGTATTTTCAAATTCACCACCATGGTCACTTCTAATGGAAATGATTGAACTTTGTTTTTCATTTTACACCAAATTTGAAAACGAGACAAATATTGAAAATGCTTCATCTTTGCTAGCTAAGAGTATAATCCAAGTATTAAAATGTCTGATGGCCCATAAAGATCCATATGTAGTAATTCAAGTGGTCTAGTTGTTGAGATTTTCTGTTTGGTCAAAAATGGCATTTTCGGTTGTTTAGATAGTTGGCAGGCTTTACAAATCTTATCTTTGTCATATTTGAGCTTTGGTAAGCCTTGTACCAAATTCTTTTTCCATAAGGTTCTAATATTTGACATATTTATATGTCCAAGCCTTGCATGCCATTTCCATGGATCATTTTCTATGGCTATTAGACATTTTCCTTCTAAGTCATCAAGGCAAACCAAATAAACATTTCCATGTCTTTTGCCACTAAAAATTATGTGTTCGTCATCATCAATAACATTACATATAGAGGATTCAAATACAACTTTATATCCTTTATCACACAGTTGACTAATGCTCATTAGGTTGTGTTTGAGTCCTTCAACAAATAGAACATTTTCAATACATGCATTTGAAATACCATAGACATTTTTTTTACCTTTTATTTTACCTTTTTCGTTATTTTCAAAAGCTACTGTTCCTTCATCACATGGGTTGATCTTGTGAAATAATCCTTTTTCTCCTGTCATATGTCTTGAGCAACCGCTATCCATAAACCATACGTTATAGGCCTTAGCTTTAAGACATACCTGTAAAAATTAATTTGAGTGGAGCTCATCCTTTTGGTACCCATTTTATAGGTCCGTTTGGGTTAGTTAACCTTTGAAGTTTGAGTTGATCCATCTTTGATCCCATAAAACCAATGCATTTTGGCATCCAAACCAATTTAGCACCTAGGTTTTGCAGTTTTCTTAGTTTACATTGATAGATCTTATGTCCAAGCTTGTTGCAAAAGTTACAAGCTCCCGGAAGTCTAGAAATAGGGAGCCATTTGGTAATTTGTTCATTGGTTGGTCTTTTGGTCCAAACTGTTCGATTTATCTTTGGTTTAGTAAAATTGGTTTTGATATTATTTCTTGGAGCGTTAGTTTCAGTTTGTTCAAGTGCATTGTACCCAAGTCCTTTCTTGCAAGTTTGAGTTGTCATTTTCAAGAATATTTTTACATTTTCTCCTGGATTAGAGAACTTGGCAAGAGATTCATTTAATGATTTATTCTCATTTTTAAGTTTTTCTAATTCATTTTCTAAGGTATTCTTTTCATATTTTAACTTGTCTAATTTTTCAGCAAGTTTACCATTTACAATTATTACTGCATCACATTGTCTTTTCTTAATTGTAAACTTGTTTCCTAATTTCTTTATTTCTTCATATAGTGAATCATAAGCTTGTTGAAGTTCCTCTAATTCAGCACATTTAAGACATTCATTTGTAGAGAAATTTGAAAAGAATTTCTGTTTGAAGGTTACCTCTTGACTACTCGTGCAGTCCGTTGAAGTGGCTTGATCCTCCAAGGTTTCCATTGCTGCAAAGCATATGTCGGTGTTTGCTATGCAACAGATCCTTGCACAATCTGCTTCGCATTCTTCACTTGAGGAGCTATTCGTTGTAGATTTTTCTTCATTTACGTACATGCCTCTTCCTTTGTTTCTTTGAAATCTTTTGTTGTCGCCTCGATCTTTTCTTTGTTCCTTTGCCTTGTTTTCTTCGGGCGTTGGACATTAGGCTTTCATGTGTCTCGAACCGCCACATCGGTAGCATTTTGTTATTTCTTTCTTTTTATCTTTGGAGTTTCTTTCTTTAAAATTTCTGAAATTTCTGCCTTTCCTCACAAATTTTCTGAATCGTTTTGTGAGCAGAGCAATTTCATCGTCATTTTGTGAAGATGAGGTGTCGTCCGAGTCTTGTGCGGCTTTCAAGGCAATTTCTCTTTTGCCTTTGTGATGATCTTCATTTCTTTTCTTAATTAGCTCATGTGACATCAAAGAGCTAATTAGGTTCTGTAGCTTCAATGTGTTAAGGTCTTTGGCTTCTTCTATCGCAGTAATCTTTGGAGTCCAAGATTCCGGTAGAGCCCTTAGAATCTTCATAACCTGTTCAGATTCAGATATAGCCTTTCCAAGACCTTTCAAATCATTAGTGATTTTTGAGAATATAGCAAACATTTCATAAATATTTTCTATTTCTAACATTCTAAAATTTTCTAATTCTCCAATCAAAATGTTTCTTCTTGTCCCTTGGACTTGAGAAGTTCCTTCATAGATGGAGGTTAATGTATCCCATATCTCTTTGGCAGTTAGACAAGAGGATACTCTATCATATTCAGATGCCATGAGAGCACAAAATAGTGAATTCATAGCTTTGGCATTGCTCTTCACAATTCTTACTTCCTCATCGGTCCATTTGGAAGCTTTTTCATCAATGGGCAAGGTCACACCATCTTGAATCGCAATCCAAGAGTCCATATCGGTAGCCATGATGAGTTGTTTCATTCTTAGCTTCCAATATCCAAAATTGTTCCCATCAAACAATGATGGCCTAGTAAAGGATTGGCCTTCGGCAAATGCGGGAACGGAAGTAGATTGGGATTGTTGGAAACAATGCTTCAAAACAAAACAAAATTGACCAAAGATTGAGTTTTGATGATTAACAACAACTAACTTGAGTATATTTAAAGGACTAATGAGTTTGCCATTTGTTTTAAGGAACTTAAGTAGCCAAGTCGATCCCCAAGTCGACTTAGACTTCGACTTAGGGTGAAGTCGATCCCAAAGTCGACTCAACTATCGACTTGAGAAAGAACCTCAAAGGCAAAATCAACTTGCAGGTGAAGTCGCATCCCAAGTCGACTTCACATGCGACTTGGGTAGCCAAGTCGCAGACGAAGTCGACCTCGCTATCGACTTCAATCGTGCAAAACTGTCCAGAGCTGAATTTTGGGGCACGAAGCTGCCCAAGTCGTAGGCCAAGTCGACTCCAGGTGCGACTTGGGTGAAGTCGCAGACAAAGTTGACTTCATCCGCGACTTGAGAAGTTCAAACTTCAAAGATGCAGTTTCAAAGCCTATTCAAAGAATCTCTCACTCAAGTTCAAAGCAAAGATTCAAGATGGAGATCAAATCAAGTTTATCAAGTCCAAGAATTCAAAGATAAAGGTCAAATGAGTTCAATTCAAAGAAAAGATTCATGTTCAACTTCAAGTCAAGTCTATCAAGCTCAAAGACAAAGATACAAGTAAGCTTCAAATCAAGTCTATCAAGTCTTAAAGACCAACTGAGTCAAATGCAAAGCAAGGCGCATGATTCAACCAAGCAAGACTCAAGCAATCCAATAAGTCACAAGGTTCAAGAAAGATCAAGCTCAATCCCTTCAAGATGAACAAGATCTTCAAGTGAGAGGAATCATTCAACATGAAAATGATTCAAGGGAAGAAATCTAAGCATAATAGAAGAAGAGAATCAAAGCGTTTTCAGCAAAGCCCGAGCCAAGTCGCAAGCCAAGTCGACTTCAGGTTCGACTTGAGTCGAAGTCTGAAGCCAAGTCGACCAAGACTCAGACTTGGAAATTTGAAGAACTGGAGTCGCAGACGAAGTCGACTCCAGATGCGACTTGGGTAGCCAAGTCGCATCCCAAGTCGACTCCATCTTCGACTTGGGTATAACGTTCGAATTTTTGAACGTTGAAGTTCATTTATTGCGCGCCAACCACCTCTACAACGTTCAAATCCTTCTCCCTCTATAAAAGGACATTCAAATGAACGTGAATATAACAGATACACAACACAAGACACTACTATATACACTACAAAGCCTAAAGAGAGAAAAGAAGTGCAAGAAAGGAATCCCATTTGCTTTTCTCCATTTTTGAGTGGTCCATATACTTGAGAAGGAAGAAGAAAGCTTCAAATTGCAAGCTGCTTCAACAAGACAAGAATCATTCAAGCTGCTTCTGATCTTCTTCCTCGAGCTCAACCTGCCTACACATCTCTGTAAAGTGTAGTTTTGTTTATTTCAAAGTCTTGTTGTATTGAACTTGATTTAGCTTGGGTAGCTAAGATCAAGTGTATGCAAAGTAGGGTGTGATTGGAATGAGACTCATCACCTACTTGTGTAGTGAGTTGTATATGCCCCCTAGAGCTAGAATCTAGAAGAGAGCAAGAGGCTCTAGTTGTATATGCCCCCTAGAGCTGGAATCTAGAAGAGAGCGGTGACTCTAAGTGTATTCGAGGAATACATAGTGGAACCCAAGCCACAACGGAGTGTGAGCTTGGAAGAGTGGAGTAGGGAAGGTTTGCCTGAACCACTATAAATCTTGTGTTCTATTTCTTTTTACTGCTTTATCTTAATTGCTCTCCATTTGCTTTTAAAAAGAGGATTCATTTTTCAAGGGGTTAAGATTTTTGATTTACCAAAGATTTTTTAAAGAACCCAATGTTTAGCCATCAACTCGGGACCAACAGGGATGTCATGTCAATAAGATCTCTTTGGTAAGCTCAAAGACCCGCTCTGATACCACTTGTTGGTCCCGAGTTAATGGCAAAACCCAAGAGGGGAGGGATGAATTGGGTTCTTATAAAATTCTTCGGTAAATTAAAACTTAACCCCTTGAAAGCTTAATCCCCTTGATTGAAACAAATAGAGAGCAATGAAATAAGGAAAGCAATAAAGTAAAACAGTAGGCAAGGTTTATAGTGGTTTGGGCAACCTCTCCCAACTCCACTCTTCCAAGCTCACACACCGTTGTGACTTAGGTTCCACTATGTATTCTGCGAATACACTTAGAGTCTTTGCTCTCTTCTAGATTCTAGCTCTAGGGGGCATACACAATCAGAGCCTATGCTCTCTTCTAGATTCTAGCTCTAGGAGGCTTATACACTTGATACAAGTAGATGATGAGTTCAACTCCAACCACAACTCTACTTGCAACGTCTTGGTTTGTTATAACAAACTCAAAACAAGCACCAAGAACAAAGAATAATGAAAATAAGGAAGATCTACACTTTACTGAGTTGTGTAGGCAAGATTCAGCTTGAGGAAGAGTTTGTAGAAGCAACCGGTTGTATATCGTTGACGCTACTTGCAACTTGAAGCTCGTTCTTCCTTTGAAAGTGTATAGATCACTCAAATTTGGAGAAAAGCAAATGGGAGCTCTTGTTTGCACTTCTTTTATCTCTTTAGGCTATGTAGTATATGTTCCAACGTTTCCTTGAGTGTCTATTTATAGAATGGGGAAGATTTGAACGTTATAGAAGTGGTTGGCGCGCAATTAATGTTCCAACGTTCAAAAATTCGAACGTTGCTTCCCAAGTCGCAGGTGGAGTCGACTTCACTTGGCTTCCCAAGTTGCAACTGGAGTCGACTTCGTGTGCGACTTCAGTTCTGCATTTTCCAAGTCTGAGTCTAGGTCGACTTGGTTTCAGACTTGACCTCAAGTCGATCTTGGAGTCGGCTTGGGTTGTGACTTGACCAGTTCTTGTACTGAAAACAGTTTGATCTTTGTTTGATTTCCTTTAGCTTGCTTTGCTTCTTTCCTTCAATAATATTTTGTAGACCTTGTGAAGCTTGAAAAACTTGCATGGTTGTTTTTGCCTTTGATTCAACCATCTTACTTTCTTTTGATATTAGTCTTTACATCTTGAATTTCTTCATCTTGAAATATGCTTGGAGCTTTTCCTTGGGCTTGAGAATCTTAAGTTGATCTTGAAATGAGCTTGCATCTACATCTTTGAACTTTGAAAACCTCAAGTCGATCTTAAGGTCGACTTCGTCTGCGACTTCACCCAAGTCGCAATTGGAGTCGACTTCGTTTGTGACTTCGGTATTTTTCTGCCCTAGATTCAACTCTGGAGTAATTTTGCCATCTGAAGTCAATGCTGGAGTCGACTTCGTTTGCGACTTGGCTTCCCAAGTCGCAAGTGGAGTCGACTTGGCCTGCGACTTCACCTGCTCTTCTTCTATTTTCAAAACTGGTCGTGGGGTTCATTTTGGAGTCGAGGATGGAGTCGACTTTGGGATCGACTTCACCCTAAGTCGAAGTCCAAGTATACTTGGAAATCGACTTGGCTATTTCATTCCTTAAAATATTCAACAAAATCATTAGTATTCACTTTATACTCAAATTTAACTTTGTTAATCATCAAAACTCATGCTTTGGTCAATTTTGTTTTGTTTTGAACATTGTTTCCAACAATTACCTCCTTATATGGATTTTTATCCATAAATTCTTTAAAAATTCCATCCATATATCCTCATAAATATAAAAAAATAAATCTCAATTTTTTCCAAAAATCATGCTGTTCACTGTTCATAATATTGTTCATGTCACTGTAGCAAATTACTGTTTATGATCACTGTTCATGGTACTGTTTACGCTTAGTGTTCATCCCGAGGTTACTGTTCACAGCAATATGAGTTACTGTTCATGGATTGCAAGAATTGACATTTTTTCCAAAAATAAAAAATATCATGACATAGCTTATGTTTAGTATATCATGGAAAAATTCATGAATTTTGAATTTATCATCATTAGCTTGGCTAAATAAATCATTTTCTCCATATACTAAAAATCAACATAAATTCACTTAAGCATAATCCTTAATTCCAAAAATCATGAAATTAATATATCATCATTCCAACATCATATTTATCATATTCATTCATCCCAAATCATCATTTATCAATTTTGGAGCATTATTTACATATATCATATACTATCTTCCCGAATGCTCTATCTTCGCTCCAAATTTTCGATGTTTTGGCATAATTCCATTTTGAAATTTTAATTATACTTATTTTCTCATGCTTAGGCATTATCTAAGCATGGTTTTACCCTATTTAACATCCAAAATAAATTTGGGTAGAAATTACTTACCCGACGTGGAGATATCCCTTTTTTCTCAAACTTTCTCTCTCTAACTTTCTCCTCTTCTTTCTCCTCAAGGCTAAAACATGGTGGGGATGAAAAATGCTCAAATGGAGCTGGGTTGGAATGCATTTGGATATCCCCAAGGCTCCCTATTTATAGTTTTTGATTTTCTACTTAATTGCAATTTACCCCCTTGCTCGAGGTATTAAATTCTAAATATTTTGCCACCTCATTTCCACCTCATTTCTGATTTTCCTTGGTGGAATTATGTGGTCCACGTATTGCTAGAGCTAATCCCTTCAATTAATTGCAAATTTTCATCAAAAGGTGTGTTAAATCTACACCCTTGATTTTCCATGATTGGATCCATCTTAGCCCTTGATTTTTCATCAAAATCCAAGCAATCTCTTAGTCAAAAGTTCATCCCCCTTGCTGCCTTGGACGTCCCCTCTTGCAACCCGTTTTTTATTATTTTTATTTTATTCAAAATGCATATTTTAATCCAAATTCATCCAAGCCATTGATCACTTTATAAGATCAAATGTGAGCCATTGATTTTGGCTCAAAAATCCAATCCCTATCCACGTCCATGCCTTCCTTGAGATTTGTGTAGATTTTCATTAATTAAAAATATTATTTACTTAATTAAAATAGTCAAAAGTCAAACCTACATTAATATTAAAGTAAAAAGCAATTTTTGATCTCCAAACGACGTTTGATCTTGACCCTTGATTCATGATTTTTATCACATTTTAAACCATTCATCATGTTCATCATAGATTTTTAACCATCCATAAAAAATTTCATCTAATTCCGACGTCTGGATTGCAAATTATGAATTTTTCTTTAATTTTCCACTAAAATCCAAAATTGCATTAAAATATCAAAAAGTACTGCTATTTCGTCCTGTAGTGATTAAATCTCCTTTTTCATCTTTTTGTGATTAATTTAATCCAAGTGATTAACTCTTAATCACGTGTCTTAATCCCAAGATTACTATTCACGTGCACTATTCACATGCACTATTCATCCAAATTTCATAAATAATTATTTTAACCTCTATTCCTACATATTTCATATTCATGAATGTATATTTCCTAAATATATTACCTAGGGTTTACAACCCTAGGGTTTTGTACACGTGTCTAAGATTGGGGTTTCACACCTTTATTACCATGAACGGTCCCGACCATCTGGATTTGAACTTTCCTGGAAATAACTTTAATCTTGAATTGAAAAGTAGGACTCTTTGACCTGACTCGAATTTCCATGGCAGAATCTTCTTGTCATGTCATTTCTTCACTTTTTCTTTATAGATCTTGGCATTTTCATAGGCCTGCATTCGAAATTCATCCAACTCATTGAGTTGCAGCAATCGACGCTCTCCCACTTGTTGCATGTCCAGGTTTAGCTTCTTTATCGCCCAATAAGCATTGTGTTCCAATTCTAACGGCAGATGGCAAGCCTTTTCATAAACTAGTTGGTAAGGAGACATTCCAAATTGAGTTTTGTAAGCAGTTCGATACGCCCATAGTGCGTCGTCCAGCTTGATAGACCAGCCTTTGCGAGATGACCCGATCTTTTTCTCCAGAATCTTCTTCAATTCCCTATTAGCCAACTCGACTTGTCCATTGGCTTGTGGATGATAAGCTGTTGTAACCCTGTGGCGTACTCCATATTTGTGCAAAATTGCCATGAACTGCCGGTTGCAAAAATGAGAGTCTCTATCACTAATAATCACCCTGAGCGTGCCGAAACGCGTAAAAATATTCTTTTTGATGAATTTGAGAACCATTTTGGCGTCGCCCTCTTGAGTGGGAATCGCTTCAACCCATTTGGAAACATAATCCACAGCTTCCAGAATGTATTGGTTTCCAAAGGAAGGGATGAATGGACCCATGAAGTCGATACCCCATACGTCGAATATTTCCACTTCAATGACATTAGTGAGAGGCATTTCATGTCTTTTGGAAATATTACCCGTCCACTAGCATTGATCGCATCTTTTGACAAAGAAATGGGCGTCCTTTAACAAAGATGGCCAGTAAAACCTGGACTGGAGTACCTTAGTTGCAGTTTTGTCTCCTTGGAAGTGACCCTCATACGGTGATGAACGGCAGCTTTGCAATATTGATTCTCGTTCACATTCTGGAATACGTCTCCGATATAATTGATCTAGGCATTGCTTGAACAAGAATGGATCATCCCAGAAATAGAACTTTGCGTCGTGGAGGAACTTCTTCCTTTGATGTGAATTCATCTCCGGAGGCAACAGTCAGCTGACGATATAGTTTACGAAGTCTGCGTACCATTGTGGACTGCCTGGAGAGATGGAAAATAGCTGCTCATCTGGGAACACTTCCCGAATCTACTCCTTGTCTTGGACTGGATGATTTCTCTTAAGACGGGATAAATGGTCAGCGACCTGATTTTCAGCTCCTTTCCGGTCTTTAATTTCGAGGTCGAACTCCTGTAGCAATAGGACCCACCAAATCAAGCATGGTTTTGCATCTTTTTTCTCGATTAAATACTTAATGGCTGAATGGTCTGTGTACACGATCACTTTAGTCCCCACCAGATAGGCTCTAAATTTGTCGAATGCAAAAACCACTGTTAGCAACTCCTTTTCTGTTGTGGTATAATTCATTTGTGCCTCGTTCAAGGTTTTGCTGGCGTAGTAGATAGAGTGAAAAACTCTGCTCTTTCGCTGGCCCAGTACTGCTCCCACTGCGTAGTCGCTCGCATCGCACATTAATTCAAATGGGAGGTTCTATTCTGGAGAAATAATGATTGGCGCAGATACCAATCTCTTTTTCAGCTCCTAGAATGCCTCCATGCATTCGTCGATGAACTCGAATGGCGCATCTTTCTCCAGCAGCGAATATAGCGGCTTGGCTATCTTGGAGAAGTCTTTTATGAACCACCTGTAGAACCCCACATGTCCCAGAAAACTGCGAATGCCTTTGACTAAGGTGGGTGGAGGAAATTTCTCGATCATCTCGATTTTAGCTTTGTCCACTTCGATTCCCTATTTGGAGACCCAGTGCCCAAGTACGATGCCCTCTTGCACCATAAAGTGACACTTTTTCCAGTTGAGAACCAGGTTCGTATCCTCACAACGCTGGAGCATCTTTGATAAGTTGGTCAGGCACTTGTCATAGGAATTCCCGAATACCAAGAAATCGTCCATGAATACCTCCAGGAAGTCTTCCACCATGCCAGTGAAAATGGTCATCATACAACGCTGAAATGTCGTTGGGGTGTTGCATAGGCCAAAGGGCATTCACCTGAATGCGAACGTGCCATATGGACATGTGAATGTGGTCTTTTCTTAGTCTTCCGGTGCTATCATGATTTGATGGTAACCTAAATAGACGTCCAGAAAGAAATAGAATTCCCACCCCACTAACCTGTCCAGCATCTAATCAATGAATGGGAGTGAAAAATGATCCTTTTGGGTGGCTTTGTTCAGCTTGCGGTAGTCCATACAAACTCTCCAATCAGTGACTGTCCTGGTTGGAATTAGTTCATTGTTCATGTTGGAGACGACTGTCATTCCACCTTTCTTCGGGACGCACTGTACCAAGCTGACCCAAGAGCTGTCGGAGATCAGATATATAACGCCTGCATCTAACCATTTGATCATCTCTTTTTTTACCACTTCTTTCATGATCGGGTTCAGTCTTCTTTGTGCTTCGATGGATGGCCTGAAATTCTCCTCCACTTAAATTTTGAGCATGCAAAAAGATGGGCTGATGCCTCTGATATCGACGATGGCCCATCCTATGGCCTTTTTGTGATTTCTGATCACTTTGAGCCGTTTTTCTTCCTGCACGGGATCCAATGCAGAAGAAATAATCACCGGGAATGAGAATTTAGCTCCCAGATAGGCATATCTTAGGTGCTTTGGCAGAGGTTTCAGCTCCAGAACAGACGGCTCTTCGATTGACGGCTTTAAGTGTTTAAAATGTTGGAAATATGTGGAAAACTAGCTAAATCTATGTTTTGATGATTAACAAACTAAATTTGAGTAAGTCTTGGCTACTAACAAGTTTGTGGAAATGTTTAAGGAATATTCATTTGAAGAAAATCAAGTATGGAAGCCAAGTCGTATACCAAGTCGACTCCAAGATCGACTTCAAGAAGTCAAATCTGTCCAGAGCTGAAAATGGGAGAAGAACAAGTGAAGTCGCAGGCCAAGTCGACTCCACTTGCGACTTGGGAAGTCAAGTCGCAGACGAAGTCGACTCCAACATCGACTTCAAGCATCCAGAGTTGAAAAGAGTAAACGGACATGATGAAGTCGCAGCCGAAGTCGACTCAGACATCGACTTCGCTCAGGCAGACGGAAAACTTCAAATGACAAGTTGTGGATTACTTGATTTCAAGCCAAACTAAATGAAGATGAAGATCAAGGCAACATAGATACTCAAGCTGAAACATTTGAAGACAAATCCAAGTACAAGCAAGAAGCATAAACTCAATCATTCAAATCAAGAAGATATCTAAGATTACATGAGTCAAGATTCAAGATGAATCAAAGTCAAGATTTTCAAGATTCACAAAAGTTCGTGAAGCCATCTGACGAGGTGAAGTCGAAGCCGAAGTCGACTCCACCTGCGACTTGGGTCAAGTCGGAACCCAAGTCGACCCGACCTGAAACTTGGAGTTGCGAGCAGAAGGCGAAGTCGCACCCGAAGTCGACTCCATCTGCGACTTGGGCGAAGTCGCATCCGAAGTCGACTCCACATGCGACTTGGGTCGCAACGGTCGGATTTTATTCGAACGTTGGCGCATTTAATGCGCGCCACCAACCCTCTAACGTTCGGATTCCCTCCAAAATTATAAAAGGCATTGAATGTGAACGAGGGAAGGAGAAGAGGATCATTAAGTGAGCATAACTCATATCCATAAGAGCTTCAAAGAGATCAAATCACTCAAGGAGGAAGAATTGTGTTTCAAGTTGCAAGAGCTACATTCAGAAACTTCAAAGCCATCATCTACAAGTTCTTCCCTGCGCTAAATCGTTTCTACACACCTGTAAAGTGTAGTTTACTTTCATTGATTATTTGTTTGTATTGAACTTGATTTAGCTTGGGTAGCTAAGATCAAGTGATAGCAAAGTAGTGTGTGATTGGAGTGTGACTCATCACCTACTTGTGCTAGTTGTTGATGCCCCCTAGAGCTAGAATCTAGAAGAGAGCAAGTGGCTCTAGTTGTTGATGCCCCCTAGAGCTTTGAATCTAGAAGAGAGCAAGAGGCTCTAATTGTATTGAGAGAATACAATAGTGGAACCCAAGTCACAAGGTGTGTGAGCTTGGAAAAGTGGAGTAGGGAGGTTGCCCGAACCACTATAAAATCCTTGTCTACTTGCTTTTATTTCTGCTCTCTTTATTACTTTGCTTTCCATTCAGTTTCTTCATTAAAGGGGATTAATTCTACAAGGGGTTAAGTTTTGAAGTTACCAAAAGAAATTTTTAAGAACCCAATTCACCCCTCCCCTCTTGGGTTTTGCCATCTATTCGGGACCCAACAAGTGGTATCAGAGCAGGTCTTTGAATTGAATCAAAGAGATCTATTATCATGGCATCCCAATCTACTTCCGTTCCCGCTTTTGCCGAGGGCCAATCTTTTACAAGGCCACCATTGTTTGATGGGAACAACTTTGGTTATTGGAAGCTTCGTATGAAGCAACTCATTATGGCTACCGATATGGACTCTTGGATTGCAATCCAAGACGGTGTAATCTTGCCTATAGATGAAAGAGCTTCCAAGTGGACCGAAGAGGAAGTTAGAACCGTCAAGAGCAATGCCAAGGCAATGAATTCTTTATTTTGTGCTCTTACGGCTTCAGAATATGATAGAGTATCTTCTGATTTGACTGCAAAAGAGATATGGGATACTCTAACATCCATTTATGAAGGAACCTCCCAAGTCCAAGGGACTAGGAGAAATATTTTGATAGGAGAGTTGGAAAGTTTTAGAATGCTAGACACTGAAAATATTTCTGAAATGTTTGCAAGATTTTCTAAGATTACTAATGCTCTCAAAGGTCTTGGAAAAGCTATTTCTGAATCCGAACAGGTTATGAAGATATTGAGAGCTCTACCGGATTCATGGACTCCAAAGATTACAGCTATTGAAGAAGCAAAAGACCTCAACACCCTAAAGCTAGAAGATCTAATTAGCTCACTAATGTCACATGAGCTAATTAAGAGAAGAAACGAAGAGAATCATAAAGGGAAGAAAATCATTGCATTAAAAGCGGCACGCAACTCAGATGAGTCTACCTCCTCGTCTAACAATGGTGATGAAGATATTGCACTTCTTACTCACAAGTTTCGAAAATTTGTGAGAAAAGAAAAGAACCTTAAAGACTTCAAAGAAAGACCACAAAAAGAAAAGAAGAAGGAGGTCACAAAAGGCTACCGATGCGGGGGCGTAGGACATATGCAAGCTCAATGTCCTACACCGGAAGAAAGGCCAAAGGTGAATCATGAAAGAAGAAAATACCAAAGGCCAAGAGGAAGAGGCATGTTCGTCAACGAGGAAACTTCATCAACATGCAGCTCTTCAACCGACGACAATGATGCAGCCAACTGTGCAAGAATATGCTGCATGGCACGAATCGAGCAAGAAGAGGACTTGCTATGCTTGAACACAACGGAAGTTTTGGAAGATCAATCCATCTCAACTAAATACACAGAAAGTGAAGAGGTAACTTCCAAACCTTGTCATTCTCAATCTAGTTATTCTTCTTTTCATAACTGCCTCAAATGTGCTGAATTAGAAGAACTACAACTTGCATATGATTCATTATATGAGGAGATCAAAAAGCTAGGAAACAAGTTGACATTAAAGAGACAACAATGTAACTTTGTTATTATTGAAAATGGAAAACTAGCTGAAAAATCAACAAAACTGAAAGAAGAAAATGAATCATTGTTGAAAGAAGTAGAGAAACTGAAAAAGGAGAACAAATCCTTAAATGAATCATTAGCAAAGTTCTCTAATCCAGGAGAAAGTGTAAAGATGTTTCTGAACATGACCTCCCAAACAAACAAAAGAGGTCTTGGATACAATACATTTGAGCAAGAAGAAAGTGGCAAATCAAATGTGCCTACACTTGGGAAATATCAAACCAAAATTGCACCTATATACAAGCCACAAAGGAGAAATGTTATGTGGACTAAAAGACCAACATTTGAACCAAAATATACTTGGAGGCCTACTCCTAGATTACCAATGGCTTGCAACTTTTGCAACAAAATGGGTCATAAAGTTTACAAGTGTAACTTTAAGAGATTGTTTGATTATGGTGCAAAACTAGTTTGGGTTCCAAGGAACACAAGATTTGAACTTTCTAAGTTGGAGCAACAAAGGTTGAATAATGTTACTAACCCAAATGGACCCATAAAATGGGTACCAAAGAGATAAGGATTATTTGTTTACTTTTCAGATTTGTTTAAAGGCAAAGGCAAATAATGTATGGTTCATGGATAGCGGTTGTTCAAGGCACATGACCGGTGAAAGAAGTTTGTTTCATAAACTTAAGCCTTGCAACGACGGAACGGTTGCCTTTGGTAATAATGAGAAAGGTAAAATCAAAGGTAAAGGAAATATTTACAGTAGCTCAAATGCATGTATGGAGGATGTTTTGTTTGTTGAAGGACTCAAGCATAACTTAATGAGCATTAGCCAATTATGTGATAAAGGATATAAGGTTGTGTTTGAATCATCTGTATGCAATGTATTTGATGGTGAGCATATCATGTTTAGTGGAAAAAGACATGGAAATATATATTTGGTTTCACTTGATGAACTAGATGGTCAATGTCTAATGGCCATTGATAATGATCCATGGGTTTGGCATAAAAGGCTTGGACACACAAACATGAGAAATATAAAAACCCTATGGAAAAAGAGTTTGGTAGAAGGCTTGCCTAAGTTGAAATATGACAAAGACAAAATATGTAAGGCATGTCAATTATCTAAACAACCAAAGATGCCTTTCTCTACCAAAAAGGAGATTTCCACCACTAGGCCGCTTGAATTGCTACACATGGATCTATATGGGCCATCCGACATTTTAACCATTGGTGGAAAGAAATATGTATTTGTAATTGTTGATGACTTTTCAAGATTCACATGGATAATTCTTTTAGCTAGCAAAGATGAAGCCTTCTCTATGTTTGCAACGTTTGTAAACTTGGTGGAAAATGAAAAACAAAGTACTATTATGACTATAAGAAGTGACCATGGTGGTGAATTTGAGAACAAACGATTCATAGAATTATGTAATGAAAAAGGAATTCATCACACATTTTCTGCACCAAGGACTCCACAACAAAATGGAGTAGTGGAGAGGAAAAATAGAACTATACAAGAGATGGCTAGAACTATGCTAAATGAGAGCAAACTATCTAAGAAGTTTTGGGGTGAAGCTGTAAGTACAGCTTGTCATGTATTGAATCGAGTTACCATTAGAGCAATCTTGAAAAAGACCCCATATGAGCTATGGAAAGGAAAGAAACCAAACATATCTTATTTTCATACTTTTGGATGCACATGTTATGTTCTGAACAATGGAAAAACCAACTTGGGAAAACTTGATGCTAAAAGTGATGAAGCAATATTCCTTGGTTATTCATCAAATAGCAAAGCATATAGAGTTTTCAATAAACGAAACCAAGTTGTAGAAGAATCCATACATGTTGTTTTTGATGAAACTAACCCATGCTTTAAAAGAAAAGATGATCTAAGTGATGCAGATGACATAACGAGCAATCTTGAAAAATTGCATATGGAAAAGCAAGAAGAATCCATGGAGGAAAGGGTAAGTGAAGGTAACAATTCCTATAAACCTCCAACTGATTTAAAATTCAATCATGCACATCCAATTGAGCAAGTTATAGGAAATGTGTATGAAGGTGTCAAAACTAGAAGGTCAAAGCAAAATGTGTGTGGACAATATGCTTTTGTATCCAAGATTGAACCTTCTAATATTGAACAAGCTCTTTATGATGAAAACTGGATTATAGCAATGCAAGAAGAGCTAAATCAATTTGAAAGAAATCAAGTTTGACACCTTGTTCCTAGACCAAATGATTGTACTATTAT